>SSNR01000008.1:1368892-1407037 GCA_006937965.1 Callopanchax toddi | reverse complement strand
GAGACAGCATTTACACCGTACAAAGCTGCTTATCAGCTCTCCTAATCCAGATAACACACAGGGTGACACATTCAGGTGGAAACTGGATCAAAGAGAAAGTAACCAAAAGGACAAAAAACAAAACAAAAATCTCTGTCAGGTGTTAAATCTCCCAGGTAGCCCTGTCTTTTCTACGTCGTCTGCCTCGCACTGCACCGTCTGCTCCCCAGTTTCTCTCACACGGATGTAATTAGGTTTGTGTAAACAAGCGAGACCAGCGAGAGGTGTCAGGAAAACCAGTTGGGCCTGTGGGAGCAGCGTTGTTCACACAAAGCCCTTCAACTCGTACCGTCTAACTTGTGGTTTCAGTAAAGCAGCAATCAGACACTGAGCCATCCAGAACACAGGGGCACTAACCTGCTCGTGGTACTCGATCCCCATGCTCAGAGTGTTGATCAGGATGGCGATCATAATCCCTCTTCCGAAGTACTTGCTGTCCACGATCTTCCTGAAGGTGTCGCACACCAGCCGCCAGAAGTGCACGGCCTTGGCAGCGGTTTTGCCCAGCCTTCGGATCTTTTTCCGGGGCTGCCTGCTGTCTCTCCTGTCCCTGTGGTGCGGGTCCTGGCTGAGCTCGTAAACACCGTCGCTGTCGGAGTCACCGGGCGTCTCGTTGCCCTCGGTGCCCCCCTCCAACTCATTGGCCAGGGCCTTGGCGCAGTAAGGGCAGCTCTCGGGGTCCAGAGTCAGAGAAGCCTTGTCCATGGCGCTGCTGGTGGTGCTGAGGTCATGGGCCGACAGCTGGCAGGACAGCTGGGCTGCAGCCAGAAGACAAAGGTCAGATGAAGAGCCTGAGGACGTGAAATCAGTATGAATGTAGTAAAGCTGCACAATTTTGAATTCAGGGAGTGTTCTCTCAAATAGCTGTGTGCTGTATGGGTAATCTGATTGTTATACAGTCGGTACCGTGGCCTGTTGGCCCGTCAGTCAACCTCTACACCGCCTGTGAAACCTCAACAGACCTGACTCGACTTTTTCTGAGCCCATTAACAACTTTACCAAATAAAACATGTTTTCTGTGAGATTTGACATGTTGGAGCTCCAGTTTTTTGTAAATTTAAATCTTACATTTATGGGGATTTAGCGCCGACTAGCCGTTAGCTAGGGAATTTAGGAAGGATGAGACAGGGAATATTATTCACATTCACCCAGAAAATATAGTTATGATGTATAATTTGTAGGATTTGTAGACTTTACACCAACTCTAAACAGAGCTACAACAGCTGCAAAGTTAAATGGGAACAATGGCTTTCTGGGAATCAGTGCCGGCACGACTTACTTTCTAAAGAAACTGTTTTTTCTGTAAGATTCTATGGATTTTAATTACTGTATTTCAACTTTGGTTCCATATTTAGATGAAAGGGCAGCTGGTAAAATTTAGCCATTTGGTAATTTAGGTACATGTTGATTAATATACATTGCCCTTTAGATAGAGTGCAGTTATGTATTAAGTTTTCTTTAGAAGTCTAACTTCGGTAGGTAATCAAACACTTTCCAAGCCTTCGATTGTTTCCGTATTTGTAAGTCTGGTTCTGTTAGTTTGTGGTGTGCCTACCTGCTGCCGTGCGCGTGTCTACGAGGCTCGAGGGTCGTCTCTCCAAAGGCATGGCTGGGATGTTGAGGTTAAAGCTGAGATTTGTTAGAGTGCTGGTAGCAATACTTCCTCTCCTGGACTCTGCCAGGGCTCGGGCCTGGAGGGTGGGGTAGTTCTTAGGAGCTGGAGCAGCGAATGGCACAGAGTTCCTTTTCATGGCCCTGGACAAGGGAGCTGGAGACAAGTAGGTGACCGGAGCCATTCCCCGGTTGGTGGGCAGGAGACTACAGCGAGGGAAGTCTGTGTTGAGGGAGCTACAACCTGAGGGGGAATTGGCTGCTTCTGCAGCACGGTCAGACAAAATAGCTAGGTTTGAGTCAGAGGTTGCTGCTGTTAGGAGAGATGGTGGAGCCAAAGCTGGATACCCACTGCCAGTGATTGCCCTGGGACCCCCTCCATTATTACTATAACCCCCAGTTTCAATATCCCTCCCCTCCAGACACCTGATGCTCCCTCCATCCCTCACGCTGCCATTCCCTAGATGGAAGTGATGGTGGTGGTGATGGTGCACCATTTGATGAACCAACACCGACCCCTGCCTGGAGGACTTCCTCCTCCTCCTCCTCTGGCTCTGGCTGCGTTGGGGCTCTGCAGGCGGTGGCGATTTGGCGATGTTAAGCCCCGCGCGACGAGCTAAAAACCTGCAGGCGTGAGCCACTTGCTTGGCCCCTTTCCTGATGATGTGGACCAGGTACTTGAGCAGCTCATCGTAGCAGGATCCGGGCTCGGAGAGGGACGCCAGGGTGCTGGCGTTTGACATGAAGCGCACTCGCTGCTCCTTCATCAACTGGCTCTCCCTCTGCTTGGTCTCTGAGAACTGGGTAGCGATGACCACCAGGCACAGGTTGATCATGAAGAACGAGCCGATCTAGGATCGAAACAGACATTTTACTCACATCCTCAGCAGACACATCCACACACAGCGTCATCAGGACTTACGATGATGAGGAGAATGAAGTAGATGAAGTTGTAGAAGGAGTGAGCATCCATCACAAAGTACATGATGTCCACCCAGCCCTCCAGAGTAATCACCTAAAAGGTAATACAGGCAGTAAAGTACAGGCAGATACAGATATCAAACCAAAGACATGAGAAAGTTTTCTAAATACCAACAATCAGCTGAAGATTGTTGCAAACTAAAGCAGAGACCTCTAAAATCACCCCCCTCGCAGCTAGACTGGGAGAAATGAAGACTCTGGCTTTCCAGATGATGTGGAGACAGCAAACAAATGTAGAGGCTGCAGTCTGGGGGTGCGAATGCGACCTGCTAATCCTCTAAGCCCCGTTCCTCCGATGCACCAACTACTGAAGCAATTAAGCTTCTTTTCTCTGTCATTTTCTCTCTCTGTGCTTTTTATATCACAGTGCTGTTCAACAGTCGTTTACCCACCCACTACACAAAACTCTCCCTTCCTGCTATCTGATCTGTTGCTCACCTGAAAGATGGCAATCCACGCGTAGCAGATGTTGTCAAAGTTGATCGCTCCCCTAAAGGGGTTGATGAGACCAGCGGAGCAGTTGGTGTAGTACTGGTTCCAGTTGACACAAGTGGTGTTGTCTGTGCTGTTGTAAGAGTCGATATCCAGGTTGCACTGCTGACCCCCCTCATCGTACAGTTTGGGAATCGAGCCGCAGTCCCTCATGCCGTTGTTTTGTGGCATAGAACATATGAAGGGGTTCTCATCGTCGTTTTCGGTGTGGAAGTATTTTCCGAGCTCCACAGAAAGAGGGCTGAGGGAGACGGAAGAGAAAGCATTGGTGAGATGAGCATTTCTGCTGCTACGTCTCAAACAGCATGTTGGGATATGAGTATTTTTGGTCAAAAATGCACAGTATCCCTGAGTGTTTCAAGAAAAAAAGAACTAAATATGGATGAGTGTGTCTTCAGGGAATACTTTCACCAGTAAAATGAAGTCTTTGATTTTAAAAAGCATTTTAAAACATTAACAACTACTGTAGAGGATTGCTCACTGATCATTCCTTAAAGTAGATGAACTTCAAAGCTTCATGTTCTGCAGGTATGAATACCTTCTATTAAAGAGGCTGATTTTACTGATTGTCACTCTCTCAAGATGACACTTATTAAATTAGGTTTTCACAAAATGGGGCCAAAATGAGAGATCTTCCTGTGTGTGAGTGAGTTGGATGCAAAGACATATTTGCCAGTGATAGCACCTTTTGAGGTATCTGTCACAGAGTGCTCCTCCGTCTGGAAGGGACCAGACGTGTCTGGTGATTGTGTTATATCTGGCTCATCTGTCAGCACACCTTCAGCTGCCGGCTTTTATTAATCACGGAGTAGCGTCACACATATTGTGGGACCGGGCCAGTCTCTTTGCACTTCAGTTCCACTTCTCACTATCTTCTTTTAAAAGCTGTTTCACACTTTGGGATGATGTGCAAGAACACTTATGTTCCAGATGAGCTCAGTTTGCATCCATGCATCACAGTCCAACTCCTGCAAGAGTGATTGTGAATTCACACACTGATGGCGGTAAGTTGTCCAGGGACAGACTGACAACCCTGACTAAACCCTCTGACCACCATGAGCGGGCAATGTGGGTGAAGCGTTATGCCCAAAGACACAATGACTTAAAAGTATGGAAGAAATATAGCATGATTAGAATTCAACAATTTTTAGACATTGAATTTATAACACAGAATTTTTATCATGTTCAATTATATGTATGAATTTTTCTTACTCCAAATTTTCCAACTTATTCAACAGACAGACAATGTTACTTCCAGTGGTCAAGATGTCGTCCCTTGGAGAATGCATTGAGGATAACTCTTAGCTACTATGACATGTGACAGGCTCATGTGATATTTAGCTTTTTATATAGTTTTTTCAAAGTAAGATATAACCATAGCCACCAAAAGCGCCACATTTCCAGTAAGAAAATGTGTCAAGATCCTACTTTGATCTAACTCTTGTCACTGTGAAGCAAACACAATGACAGGACAGATCTGTGATGGAAGACCTCCACTGTAAACAGGTTTGAAAGTAACTTCATAGAGTGAACTTTAAAAACGGGGTCATGCACTAAAAGTCACAGAGTGTAGCAGCTCTACAGTCTCATAGCAGTGATGGATGGAGGCGCGAGACAGGTCCTGAAATAATGAGAGAGACCCTGCGTGGCCCGTGCTCCGGTACTGTATAAGGAACATGGGAAGGCATGACTTATTCATGTTGCCTGTGTCATCAGGGTTTCATTACTCCATAGGATTTATGGCACCTCACATCTGTAATTTAAGTTCATGCATTATGACTTTGGTGAGCAGACAGTCATCATCGTCAGTCCTTTTATTATAAGCTTGTGGTATTTGTGAGGTCTTTATTTCCGTGTTAGCCCACTGGTTAGGTCTGACTCTTGAATCACCTGTTCTGCACGTAATCAAGCTCTTTAATCGGCCACTAACTGAAATCAGGTGTGTTGAGGAAGAGAACATGCTGGATACCAGCCCTCCAGGGTCGGGATTGGACAGTTGGACTGTTGAATAAGTTGCCAACTGGACCCCATTGGACCCCATTAAGGTGGACTTTTTTCCTGACTTCCTGTTTCTATCTTGACAAAGACTTAATTTTCTAGCAAGAAGGAGCAACAGTTCACACAGGCTGCTGAGTACAACAACACCTGGAGAATGTTGTTCCTGCATTTGTGAAAAAGGATGTGTCCACCAAAATGTCAGACTGCAATCCCATGGACCATAGTCTATGGGATTCCCTAAGTGAGAATGTTGATACAGAGGTAAAAAAACAGAGTTTTATTAACTAATGGAAAAAGCCATCTAAGAGCCGTCTGCAGAAAAAAAACTAGCAGCAACTTATACAAGTAAAAAACAGGCGTGAAAAAATCTAGAACAGCCTTTTTTGACACGCGAACATAAATCTGATCCCACTTCAAGATGGGTAAAGATGAGCTGAAAATTTCAGAAAATGTTTAATACATCTATGCTGAAGCAAAAAAAACTGTTCAAAAGACTATTTCAGTAAACTTTTAAACCAGCTGACAATCAATTCTACACTTTTCTTCCACTTAATATATAAAAAGTGTTTTGTAAAGTAAATAAAATGTATTATTAGCTGGATACAACACAACTTAGTACAATTGCCGATAGGTTACTTTTACTTTTCGATTAAAAATGTAGTCTCAAAGAGAAGGCTGGTAAAAAAAAAGCATACTAGTACCCTAAAATCCCATCAAAGTACAGCACTAATGAACGTTACTTCTCTCCACTGTCAAGACACATCGGGTCAAGGGGCAACTGACCAACCAATATAAACTAAACTGGTTTTTAAATAGTGCTGAATGAACACAATAACTGAAGCCATTGCAAATTCAAAGCAATACACACAAAAAGAAAAAAATTAGGGATGCACCGATACCACTTTTTTCAAACCGATACGATACTGATACTTGAATCTGAGTACTTGCTGATACCGAGTGCCGATGTCGATACTTCTACCGTACAAAAAAATGCAATGAATTGGAAAACAGGTTCTATTTTCTTCTATTTTCAGTTAACTTTAACAAGTATGAGTACATGGTATCGATATCGGCCCGATACGATACTGGTATCAGTTAACTTTAATGAGTACGAGTACATGGTATCGGCCCGATACCGATATCGGTGCATTCCTAAAAGAAATCACTACATGGAACTCACAAGGAGAAGTTGTCTTTGACGAAGCAGCGGTTTCGGAGCAGGCCGGCCCACAGCTGGACACCAACGATGCCAAATATGAAGAAGACAAAGAAGCAGAGCAGCAGCACGTTACCAAGCATGGGCAGCGTGTCCAACAGCAGGGTCACCAGGATGCGCATACCTGAGAAGAGATAGGGACGAGGTCAAACCGGGTCAACACCGCGTGCACGAGACTGTTACTTCAAACACATATAAGGTCCAGTACTTGTAGTCACATTGGAAGTACTTCTTCTGATGTACATCAGCCAGAAATGCGCTACATGAAACTGGCATTTTGTTGATATTTCATTGGCTCCCTGTGACGTCCAGAACTGAATTTATATATATTTATAAAACTCTCAAAGATCAGGCTCCACCTTCTAACTCCGGATGTCTCCATCAGAGGCTCTCAGGCTGCAGGTTTACTGGCTGTTTGTAGAGCATCCAATGGGAGGCAGACCCCAGCTGGCTGAGGCAGAAGGCCACGCCTACTCTCAGCCCAGAAGGCCCCGCCCACTCTCAGCCCAGATCTTCAGGACGTTTCTTCCTGTTAAAGGGGAGTCATTTCTTTCCACTGTCGCCCTCAAACTGTGACGCTCAGAATGGGAAGCTGCACAGAAGTCATTTAAATCTAAGACGATTTGACTAACTGGCATTTTAAAATGAATCTAATTTGATTACTTAGATATAATAGGTGAGGTCCCATCTACTCTATGGATGTGCTTAGAAACACCAGTTGGTTTAGAGTTCAGGTTAAAATGTGCTCAGAGACAAAACAGGAGTCTTTAGTCCTACAGAAGCAGAGATTTGTTAGCAGAGTGTAAAAGTCTCAGCAGGACTCCGGTTTGCTCTGATTTAAAGGCCCGGCACCGAGCCAGCTCCTTCACCAGCCGTACAGTACAGCTCTGATTCTGTCTGCTGTGGACAGTGTTCCCTCAAGTTTCTGACAACACTCACACTTCCTCCCGCCTACACAGTCCCTCTGCCGTCAGCGCTCAGATACCTCTATCGGTCCATCTATCTCGCCTAAACTCATCCAATTTTCCCTTTTTTGTCACTTTGTAATCTCCCTTTGCCTTTCTCCCTCTCTGTCACTGTCTGCCCTTCTCTCCCGTCTCCCACTTCAGTAGCCTGGTGAGTCAGGCGTCAATAATGAGGATCATTTTTCTGATCTGGGGTTTTCTGGGTAATTGGAGAGGCCAGGTCAGCCCCTGTCAGAGCACCGGCAGAGCTCGCTTCCTGGGCTGACAGCCACCAAGAGGAGGACAGTGAGTCAGAGCCACAAAGGAGGAGAGAAAGCGAAGGAGTCGCTGTAAGAACCACCGAATCTCGACTCACATAGGATCTGTTAAAATTCCAACCACATTCCAGGACTTTTTCCACAAACATCATCTGGGGGAATCAGACCACACAGCGTCAGAAGCTTTCATTTTCTTAGCAAAATTCTGGAGTTTTCCTCCCCTTTTGAAGAAAAAAAAAAAGAGTAAAACTGGTTTGTGTTGGCGGGTAAACAAGTTTGCAGACTGTTTTTAGATCTGGAGAACAAATGAGGCGGTGACAGCGGAGACGGAGAGGAGATGAAGGGAGGAGAGGAGCAAAGGTAGCGCTGAAGGACAGGAGAATGAGTGACGGCGTGAAGCGTCTGCAGAGCGAACGCTCGGATTGCGCGTTTCACGGCGTTCGCCCTCTCAAACAAAAACATCCGAGAGGAGAGAATCCCAGCTGGATAGAGGAGGGACAGCGGTGAGATAAACAGAAACGACTGAATGCTGGCAAAACGCCGTTTTCTACTTCTTTTAATTTGTGCCGCATCATCCGAACAGCTTACCCAGTCACAGAACAAGGTGAGAGGAGGGAAGAAAATATCTGGCTGGCTTCTGTCATCACACCGTGGAAAAGTCATTAAAGCCTGAGCTGCAACACAAACAATCTGTCGTGATTCAAGAAAAACAAGTCACATTACGACGTTATGTAAAAGTGAGTGAGTCACTGCATGGAGTGATTTACTTTGCCCTGATTGGATCCATGTCTAAGACCTGGATCCACTGAGTGACACCGTCACAGAGGTGAGGACGCTGCTGTGGGTTCTCCTGACTCACTGCTTCCAAAGGAAGAGCCCCTCACGTCTATGAGGTGCTGATTTTAAAAAATGGTTAGTTTTACAACTAGCTTCGAAATTTATAGCTAAAAAATGTTGAGAATCGATTCTAAACATATGCAATTAAATCTAAATATTACATATGTATATAGTAAATCTAAATACTAAGAATTAATTAAAATATATAAAGTTAAACCTAAATATTCAGAATGAAAAGTAAATCTAATATAACCTAAACATTTTTTAATCAAATGTAAACTCAAATAGAATTTTTTACTTTAAATATGAATAATAAAACTTAAATGCAACAAGTTAAACCAAATTATTTGGAATTAAATGTAAATATTAGGGCCGGGACTTTAGCGCGTTAATAACGCTTGATTAATTTGAAAGAAGTAACGCGTAAAAAACCCCCGCAATTAACGCAACTTGTGTTTGAAGCAAGGCGGAGCGCTTGTCAGCCTGATTTCCTGCTGCCCAGACTCACAGCTCCCAGCCCGTCAGTGTTGCCAGATTGGAAATGTTAAAGTATCGTACCAGGATCTTAAAATTATCATATTTTAAGAAAAATTATCGTACACTACTAGGTTACAGCCTTAACCCAGGTTTTAATATCAGTATATCAAACACTGTGCCAAATTCTAACCTTTAAAGTAGTTTTAGCTTTAAATCATCTAACACAATGATTAAAACAAGCATCTCTTACACAAATTCCACACCACAAAGGGCTCAAATTATCGTATTTATGGAATTATTGATCGTACAGAGTGCTAAATTATCCTACAAATACGATAATTATTGTACATCTGGCAACACTGCAGACCGCGTCAATATCCTCCCTTGTATCATTCGTATGGGTCCAGCCCGCCCCATCCGCATCTTCGGATGTCATCATTCACCGGTCTACCCGGTCACGGAACTCTCCGCTCTTTCCACCGTGAAAACCGAAAGTAATCGGCGGTGAAACTGGACGGTCTCTAGCCTTTAAGGTTAATTCCAGCTCCTTTCTCGCCGTACGGTCCCGTTCAGTTCAGTGCATAAATGATCAGTTTCAGTTTCATAAATTATAAAAGCTTTAAAAATGATTTTAAAAACATTTTGGCATATTTCACGAATGAACATTTTAAACTGCATTTAATTTCTTTTTTTTCTGAAAAGAAGCGATTAAATGCGATTCATTTTTTTCAGATTTGCGATTAATTAGTTCATTTATTTTAATCGATTCCCAGCCCTAGTAAATATATAAATTTACATCTGGTTATAAAAGTGGTAAATCTTTATCCAACGTGCAAATTTAAAGGGACATAAAGTGAAAATAGGCCACCAAAATAAAAGTGGGTTAAGAGACTCCCTGTCTATTATTTTATGGTAAGAATGTGTGAGTGTGTTTAACCCTGGATCGTTGATCAATGTGCAGCTAGAACCCAGACAGGAATATTGATAACTGATGGTTAAACAAACTCACAGTCCTTCCATCAAACAGACTGAAGTGTCTGGGATGGGGGGGGGGGGGTACTGTTTTTATTTTTATGAAATAGTTTTACTTTTTTGGTTTTAAATCTGTATAGCACTTTGAGCTGACCCTGGCATTAACAGTGCTTTATAAATAACATTTGATTGATTGATTGATTGATTTGTAGGCTTGGGCGGTAAACCGGTTCAAATCGAGAACTGGTGTTTATTTTGGTTGTATGAATTTTTAACATACCACTATACCAGTGAACAGCCTGGACAACATCTCCTGAACGCTGGCAGTTTCAGCGGGGACTCATTTCACTGCTACACACACACTGCTACACACAAACACCACAGCGTGAGCAAAACGTACACTTTTCAACCAAGAATGGCGGCTGGCGGGAGCTGTCACAGAGGAACTCATTCCAAGAACAGGAGCCATGTCTGTTTGGAGGTTTTTCGGGTTTGAAAGGTCCGACGTGGAGCAAACATTTACAATATGCAAATGCTGTCAAGCAACGGTGGTAGCCGGTGGGGGGGGGGGGGGGGGGGGGGGGGGGGGGGGGGGGGGGGGGGGGGGGGGTAATACCAGCAACTCGCTTCATCACCTTAAACAAAAACACGTCTTGGAATACCAAGAATGTCTCAAGCTTAGATCTGCACCCTCCACCGCCACGGCTAAAATGGCTAGTAGCAGTCAGAGTCCATTAAAGACGCGTTCGCTAAAGGGACCGCTTACAAAAAAATAAGCAAGTGGTGGGTCGATTTAACCAACGCAATAACGTTTCACGATAGTTATTAGGGATATTCGATATTGTTTACCTCTTCATTTCCGATACCGATATAAACCGATACCGATAGAAGCGGGCTAGCCCTCATAAAAAAAAAGACAAACACAGTATTTAATGCAAGATATGCCAAATAAATAAAAATATCTCTAAAACTATACATCAGATTTGTTATAGTTTGACATTTTGGGAGAGAGGAGAAGTAGCCGAACAGTTTGATTCATAATATGTGCGTGGTATGTAAAGGTCATGTGTGTCATCATTACAAAAACCGATACCGATATTTACCGATATTGCATTTTAATGGCAATATCGGCCGATTTTATCAAAAAACCGATACCCATCCCTAGTAGTTATTTTTGTCTTAATTACTTCTCTCTTTTGACAAACATACTTTGATGGGGTTATGCATTTACCTGCCTGTGACTGGACATGAAAAAACTATATTCTGCATAGAAAAGTAAAATGGGCTATTAAAAGCTGATCCAGTGCGGTAATTTATTTATTTAAAAAAAATAATGTGGGTAATAACGACCGTATAGAAAAACCAACCAAATACCGTAAAACTGATATAATTTTTTAAACTTTGATATTAAAATGTTGCCATACAGACCAGCCCTAGGTGTTAGATAGGGGATCTTTTCACACTGATTTTAGGTCATTAGCTGAGTTTACTACTTTTCTATCTTTAAACATCTATATGTAGTTTTAACTTTATAAGTTCATATGCGATTCAGAAAACTTTAGGAGGATTAATGTTAAAACATTTAGACATAGTATTCTCAAAAATGAACCTGTGGTGGAAAAAACAGACTAAATTCACAGCCAATTTAGTGATGAGGAGCTGAATATGGCAAAATGCAGCTGTTGATTTTTGCAATGTATTCAGCACCCCATACACAACTCCCCACTGAGACTGGCCTCTTAGTGTAGCATGCTGATCTAGAAGGTCAGTCAGTCTAAATTAATGACAGAAGCTTGGACTAATGTCTACAGTCTGAATGGCCTCGCGCCAACAGGGATCCAGCAGCAGCTCAAGAATTTAATACATCAGCCGACACCAGTCAGACACCTGCATCCACCATGGAGATATAACTTGTTACTTGTACCAGAGTAAATAATAAAGTCATTATTAAACACCTAACATCAAACTTAGTGTAGAGGATCGCTTAGGGGTCAGAGTTCATGAGCCTCACTGCTTCACTGGTCACAGGATGATAATTAAATGTTTTTTATTTGAATATTTATATTGTTTAACATGATAAAATCTTCAAGATGTTGAGTTCTTATTTTACTGCCAGTCCCTAGTTCGACCCAAGGCTAGATGGTGAGCAGGTCAGCTTGCAGGGATCATAAGTGTGTGACTATTTGTAGATGATAAATGAAAACCTCCAGATTTATCAAATAAAGAAGATGAACCTTTCCCTCCAAACAGACAGAAACACGTTATAAAAAGAAGCCGTGTTTATCGGGCAGATGATAGAATCAATCCCCTGAACCTGTCCCGACCTGGACGGCGAGCTCATTCCAAGTGATCGACATTTCATATTCAATAACAATCATCTCCTCCTCTGCCTGCGCGCCCTCTCCAACCTCGCTGTGGGCGGCCGCTCCGTTCCAACATGGCTGGCAGGCAGATTGCTGCGTGTGATCGGGGAGCCATCTGTTAGCAGGCAGATTAGGTCTGCTTCCTCTGCTCTCCTGTCCGGGTCCGGCTCAGCCAGCTTTGTAATCTGTGTACTGTGAACTAATGGGCTTTCTGAGACGTGAGCCAGAGTACACCTGCGTCTCTTCTTATTTGCTGCGAGCGGTTATGCTAACTAGCTCCACATCAGCAGCTTGAGACAGAGACGACTAAACGTCTCTGGGATGGAAGTCAGCCTCAGAGTTAACTATTTTATAAAAACTGATATGAGATGTGATGGTTTATCAATTTTAGCTTTAATTTGTGTAACAACCAAACACTTGGACTATACCTGAGCAATGAATCTGACTATTTTCTGCTCAAACATTTAGTCTTATTTATCCAAAAAAATGATTGGCTCAATAAGAGAAACCACTAAACATATTTGACCAATGTTATTTTCACAAACCTATGATTGCCTCATTAATTAATATTTTTTATTTACTTTTTTTTCGTATTGCACTTAGAGCTGCAGGATTCCCATGTTTGATTTTTGTCAATTTGTGTGTAAACTTTGTCTGTTCCCACTGATGTTTGTATTGTGGGCTGACTTAAGGTTTTCTAACATGCAGGCTGACATCTTCCTGTTTACCACAAAAGAAAACAATTTACGCCAAGTTGAAGCAAAAACAACAGAAGTGCATTTAACAATAGTGTAACACAAGATGTCCACCAAGGCAAAGGTCTAGAAAATACCATCCACGTGACTTAAAGAGCAAATTGAAAGTTCTTTTTTTTTAAATTCAGATAAAATTATGTCCAAAAATACTATTTGAAATGTTTATTGAGGGTATTTTGTTTTACAATACATTTTTTAAACCATTTTTCTAGTCCAAAGTGCCCCTTTTTGCAAAGCTTCTAAAAACTTTTTTTTTTCTTCCTATTTGGACCTGTGACGTCACCAGAGGGAGCTCCCAGCTAGGTGGTGCTGCTACCGTGCTGTCAGATGTAGATAAATAAAGTATTGTAAGATAATTTAACACTCTGTACGATCAATAATCCCATAAATATGATCATTTGAGCCCTTTGTTGTGTGGAGGTTGTGTAACAAATGTTTGTGTTAATCATTGTGTTCGATTCTTTAAAGCTAAAAATGGAATGGAGCCGTACGGTTAGGGCGTGGAAATAACACAGTCTGACCTCTGCTTGTGACGAGCAAAACAAACTCCGGAGTGCCGTTATTATATGACTTTATAACTATAGTGAGAAGTTATTGTATTAAGATAAAAACAATCCCTCCTATAACGCTGGACCCGACCAGTTCACGTCCACCCACGGACTGCGAGGGACCCACCGACCCAGCCCCGCATGCCTCCTCGTCTGTCGGCACTGCTAGAGGTCTGACCTTAGCATGTAGCATCAGCTATGCAGCTAAAGGATTCAAACGGACGGCGAAACGGACCAGGCTGCTGGAGAAATGAAAAGCCCAGTAAGGACAGCGCTGGTATGACTTGAAGTGAAGGTCCGACAGCTGAAGGAAACGCTGGCGGATCGAACCGGACTACGAGGAGGACCCGCATCGAACGTACCAAACCCTGAAACGAGACCATGAATGGAGCGGTCCAGTTTGGTTGTATGGACCGGTTTTACAATGGAAACAGACAGCGACCCGTCCCGACCCACTAAACCCTGAAACGTGTCTGGATGCAGCCGCCGGCAGGGAGGAGGCGGAGGGATGAGCCGAGACCAGGATCTGGATCCATCAGGTCCTCAGCAAATAGAGCTGTGTATTGTAAGTTTTGTTGTCTAATATCTGCTAATTATATTTAAAAAATAAACCCAAAATAATAAATAAAGTTGGTATATCAACTTTATTAAGAAATTGTAAATATTTAAAGGTTTATCTGTGTTAGAGCCGGTATTAAACGCCATATTTTTATAGAGAGAGAACGAAAGGTCTCCCTATGCTGACCGTTTTGGCTGTAAAATAGATAAGTTTTACAAAAGTGACTCCAAAAGCCTAAATAAGCTGAATTTGTGTACATTTTTATTCAGAACAAGTTTCTATTATATTTATCTAAACATTTGTTTAAGGGAGTGTCTAACTTAAGATATGCTCTTTAAGGGGGCTGCATGGTGGTGCAGTGTGTAGCACTGTTGCCTTGCAACATGAAGGTTGTGGGTTCACATCCTGGCTCTGCAGTCTCTCTGCATTGAGTTAGCATGTTCTCCTCATGCACGCTTGGATTTTCTCCAGGAACTCCAGATTCCTCCCACGGACCAAAAACATGGATATTAGGTTAACTGGTGAATTGTCCCTAGGTGGGAGACTGGTTTTGTCTCTATGTGGCCCTGTGATGGACTGGCAACCTGTCCAGGGTGTCCCTCGCTCCATGTCTGCTGGAGATAGACACCACCTCCCCACAACCCTCACTGGAGGACATAGTGGTTCAGAAGATGGACACATGGATGGATGGGTTGGTGTTTTTAAGACAGCAGGAAGCAGCTTTGGAACTGGTCGCACTCTGACTGGCTTTTAACTCATCAATCCTGTCAGAACTCATCTCTGTTTCTCTCAGGTATGAAAATAAATGGTTTCAACACTGTCACTGAATTCAAATATTGTTAAAAGATAAAAGGCTTGTGAGAAAAA
Organism: Callopanchax toddi; assembly: GCA_006937965.1. Classification (NCBI taxonomy): domain Eukaryota; kingdom Metazoa; phylum Chordata; class Actinopteri; order Cyprinodontiformes; family Nothobranchiidae; genus Callopanchax; species Callopanchax toddi. Next base: position 1,392,100 of record SSNR01000008.1, on the reverse strand, counting down.
TCAAATATCAGCTACAAATTATTCATCAGAAAGTCTTTGCTTTTTAAAGAAAAACAAAATATGGATTGCGCGTTTTTTTCTTGTTCACCGAACAAAAGCTTTTGTTTATAGCAGCAGAAAGCGAGGATTACTCTTCCCTTTACTCCTCCCTTTCATCTTCCTGAAAACAACGCCCTATAAGTGGGTTATGTCTTTAGTTTCCGTTGCTTAACAAGGAGCCTCTGGATCAAACCTGTCCCCCGACACCTCCAGGCTGCCCCAGCTGCCTCTGTGTCTCCATAAAACTGTAGGAGTCAAGGGTGACTTAAGCCTCACCATAAAACCACGAGCCTTCTGCAAACAGCTTAGTGATGAAACCGAGTTGGGACGTTCGTGTGTGCTGGTTCATTACGGCCCTGGAGCTCAGCAGACGATGTGGTGGTGTTGTGTTTATGTTGCCTTGAGGCTTCAACTGGATTGAAGTGTGAGACAGTTTGTTTGAACCAGCTCAAATACCAAAACCAGGATGAAGCCCCTGCGTTTGATCGATGGACGGCTGGAAACGCCGGTGCACACGCTGGAGGTCTGCGCTCGTGTCAGAGGCTGAGGGAAGCGTGTGTGTGCGCTCACTAGTATGTGTGTGCCAGTTTGATAAGGCTCTAGGGAAAGGGCACATTTGGTGGCTGAACAATCAGCGAGAATGGGAGGGCTATTATGGGCTCAGTCTCATTAGCACAGAGAAGTGTGTGTGTGTGTGTGTGTTTATGTGTGCGTGTGATAATCACCTATTGACTGCTGCCTCTGGTATATCCATCAACACTCCTGATCAGATGAGGTTTAAGTCTTCTAATGTTCAACACTCGTAAAATGTGCAAAGATCTTTATGTTGATTCCAGACTGATATATTGTGCCTACAGGTCGGGGTTTGCAACCTTTTCAAGAGAGTCAATTTAACATTTTTGCTATTGAAATTATTTATATACAGCCACAAAATGCTACTGACCCTTGAGCCAGGACCTCATTGGACTGTGACAAACTGCGGATGACATTTTGGAGGGAGGTTATAATACCTCTAAAAATGAATGAATGAGTTAGAAAGTGTAAGAAGCAAAAGATAACGTTGGGATGAAGTCCAAAAGGAGAAGCACAACAAAAATGCTAATTAAACAACATGGTAAACAATGTGTCTGAAGATTGGACCCCTGAAGTTCTTGTCTTGGTCTCTAACCCAATCCACAATACACCTTCATGCTCCTTCTGCAGGGGGTTGGTCCACAGGTGCACGGTTGTATTTGGGGGATGGACCCCTGCAGATGTTACCATCTAAAACAGTGTTACTCTATATTCAATGGTTACTGGATGTTGTTTATAGGTGTAGGGTTGATATCCTTCCTCCACCCAACCATACTCAAGCCAGTTGTGTTCCCCTTACTTTGAAGTCAAAATTTCATCCTTGCACAGGTGTACAAGCCCACATAACCGATTTGGACTGGGACCACATGGACCCTAACCCAAGTATTGGCTCCAGAGTGGTACTCTGGGACCCTCATCCATAAAGGGTCTATTAAACCGCTCTTTGAGAATCTTGATTGGATATACATTGGTCTAATTGATTAACTTTTGGAATACCTCCAATTTAAGATGGCCGCCACATCCAATTGTCCTCAGAATGCATAAATAGTTGGTTAAAACTCAGGCAATTTTACAGATATTTAGACAAATTTAGGTGTGGTAACAAGAGTACTATGCTAAAAAAAAAAATCTCAGAAGGAAATTAAACTTTTGCTCCCAGTTTCCCAAAAAATTTTAAACATGAAACTCAAAGAAAAACCTCACGAGTTCCAGTTGCTGCATCAAAAGAGTGTTGACGACCAGGAAGAAAAGAATAAATGAAGGAAATAAATAATGAGTCAGTTGGGTAATGAAGCCAACAGGCAGGAGTTCTCATCGGTGTGCAATAATAATCACCATGACCTCCTTTTCCTGTTCCTAAATTATTGTCTGTTACATTAAATGTAAAACCCAACCCTGAAGATAAAAGCAGAATTTTCCCTCTCTGTGTAAACATCGAGAACAAAAAGCTAATTTCACCTTCCTGAAGTTGTTGGTTTTAGCGCCCTGCAGACTGAAACTAAAACCAATTAAAGAAGCTTTTTACTTTTACTCAACGCTCCAAGCAGAATAAGTTTACAAAATTAGCTCTGCTGACAATGTGTTTTACATGGTAAAGCATGCAGCTATTTATTAATTAGCAGAAACTCACGGTGCTTTGAAAATAAAGAACCATCTGCATATATTAATGGATAAATCGTTACAAACCTAGAACTTTTCTGTGTTGGCTTTTCTTGTGCAATCCAGTTAATTCTTTGCACAGAGGAGGATCTTCACTCTCACCCAAGAAAACATTCTGCATTCCTGACAGCTGCTCCCTTTGAATATAAAGACCCACACAGAGGTATGTCACAAGTTGTCATGTCTGCCTTGATGTGGCAGTGACTGGCCTGGTACAAGGTCCCCGGAGGCCCTAACTGGACGTAAGGGTAATGGGCAATCTGGTGGCAGAGTGTGTGCAGTGATGTGCTGGTGACACTGTGGGATTGTTGCTTTCTGTTGGCAGCTGGTGGAGGAGTCCTGCGTAATGTATCAGTCACTTCCACTGGCAGGACTGCCATGTTAGTGCATCAATCATCACCACAGTCCAGGACATGGACACCAGCCTAGCAACAATGTGTTCACAACACAAGTGTGAGGCTGTGTGTGTGCATTAGTTTAATCTCCAGCTTTCTGTCCTAATATTAACTTAAAGAGGGTGATATGAGAGATGTGTGGCACTATTGGTACCAGGATAATGGCTGTCAGCACAGAGGGTGTATAAATCTGCTGATCCAGGTTCTGTTTCAGGTAGATTGGGTGTAAATGGTCTACGATTGGCCTTATCTAGGTTAAAGCCAAACCCATCACGATGCTTTTGCCATTTACCCAATCACACAGCTGCCACGAAAGGTGTTCAGCAGCCGTTAGTTGCAGCTAAGGCTTCAGTGACCTAATAAAGGCCACTTCAGCAGATTGATAGTCTGGGGACTGAACCGTCAAGCTTTTGATTGGTTAACGACTTCATCTAACACATGGCTGCTTCAGAATAGTGGTCAAATGTCAATAAGATTTTTAAATAGTAGGGAAGAGATGCCATCGTGTCCTAAAAATTGTAGAGTCTGGGTATTTTGTGATAATTAAACCACAGTGAGCCATTGCTCTCCACGTTTAAAACCATGGTTATAAAGGTGGAATGATCCCATCAGGTTGGAAGTTCATCTTAAGCGAAGGAGTTCAAGTATCTGTGTTTTGGTTAACAGCGATGGTTAAATGAAACCGATCAGGTGTTCATCTACAGTAGCTTTGGTTTGTCGTGCAGAGCTTTACTGGTCCATCTACTGTATATTCCACCATCACCTGTGGTCAGAAGATTTGAAACCGGTCAAAAGGAGGAGATCCCAGATACAAGAGGCTGAAATTCACTTCCCTCAAAGGGTGGCTGAGCTCAGCCTCAGAAATAAGGCGAGGAGGTCCAGCATTCGGAGACACGTCCCCCTGGGAGGAGACCCCAGGCCAGACCTTGGAACTAGGGCTGGACAATAATTCAATATCAATATATATCTATCGATAGACGTGTGGCTCAATAGGAAAAAAATGGATCGATTAAAAAAAAGTTTTCCATATTTCTTAATTTTATCCAACCAGGTAACATAATGCTACTGTCATTATTTACTCCTAACCAATCAGGAGAACAGACACAGGAAGCACGGTCACTAAGTCCCTCCCCTCTCAGTCCAAAACAGAGCCGGTCGCAACTCGTGACTCGCTAAAACAGCAGGCTGCTGCAAGGAGGGGGGGAGGAATATATCCGGAAAAAAGTTTAGTTTGTTATTTAACCAGCATGGCAATGTTTTGGTTTTTACAAGTCAGACAAAAACCAAACAACGGTCGCTTGCAAAATGAGCAGAGAATCAATGAAACCTGGTAACAGAACCAACGTGTTTTAGCGTTTAGCTGCTCGAAGCTGCAGGAATACGAGCTGAGTCGCCCCGGTAAGGATCCACTACGGAGGAGAAATCCTCTACCGCAAACCAAACTGAGATAAACACGACCTGAACCCGAAGCGATCTGAAGAACATGAAGCACGAACACGAGACCCGGACCCGAACCACGAGCCGACACGCAAACGTGTCGAAGCCGAGTTGTTTTTTTTAATGGAGGATGGAAAAACTGATCGCTGGGTGGTTCAGCTGTCTGTCTTCCCCCGGTTCAAATACAGGATCTGTAATCACTCAGTCAGTCAACCATGACCCAAAATAATAAAATCAACGACGCTTCACCGTCGGACACAGAAGGAGGGAGGAGGAGGCTTTCGTCTCACAGCGCTGTTTTTAATGAACCATCAACTCTTTTTTTCATCTGAACTCACCAAACTTTATGTTTTTGTCAGAATGGAATTCAGCATTCTTTATTTTTATAATTATGACACGAGGGTTTGTTGTTCCTCTCTCTGTTCTGTGACTCATCCTGATCAATTAACTTAATTATTCAGCTGACCGACCTTCGGTTTGGTTCAAATGTTTGAATAAAAGCTTGAATTAAATTCCGTTTTTTGTTTGTTCCTTATTTTATGTATTCTTTAATAAATGTAGTTCATTAAGGAATAGCATTAAATGGCCAGGGCTGCACTTCAAATATATATTCTTCTCTTTTTTTCATATTTTCAATAATATTGATTATCGATCAAAATGAATTTTTTTTATTTTTATCGATAGGCTTTTTTTCTATATCATCCAGCCCTACTTGGAACACATTGGAATTCATTCTTAGAGCAAGAGTTGTATTAAATACGTGAAAATTAGCCGCTAATTTGTCGCCGATCAGCAGCAGGGTCTCTCCCGATCTGACTGTTGCTCCGGTCAGAGGACAACTTCCTGTCTCTAGATACTCCGCCCACTTTCAGTGATGTCACTGGTGGGTCTGATCGCTAATGTAGATAAATAACCTCAATATGAATACCTTTAAATAACTACTTAGTTTGATCTGGATGCACAAAGGATTCTGCTATTTTATTTTAAAACAACAAAAAAAAGATGTTAAAGGTCACGGTGGTGGGAGGCGCAGCAGCAGACAGTGTTGGCACAAGCAAATCAGTGAATTAGTGGTGAATAGACGGAGATTATAATGGGCACTCTGTCAACCTGAACAAATCTGATTACCATAAATGTACTGCTGTGAATGAGCCTGTGATTGAGAAGTATGAATGAAAAAATGCCTCGCATCAATTATTGAGCGCTAACAAGCTCGGCTGCAGGTTCAAGTGCGTCCTCCTTCAGTCACGTCGGAACGGGGCTGGTTTTTAACGGATGACTCAGCGCTGCTAAATTTACACGGCTGTGGATCTGTGAATCCCTCTTGTGCAGTTCCTGCACTGTGCCTCGTTTGCGATGTGACAACACCAATTAGGCAGGTCAAATTCTATTTGTCTGCTGAGTGAACTTTAAAAGGGCAAACTTGTTTCTTACCAAGGAAGCCTAATGGAACTGGATGAAAAATAACCAGAGCAGGGAAAGAAACTGGAGCACCTGCATGTTCAAACCGAGTTAAGTGTGATTAAAAATAGCACAAACTTTATGGTGAACACCCCCACCCAGAATCATGATGAGTGCTGCAGCTTCTCCTAATCATCGACTTGAACTGTGTGACTGAATTTAAAACATTGTTATTTGATTTGAAACAAGAACTAGGTTCATAAATTTGAATATATTGTGGAATTTCTTTCTTCCATACAGACTCAAACAAATGCATATATTCATCTGGATGTTTTAATAAGTGCTGAAGGTTCTAGAACAGTGATACTCAATAGGCAGCCTCCTATTTCTGGCCCTCGAGCCGCGCACTGTGTTCCCCAAGCTGTCGACATTTCATAAAATCCACCGTGAATCAGCGCAGCTCCTCCCACACAGCTCCAGGAGGAGGAGCAAATTCAAACAAGCAAATTCATGCAGGATAGTGACCCTAAATGACCAAGACTGGATTTCACTGATCTAAAGTTTATTTAAACTTGATGCTTTTTGCAGCATAAAAATGATTTGACTGATAGGACTTATTGGAGTGACCAATAATCTTCTCTCAAATGAAAATAATTTGCTTTTAAGATAAGTAACGCTCCAGGAACCACAAAGGTTCAAGCCTAATAGGGATCTACTGGGACACCAGTGTCATGGTACACAGTGAGCCAGTTTTACATCGTCATGGACTGAGAGGACCAGGAAAGAAGTTCCTGCTCCAAGAGAGGTGTCTTCAAGTTTGAGTAAGACCTGTATCTGTCCACATGGATGAAATAAGTGTGTTCTGGAGAAAGGTTTCTGGGTCAGATGAGACAAAGATGGAGCTGTTTGATGACAAAGACAAGAAATCTGTTTGGAGGAGTTAAGGTGATGCTTTCAGACCGTAGTACAGTGTACATTTGAGGACACCCTCAGGTCTCAGACAAAAGGTCCTCAGTCGTCAGTCATCAGACAAAAAGTCCTCAATCGTCAGACAAAAAGTCCTCAGACTAAAAGTCCTCAGACAAAAAGTCCTCAGACTAAAAGTCCTCAGACAAAAAGTCCTCAGACTAAAAGTCCTCAGGAAAAAAGTCCTCAGAAAAAAGTCCTTGATGAGACTTTTGTCTCGTCATTTTTGTCTGATGCCTGAGGACTTTTTGTCTGACAACTGAGGACTTTTTGTCTGATGACTGAGGACTTGTTGTCTGATGACTGAGGACTTTTTGTCTGATGACTGATGACTGAGGACTTTTTGTCTGATGACTGAGGACTTTTTGTCTGATGACTGAGGACTTTTTGTCTGACGACTGAGGACTTTTTGTCTGATGACTGAGGACTTTTTGTCTGATGACTGAGGACTTTTTGTCTGATGACTGAGGACTTTTTGTCTGATGACTGAGGACTTTTTTCTGATGACTGAGGACTTTTTGTCTGATGACTGAGGACTTTTTGTCTGACGACTGAGGACTTTTTTCCTGATGACTGAGGACTTTTTGTCTGATGACTGAGGACTTTTTGTCTGATGACTGACAACTGAGAACTTTTTGTCTGATGACTGAGGACTTTTTGTCTGATGACTGAGGACTTGTCTGATGACTGAGGACCTTTTGTCTGATGACTGACAACTGAGAACTTTTTGTCTGATGACTGAAGACCTTTTGTCTGATGACTGACAACTGAGAACTTTTTGTCTGATGACTGAGGACTTTTTGTCTGATGACTGAGGACTGAGGACTTGTTGTCTGATGACTGACGACTTTTTGTCTGATGACTGAGGACTTTTTGTCTGACGACTGAGGACTTTTTGTCTGATGACTGAGGACTTTTTGTCTGATGACTGAGGACTTTTTGTCTGATGACTGAGGACTTTTTGTCTGACGACTGAGGACTTTTTTCTGATGACTGAGGACTTTTTGTCTGATGACTGAGGACTTTTTGTCTGACGACTGAGGACTTTTTTCCTGATGACTGAGGACTTTTTGTCTGATGACTGAGGACTTTTTGTCTGATGACTGACAACTGAGAACTTTTTGTCTGATGACTGAGGACTTTTTGTCTGATGACTGAGGACTTGTTGTCTGATGACTGAGGACCTTTTGTCTGATGACTGACAACTGAGAACTTTTTGTCTGATGACTGAAGACCTTTTGTCTGATGACTGACAACTGAGAACTTTTTGTCTGATGACTGAGGACTTTTTGTCTGATGACTGAGGACTGAGGACTTGTTGTCTGATGACTGACGACTTTTTGTCTGACGACTGAGGACTTTTTGTCTGAGAACTGAGGACTTTTTGTCTGATGACTGACAACTGAGAACTTTTTGTCTGATGACTGAGGACTTTTTGTCTGACGACTGAGGACTTTTTGTCTGATGACTGAGGACTTTTTGTCTGATGACTGAGGACTTTTTGTCTGATGACTGAGGACTTTTTGTCTGAGAACTGAGGACTTTTTGTCTGACGACTGACAACTGAGAACCTTTTGTCTGATGACTGAGGACTTTTGTCTGAGACCTGAGGATGTCCTAAAATGTACACCGTACCAGAGAACACTGAGCTAGTTGTAAAGCATCAGAACTGATTGCTGATTGGATATAACAGGCTGACCTTAAGCTTCTAGTGTGGACATCCCAAAACCCCAACCTCAATTCAAAATGGGGACTATGAATAAAAGACCAAGTCCATGCAGGAAAATAAAAGGAAAAACAATTTGTGAAAACTCAAACAAATGATTCACATCAGTCAATAAAACCTTAATTTATTGATGATATAGAGTTTTGTGTAAACGTCTTACCCAACTGCGTCAGTCCTACCAATGGTAGACCAGCAGCACTCTATAGGACTAACATTCTCCCTACAGGCCGCCTCCAGACCAACTCATCCACCTATTAACTCCCCATTAATCCAGAGATTGGTATATGGGATGCATGGGCGCCTAATGAGCAAGTCAGTGTGATTTTTGTGTCATTTATGTGGCCTAATGAGGGGCGGTAGACCCCTGGAATGGCCTTGACTGACATCAGGATGTGATTACTCACTGACGGGTGAAAAGAGAAGGGGGTCGATGCCCTATTGGTTCATCTACACAGGCTAAACACCTGCAGGCACACAAATACATATTTCTCAAAGATTTGTTTGTGCTAATGGCACAATTAAAACCTGTATTTAAATAAATGCATTTTGGATGATATTTAGGTAGGAATGGATGAACGTTTGGGTTGCAGGGATGCTATAAATACTTGTGATTTATTTACAGATCAGTGTGCACTGGAAATCCAATCATGGCTGATTAAACTGTAATGGAGAGTGATTGGAGAAAGACAAAGAAAATGGGGAATGCTTGAGAAGAGGGGTCAAATGTGTCAGGAAATGCATGAGTTCATATCAAGAAATGTATTAACCTATGGAATCATTGTCCTTTAATAAAAGTTGTCGAGTTGGAAAATTGTGTATAAATCAGTGTGAGTCTGGAAATGACTGGTTGGGGAAAAGAAAACAGTGAGACACAGAAGAATGAGTTGACCTACATCCCACCGCTAGAGAGATATTTAATCCACCTGCATGATCACCAATTACAGCAAAAGCTATTACAGCAAGGAGAAAATCCAATAAAAGATACGGTGGAATTACAGTGCTAATGTCTTTAATCACAATAAGGAAGATGGTATTTAAAATCTTTAGAACATCTTGAAGTTCCTGCACCCAGAAATACACATACTACCACCTGTGGGAGTAGATCGGGTGGTTTGGCTATGAACTATAAAAAAGTACTGACATTTTATGGGGGACAAAGATGTTTTTTAATCAATTCTGTCAGAAACAGAGACTTGTTCTGAGCAGAGTGGCTGGTGAAAGCAGTATTTATTATCCAGACCTGGGATCTGACTTTTCAAAGTTCACCTTTAAAACAGTGGTTCCCAAAATGTATGTAAAGTTTTGTCCCATTTGGAGATAATCTCCAGGAATCAAATAAAAAATGATGCCATTTTCACTATAATTGGTGCAAATACAAATAAATTGTGTTTTCTTTATGCTCCTGTAATTTAACAAGTCTTTGCCACTGTAGTTTTGGTTAAAAGCTTAAAGGTGTGGGAACCACTGGACACTAATTTATATTCTTCAGGGATAAAGCAGAGTTTCTATTGAGTTTCCTCTCTCCAGAAACATTTTGCTCCCAACCAGTTTAATGACAAGTGGGTCAATTAAGACAAAGCAGTGTTGAAACACTGTCTTCTAAGATGTATTGACCCTTGTTTTAACCAAGAAGGTTCCAATGAGATAAACTCTCTTTTCAAGGGAGTCCTGTGGAGTACAGGAAACTAGAATCGAACAGGCAACCCTCCAGTTGGCAATCAGCCACTCTGTCCCTGAGTAAAAGGCTGTGGATGCTGTTTTCAAACAGAAAGAAAGTGCCAGCAAGTTATTTATTTGAACCACTCAAGGCTCTTGTATTGAGTTTGTATCAAGCTATCTAATCTACTTCCAGTAGACATCTGTTGTTGCTTTTAGCACTTTACGTTCAGATTTTTGTTGATTTGTAGGTTTTTTGCTGTGGTTCGGTTTCTTTTCAAACAGGGAAAACTGCAAACGAAACGAAATAAGTCACTAAACCAGGTAAGAACATTTAATTTGCTGATTGGTCAGATTGTCTGGAGGCGGAGGTACCAGGGATAAATGAAGGAATAAGGTGATATGATCTGATCCTAAGCTCAGCACGGTCTAACCTCCCCTCTGAGCCGTTTATCAATTATTTGATCACTTCATTGTTTTTATGAATCGGAGCAATGGGCATAGATTTGGCAATGATGGAGGTGACGTGTTCCCACCAATAACTCAATCCCAGGATGCAGAAATAGCGCTGCATCCCCACTAATAATACGTGCAGCCCAGCGGACCGAGGTGCTGTCCTGCTGTGTGCAGACCTGCGTCCAGGTGAAGGAGGCATGTCTGGATCAGCCAGCGGGAATCCTGCACCACACCTGCCCTGGGTCTGGATGTGGACCGGGCTAGACTGGCCATTGGGCCCCACCCATGTCAAGAGCAAATATTGGTCGGAAATGATAAATCTGTTCAAATATCAGTGAGCTAACGGACTTTGTTGGTCATTCACGTGAGCCCTCAGTTCATTTCCGTCTAGCTAGGAGCCACTCAATAGCTACCGACGTATACGGCTTCCTACATCCTAAAATGGGAGGATGTTTGGCTCAAACTTGCAGCATGCATGTGGTGTTGGATCAAGTTCAGACCAGTTATAAAGTTCTTTCGGAACCTTGATCCCCTCATCCAACAGGTCGAGGTACCGTTTCTTTTGTTGCACCTGAGCAGATAAACCGAACCAAGGTGTAAACAGACAGGTTTAATTTTAATAGACTAAACACTGCAGATGAAAAAACACCATTAATTAGGGCTGCTCAATTATGGCAAAAATGATAATAATCACGATTATTTTGATTGAAATTGAGATCACGATTATTTAGACGATATTTATTTACCGTTGATAACAAAAATATTACTGAACAATCATTGAACAGTGGCTTTTAAAGACTGTCTAAAAATAAAAATGTGCAAATACTGATAAAAACTGAAGTGCAAATGTTTGCAACATAAAAAGGGGGTGGGAATTCAGAACTGGTTCCAACAGACCAATTCCATCAGAACTGTTCACCTCCAACTTGATCAATTCTTCACATTTCTCTTGTTTCTGGATTTCACAACATGCCCTATAGGGTACAAGGTACAGGACTCCCTTGTAAAAGAGATTCTGAATCTCAATGGGACTTTCCTGGTGAAATAAAAGTTAATAAATACATTTCCCAAAATGTTACATCACAGACGGAACCGACATTAGGTCTGTAATGTTATGGCATTATTTAATGTCAGGAATGCTTTTATTTTGAAAGACCGGAAATTAGCTCGAGACGCAGCGGTGCTCATGTTGTGTTCAGAATGTGCTAGAGTTGAGTTTGGATTATAAATAAGTTGTAATGAACAACCGGTGTTGCTTTATCCAACGTAACGCTACAGGGTCCACACCCGAACCGCTTCAGCCACGTCTTAAAAGACGAACGTGATGAACTCACAACGAACTCCGGAGGAAAGGCGCTGCAGCGGTTCGGCCAGGGGTTCGGTCCGGACGCAGCGCTAGTTCCGACCAGACCGAACCTGCTCATCCCCCTCGCTCACGCTGTACCGACCGGAGCGGATTGTTGGACAGCTGTTGGAAAAGTGAGCACTGCATGCTGTAAGAGGAGCGCTTTATTTGCCACTCCGAACAGCCGCGAATGCGGAGCTCATAATTGGCTCAGTCAGTTTTAAAGAACGTGTAAAACCCAGATCGTAATCACGATTAAAATTCGATTAATTGAGCAGCCCTACCATTAATGTCATTGTTTTTATGAACATGTCCATCTTGAATATGCCACCATGAGTGTCAATGAGGCTCACCTGTGTAAATCAAGTTAAATTTTAATTATTTTAGGTTTTTATCATTAAGCTTTGATCCACATTTAAGCTACCCATTTGCTCTTAGTCTACAGTACTTTACACCTCAGTGAGAAGGCCTTCACAGGCAGAAAACTAACCGAATTACCTTGGACACCTCTCTCTATACCTGGACGAATGCCAGCCTTCAACTCAAACCAGCAGTGCTGCACCTGTAGCAGCCCGGCTTTTGTTTCACACCCAGAAAGTGTGTTTGTCTCCTGAGGAAACCTAAGTTCTCGTGGTATTAGAGGACAAAACAGTCCACCTACAAAGTCAGATTGGGAGAAATGTGAGAAAACTGCACTCACTTGGCACCCGGTTGATGGCTCTCAGTGGTCTCAGCACGCGAACCGTCCTCACTGCGGAAAAACTAACGTTCTGGAGGTTGAGTGAGTACTCCAACATCCTGGAAAAACACAGAGAGAAAGGAGAGAAACATCTGTAAAGATGGCAGCTACGAGGGAAATGCCTTCCCTGCTTGATCTTATGGGAATAAAAACACAGAAAATGTGAAAGTAATATTGTACAACCAATTATTTGCTGAAAGTATGACAAGTTTCCCCGCTCACGCCGAGCAAGTAGTAATCAATTTTCAAGTTTTCTGAACAACATTTACATTCTTACATTTATAGAAGGCAGCTATGCATGTGGTCTGGCAGGCAGTGTGCTTTCGACCCAGTGAACTTTTGACAATAAACACCACAAACACACTCAGCTGTGTCTGTTTGTGCATGCACGGAATATTCGTGCAGCCTACAAACATGTTCACATGCATCCTTGCACAATCAACCTTCAAAGGAGCAACTAGCATATGTGTATCCCCGTTGGGACGTCAGGATTGGCTGAATGAGTCGCCTCTCCAGCAGCATTTAGCCGTCTCTTTCAGGCGGCGATGGGAGGTCAGGAGGACACCGCTGAGAGGGCGAGACGGTGGGATCCCTGAGACAACGTTTTTCTTATTTCTCCACCGGTGTTTACCATCATACTGTCCTCACGCTGGATTGTGTGAGCGTGTGCAGAGCAGCTGTGCAGCACATGTGCAGCTAGAAAGAAGCGTGCAGATGAAGGAATTCCCTCCTCACACTGATTCCAAGTCTGTCTGTCTGACAAATTCGCAACACATGTTGGACAGTGCATGTGTGTGAGTGTGTTTGTGTGTCACCCAGAGTGCAAGAAACTCCCTTAACAAACCTAGGGTAGGTTTTCTTCTTGTTTAAGGTGTCCCAGTGTGGGCCTTTCTGGCTTCTTACACCAAATTGCAAATAAAACAAGAAGACACTCTCTTATACACAAACACACGAGTCAACGGAGTACAAATGTGTTAAAACTACAGAGTTGGTCAATGAGTAACAATGGTGTCTGTCCACCAGCAGCAGCAGAGACACCCCACATAGCAAGCATTATTGGGCCGATGCTGGCTGAGCTCTGGCACTGTTGGCTGAAGTCTGGGTCGGCCGACCCACTTGTTTTTTTGATTGGCCCAATTCAGATGTGCAGTAGTTGAGCTGATGCTTTCTTTCTGTTTTTGGCCCGATTGTGGTTCAGTACAATATTCCCGAAGGTGGACACAATGCGGGGGACACATGTAATGCGGTGTGTGGCCCGACAGCAACGGTACGAGCCTCTGCCTGTTTTATAAAAAACACAGTTGGCTTGATTTTGGCTCAGTGTCGGAGATAAAGCAGGATATTGATTGATTGACAGTTTTTAGAACAGTCATGTTTAAAATCTAAGGTTCTCAAAATAAATGTACAAAAAGCCTAGCAGTTTTTACTGCAATCAGGGATGTGGGATTATTTTGCAAATTATTATTTAATTTAAAGACAAACAATAAAAATGTAACCACTTTTTAAAAATATATACAGCATGCAACTTGAGTTTGCAAGCGCAAGATGTGTTTATTCTATTTAATTTTTTTTATCAGGGTCTGGGTGAAAAAAATTACAAATAAAATAAATGAAACAACTTTTTAAAAAGGCGCAGTTTCCTGTTCGTAACACTGCTTCCTGTTGAGTCACAGTTAACAGCGACCAAGTGTTCAGCAGCAGATCTGAGATGAACTCGAAGTTCATGATTTTGTGTTCCCGGCATAAATCTCCTGCTGTCGGCTCACTGTCCGTGCAGCGAGGGGAATCTGACTGTCATCGCGGCAAAAACTGGACAACCATCAGCAGCTGTCGGCTCACTGTATGAGGACGGACAAGCGAACCCTGCACACCTTCACTTGACTCTCTGGTAAGTAGGATTTAACAACAGATATTTTGCCCCAAAAATAATAATTGTCAGTGGTTAATGAGTCTAATGTTATAGGCTTTCAGGAAATATCGATGTAACATACAACTACACAATTCCTGAATTTTGAAACAACAGCAGCTATCCAGCTAATCCGTTAGCTAGCAGCTAGCGGATAGTTAGCAGATAGATAACAGATGGCTAGCACGGTAGCCCTGAATTAAACTACAGACAAAACATCTATGAAATAAATCAAAATCTACTGTCAGAGTCTGGCCTCGCGTTAACGGAAATGTATGTCCTTAGGTAAAAACAAAACGTTTTAGTTCGCCCCACCGGAGTAGAGCACCACCGGAGTAGAGCAAATTAAAATACATAGACCATGATCCTTTGCTACCGCGTCATCAGCCAGTGTGCGCATGCGCAGCCCATACGGCAAAGAAAAACGAACATGGAGAGTGCAGGCGACAGCGGTTAANCACCAAGGATGCATAGTATAGTTCCAGCTGGAGAGTAGTAAAAACCGCAGTGGTCATTTTAACTGCTCAATAATCTCTCCTCTTCCTCCTTAAATGTTGGCATGTTGATTTTTCTTTAAAAAAAACAACCTGAAACTGGACTAGAACCAGTCACTAGACCATCACTGCTCCCAACAGACTGCTTAAGTGTGTACATCCCTGCTATATTTTCAGTTTTTTATGCACAAAAATATTGCACATTCCTCATAATAAGAACCCTGTTCAGTTTGATAGTTCTGTGATTTTATCTGAACTGGAGTAAAGTGTTTAAATCCTGCTATATTTGCAGTTTCTTATGCACAACCAGTTTTTCATTCACATCCCTCATAACAGTAATCATATTTAGTTTGATAGTTCTGCGACATTATCTGGTAATGACTTTTGATGATTGTACATTGTTTTACTAGTATTTATGCTAGTATTATTAGATATTTTTTGTGCCATGACTCTTTTTGCTTTTGGTTTTCTATTTTACATTCTATTTTGTTCTGTGTGACTTTGTTTTTTCTCTACTTGCCTGTAACTTGCTGCTGGTGCACCTGAATTTCCCCACTGAGGGACAATAAAGGGCTTTTCTGTTCTATTTTAACTCTAGAAACTAGAGGCTTACCTTCTAATTATTTTCCTGTTTGGTGATGCCTAGGTATTTTTATTTATGACTTAATGACGACTCACGAGGCAGTTTTGTATTTCCTGATTACTTTTATTTATTAAATCAGCTGTTTTGCCTTTTCTTTATATGTTGAGTTGTTACTTGAATTTTGAACTTTTGGAATGGCTTTTCAGGCTGTTCAAAATGTCATAATGGTAAAGTTAATGACAACTGTACCAATGAACTGTCAAGCATTTTATGTTGAGGCTTATTGTGAGCATAGCCACAATATCATGAGCCTCCCCACAATATTGCAATCAATATTGTATTGTGAGGTTCATACCTTGACAATATTATATTGTGGGATTTGGATATTGTTACACCCCTAGTCGTTACCTCTTTGCTAGTACCCCTAATAATAATCACTAATGTGTAGTGCATCTTTATCCTACAGAGAGCTATGAAGAGGGTCACAAAAGAGGCAGAGATGACCTCAGATCTTCAATCAGAGACAGAGACATGTTGCGAAAGGCCACTTCAGTGTAAAAAGTATTTTAGTACTTTTTTCTTCACTTTACAAGCTCTGATTAATAAATATTTTGTAGCAAACCACATTTACAAGTGTCAGTTCAATCCAATATACATTTTAAAACATTTTAAACTCTGTCTGAAAATAGAAGGAGTGTCCGACTTGGCCCCCCGGGAGGTCTAGAAGGGTAGACTCAGAGGAAGACCGGCCATCACCACCCTCCGAGAGGCTTGTTCCACCCACCCCCCCATGGTCCCTCAAATTCCTAACCCCACACCAACTTACACCAAGCTGACCAGCAGCAGTTGGGAGCCAGTAAATGAAATGTCTGGTGAGTATATTACATACATATACTTTTTACAGATTTCATGTCACATTTCCCTAAAATGTCATGCTAACGCTATAAATTCTCCTGTAGCATTTCCTGGTGGCCAGATCTACAGGTGGAGCCTCCAGCAGTCAGAACCTGGTAAGGTCATGATTTTTGCTCAACCATCTCTCAGCTAACATATATTTTAACACACACCATTTAATTTGTGTCTTTCCATGATAATGATTCAGTTTATCTTATTTGATACTTCGATACTAATTTAATATGACAAAAACCTGGAGGTGGGGGATTTATGGCACATTGAAAGGAGCTGTTCATTGTGGATCCATTCACCTGAAAGAGCCATTAAAAAAAAACCTGACTCTTTAATGATTTTTTGTAGGGATGCTCCGATCACATACACTGTAGTAATGATGAGGGCTAATGGCTACTTGATCTGTAAAAAAAAAAAAAAGAACTATTTATCACCTTCATTTGGACAAAAACAGGTTTTTACTGACTTTTTCCAAGATAACAATACAAAAACTTGAAGGCACCATGTAGACATCATGCATTTAGAAATATATTATTTATAGATACATATTTCCAATCCTTATAGAAATGTTTTTTTAAATATTTATTCATTTAGGAGCTATTGATTGGCTGGTATGATCGTCGTGGAGAGAAGAACATTGGAATTTACGATCACATTTTTTTTCACAAATATTGTCCGATTTTGATCGTGGCCGATCAATCGGAGCATCCCTAATTTTTTGCAATATTTTGAAAAAGAAATGTCATGTGGAACTATGTTTGGGGACACTTTGTTGTGATACCTATGTGTTCATTGCTAATTAGCTTCCCAGATAGAACTGATGGGTTCATGTTGCTCTGCTCATTGATGTTTTAAATAGAGCTGTTCTGTTTCAGCCAGCAACTTGGGGGTCATTGAATATTACCTCCTGACCTCAAACCTCACAGTTAATACAAAAAATGAACCATTGTTTACAAGGACTGGGTTCTCCTAGCTCACAGTGAAAAGCTGTTCAAAAAATTTGACTCGTTCATGAACGTCACATCACTACGAGAGGAGGAAGTGAAGTGATTTTCCTTTTTATTTTGACCTGTTTTCTTTGTTTAGGTCAGACTTTGACCAACAGGTCTGTTTAGTAATAAAGCACCAAGAAGTAGACTAACTGTGACAGCTGGGATTACGTCGGAGGTCACTGAACCGAGTTTCCTCGTTTTGGAACAGCGGCTTTGCAAACATTGCAGGTTGCCGTATTGCTTTGCAACGTTTCAACCATTAAATATTTCCACACTGCGGACATGTGTGGAAAAAGTTCACCACTGCTCAGTGCTAACCTGCTAGCTGCTACTTGCAAACTGCAGTGGGGTTCTGAAAGGAGGTGTGTCATCTATGTGTCTCAGTGGGGCACAGACGTGTCACCTAGCCCAGGAGCTTACGTTCTGGATCAGAAATTTCTCCAGGTTGGATCGGACATTTCCGATCCATGGATTAAGTCCAGATTGGATCCCGATCCATCCTTATTCTTAATGCTATACTGTATACTTGTAAATACCACAAATGTTTCATGTAGTTATATATCCATTTCCTATATCCATAGGTGCAGTACGAAGAAACCCAGTGGTTGATGTGGCTGCTGAAGCAGAGGTGGAGAGAATAATCAAACGGTGGCTCCAGCTTGCAGCGGATCGTGAGGAAGGGAGAAAGAGAAGGTTCTTTGCTAAAGAAACTGCCTCTTAAGCTCACTCTCTTTATGTGTGTTTGACTAGCACATATGTAGTTATCTTTTGTTCTAGTGTTTGTTGTTAGTGTTCTCATGTGTTGAGGTCAATACATTTAATTTGCTTGTATTGTATTTATTATTTGTTAAATACAAACACTTTCATACAAACTTGAATATTTGCAGTATCTTTTTTGGTCATTTAGCATTATATTGTCTTAGTTTCACAGTGTGTGGGCCAATGCTGACCAGGGGACACTCAGCCAGCTCAAATTGAAGTGTAGCTCCCAGCCAACATGCACCTGTACTGGCTCACCGAGTGTGGGCCAGTACAGGGCCAATATAAACTATGAGAGTCATCTTACAGTGTCTGGGCCAGACCTGGGCCAATCAAACTTGTGTCATTATTCTGTGAGTGGGCCATTATTGGGCCGAGGGCCCAGCCAACACTGGGCCACTTCTTGGGCAAGGGTGTGGCCCAGAGATGGGCCGGACAATTTTTGCTATGTGGGTACGGGACTACAGTAAACTCAACAGTTTTGTTTTTTCATACCATGCACAGTCAGATGAGACTCATTTTGTTGGTTTAGGTCTAACAACTATACAATAAAACAGAATAGAATGTCGTATCTAGAGATACAATGAAACTATGGGATGTTTCCACCAAGCAAATGTAGCGTTATCAAATACGCTATAACCTCTGACCTTTGACCGCTTGACCATCACACAAACAATAATCCTCTTTTTCCCAACTCCCAGCTTCAGTATTATTTCAAATTTTTACTCTGCTAAGGTTAAATCAGTATTAATTTATATTCATTATTAAGGTGAATATGACTTTAAAGACCTGAGTCATGTGACTTGATAGACACTCTCCCATTGGTCCACATCAGCACACGACTCCTTAGCTCGTTCCAATCCCGGAAGTCTTAAGTTCTCATTCATTCATTGATGAGACAAGAGCTCACCGTTTTCTCGCTACAGCAGTGTGCTTCTCGGTTGCCGGCCTTGCCTGTACCGGTAGCAAGCCCCGTTCTCGGTCGATGTCCGCTTCTCCCTCCTGAGGCACAGACACCACCAGTCTGCCTCTCCTCACCAAAATGGGGAATGAAGCTTCATCTGTGCTAACCCAGAAATGGATCCACTAAGGCTTCGTATCTAGAACAAGGCCAGTCGTCCTCGAGGCGGCTTAGCCCCCCAAAGGGCTCCCGATGACCGAGAGGGGTTCCCACCTTCCAGCGGTCCTCCCATCCACGCCGGAATTGATCCACGGAGCGCCAGCCCAGTGAGACCTACTTTCTGCTAAACTGAAGGCCTACTTTGATAAGCTGCTAACTCACATCGTAGCTTACTACACCAAAGTAACTCCTTACTCACCCCTAGTAACTAAACCTCCTTTAAGTGAACTCCCTAGTCTTAAATATCATGAGACTCAAGTCATTAAACTCAAATTAAGATCAACCTAAGAACACCTTACCACCGTGTTGATATGTAAACAAAATCGCTACCTCAATGCTAATCTGTTTGTACTGTTCGTCAGCTTTTATATAATAAATACTGTAAAGTCTTTATTCCTGACTCAGCTTCCATTCATCATACAAGGTACGTAAACTAACTCCCTGTCAATTAATGAACCTAGATATTCCTGCTTTCATCATTTACAGCCATCTCAAAAAGGTATTCGGAGCCCAGGAGCTCTCGTATAAAACCTCAGATAACTGAATGAATTAGCGGAAGGTGTACAATAAAACTAAGGTTTTATATCGTTACGCAAAAATTAAAAACAGGCAAAGAACCTGAAATGTTTCCCAGAGGTCAAACAGAGGGTTGGCTGGGTGTGAGGCGTCTCCTGTGACTGCCTTGGTTTTTCTGAGGCAGCAGGATGTGGAACTCCAGGGAGGGCAGAGGACAGGCAATGATTTATTGGGCAGAGTTTATAACTCTCTGTACCAACTTCCTGTCCTCAGCTGTGGAGCCTGCGTACCACACACCCAGACCCAGGACACTCTCCATAGAGGAGTGGTAGAAGGCCAGCAGGAGCATCGTGTCCAGATTGTTCCTCCTTTATCTGCTTTCCTAATCAGAGCCTGGATGTTGCAGGTCCAGGAGCGGTCTGCTGAGATCTGTGTGCCCAGAAATCTGAAGGTGGTTCCACCCATCCTCCATGGATCAGGATGGGAGTGTGGTCCTTCTAGTTTTTACTGAAGTCCAGGATGAGATCTTTGGTCTTATTTGATGTTCATAGTAGGGTTTTTTTCTGAGCACCAGAGAGAGATTTTCTCCACCTCTGCCTCCATCTTGTCTTGATAAAATAGTCCTATCACAGTGGTGTCATCTGCATATTCAATTATGCTGTTGGTGGATCGGAGAACAGTTTTATGTGTTAGGGTGGTACAGTGTCTATGCAACAGCATACGTACATATATATACACACATATACACACATATACATATATATTAAAAGTTTATTTTACTGCAGGTGTGCCCAAGTCCAGTCCTCCAGAGCTACTCTCCTGGAACTTTTAGAGGCATCCCAGCTCAAAACACACCTGAACTCCCTCTTAAGCAAATCACTCAGCTCTGCAGAGGCCTGGTAACGAGCCATTCATCTGATTCAGGTGTGTTGGAGAAGGGATGCATCTAAAGGCCGGTTCACACAGCAAGATTTTCAAATTGTCGGCCGATTTTAAATCATAAGAGACCACACACGTGATGAGAAAATGTCCTTTAAAAATCGTGATCCTACAGTGTGTGGTGGTGGGATCACACACAAACCGATTTTACACACAAACATTGCCAGATCAGAGGTGAAAATCTCACAGAACTTCATGAGATCAAACGTGACTTTGGAGTAAACAAACGTGGAAGCTTTTATTTTTATTAAAAACAATGAACGGGAGGTGTTTCGGGCACGTCCTGCTGGCAGGAGACCCCCGAGTCAACCCAGGACAATCTGGAGGAAAAACATCTCCAAGTTGGCCAGGGAACGCCTGGGCGTCCCAGCTGAGGAGCTGGCGGACTTAACCGAGGAGAGGATGGCCTGGGA
This sequence comes from Callopanchax toddi, assembly GCA_006937965.1. Classification (NCBI taxonomy): domain Eukaryota; kingdom Metazoa; phylum Chordata; class Actinopteri; order Cyprinodontiformes; family Nothobranchiidae; genus Callopanchax; species Callopanchax toddi. The sequence goes on along the minus strand of SSNR01000008.1, from coordinate 1,371,080 downwards.
TGCCCGGCTGCCCCCCAGACCCGGATAAGGGGAACAAGGCGAGGTGAGGAAAATGAACTTGTGACAGTTTTTAAAAATCCGAGCAGCTGTTTTGATGAGAGATTAATTTCGCTCCGCACAGCGGAGTCTGTCAACTCACTCTCTGATTGGCTACACGTCAATCTCCACAGGCAGACACTCGGGGGACACCACACACGCTGCGATGTCGTGTGTAGACAATCCAACATGTTCGATTTCACAAATTTGTAATCGGAGCGGTTCTGACGGTGTTCCGAGCAGACCAGAGCGCTCTTAACCCGAGAGGATGATCTGATAAGATTATCTTTAGCGATCAGGCGCATCTTTTGTCGGAGGAGGAGAATTGGGGCAAAAATCGGGTTAAAAATCCTGCCGTGTGAACTGGCCTTTAGGGTTCCAGGATAGTGGGTCTCAAGGACTGGATTTGGGCACCCCTGTTTTACGGTCTTCTTTTCTCAGATTTTAAAATACTAGAGGAAATAAGCTCCACCCTACCCTAACTCTACTACTGATGCTTGTCATTTAGCCAATCATCTTTAGAATCAATTATCTTGGAAAGTTAAGGACAAAGGAGGAATGCTGGATTTCTACTGGCATCTATAATCTGGCAGGGAGGCAGAGCCTGAGGAGTGCTTCAATAGTGAAGCACACAGGTGAATCAGAGCTCAGGTGGGCCTAATGAGGCTGATTAGTGTAGAGAGAACTGGCAAAACATTTTGATCCAGGTGTGTTTGAGCAGGGATTCATCGAAAAGTTCCAGGAGAGTAGATCTGGAGCTCACAAGCAAAGTTTCACACTGAATAATAAAGTTAAAGCATAATTATTCCTATTAAGAAACAGCAACCTTACCATGAAGATATTGTCATGTAATTTCACATAATTCATGGAAAACTAGTGCAGCAGGCAAGCTACCAATCCCTAGAGCAGAATAGGACAAATACTAGGTTAATTCTCCATCAGACGGAGTTACGTAAACAAACTTAAAAGCGGAAGATAAATGAAGTCTGCTGAAAAATAGTCGAGGCAAAAATGCTTGCTTTCCCTTGATGAGAGCCAGATGACGTTCGACGCTCTGTAAAAACTGACCCGTCCGCCCCGTTTCAGAGGAAAGAAACAGTGAAATGGTCTGTATCAAACAAATTAAACCGGGCTCTGTTTTTGTTAAGAGTCCGTGCCGGTGTTGATGATGTTGATCTGTGGAACGGCAGCGGCATGCAGAGGTAAGACGGGATGAAGGATGGGGAAGGACCAATCTCAGGGAGAGTTTGCGTGAGGAGAATCCCCAATCTACAGCAGGTCTATGCCAGGAGGACTCAAGGACAAAAAACAATTTTACATCTTGGAAAACACACTCTGATGCAATACATGTGCACATCGTTATGTGGAGGGATCAACAGAAGGTCAAACTCACAAAAAAATGTAACGGGTTTTATGCGAGTCATGCGACGACACACAACAGGAGAAAGACAGTTCATCAATTCTCTTATCAAAGAAAGAGCTTTTTACACATTTCATCAAAAGAAAAGCTTGAAATGAAGAATCCCCCAATTATTTATAATAAAAAATAAAAAAAACAGACAGGATGCCACTTGGAAAAGCCTGAAGTAGAAAAGCATGTGAGGCAGCTGAAGAATGTTGGACCGTTTGGATAGGTTAACCCAGCCTGTCCTCAGCTAACCTTCATCTGGCTCTGGCTCTGCTGCTGTCTGGCTCGCCATGTTCATCACTGTCAGTGCAGCTATTTATTATCTTAAAATATCTCCAAAATGTTAATTCAAAAAGCTGCCCAACAACAAAATAACAGCCCGAAAAAAAAAATCCAGATCCTTGCTGGCTGGAAGTGGTTATTTTCTACACTGTTTTAAAAACAAAAGTTGTAATAAATGTAAATGTCTCGCATTTGTATCGCTCTTGTCGAAGTCAATGGACTAACAAACCACTTTACATCAGTCAGTCATTCACATGCTGATGGCGCTACAGAGCCGAAGCGACCAGACACAGGGCCCTCTGACCACCACCACCAGCAGGCAATGTGGGTAAAGTGTCTTGGCCTGACAAGCTAACCCAGCTAGAGCGGGGATGTGATCCTGAAATCCTCCAGATGCAAGACCAACACCTTAACCCAGGGGTTGAAGCAACATATTTTCATCTGATGGAAAATCAGCTCCTC
>SSNR01000008.1:1247834-1368839 GCA_006937965.1 Callopanchax toddi | reverse complement strand
GGGGGGGTTGGCGGAGCGCAACTCTGCTTGAGACCGGCCCGGTCCAAACGGACTTCTGTGCAGGTGGAGGATGCACGGACCGCTACTAAAATACACAAACTCTATAATATAATTCATTTATTCATTATTTATTTTCTTAAAGAAAAAGAAAATTTTACGATGTTGCACGCTCAGACCTGTATTTGAACCCAGGTCTTCCAATATGAAACGCGGTTGCACTCCCGCTAGGCCACGGTTCAATACTCCTGCTCTGTTAGCTTTTTCGCTGTGTCACTCATTTCTTCTCCTACCTGCTACGCTCGTGTGTGTGACTCGCGCGTCTAATGTAACTGCGGAACATAAATACCCATAATGACACTTTGCTGAGCTGAAAGATAAACTTGTCTTCTTCCAAAAACCAATTGAACTTTTTATAGCACAAACCATTTCGGAGTGAAGACGTGCGTCGAGGACGCGTTAGATGGTAAAGGGTCAATGCGGGACAGTGTTTCAATTTGTCGGACGTGAAAAAAGTAAGGACAATACGGGACAATCCTGCACAAAACGGGACATCTGGTCACCCCAGCGTACATCCTGGACTGAGTGGCTCGTTCCAGAACGGTCTATATCTCGCCTCCTTCACGTGGATGCACAACTACTCGTTTCACTGCGGTGCTGTATTTTTATTGGTGGGCCGGGGATGCAGCGCACTTTCTGCTGGGGACTAGTCACCTCCATCCACGCTAAAGGCTGAACACTGGAGATGTCCGCACTGCACCGCGGGCGCGCCATGGTTTTGGCCAGTCTTGTACAGGACCCGTTTCTGAGCAGCGCGCCACAGAACCTGCTTGACCTTCATTATTCTCACGTATCTTTATTTATGAGCGAGGGATCTGACGGAACATTTTTCTCTTTAGTCCCAATTGACGGACTTCCGTCTCCACGGCGGAGAACTTTAACCCCTGCCTTAACCACTGAGCTACTGCCTCCACAGAGAAATATGTCCCTAGAGTATATAGAGAGATATACCTTCTAGAGTAATAGGTATTTCTGGGTGAAGGGCAGGTGGGCGAGTCCACACCGCAACATAGCTGTGTGTCACGACAGCATCTGATCACGAATCACAAGCAGTGCAATTGATACCACGACGTAGCACCGGTGCACGAAGGCGCGTTGCAGCAGGAGGAACTGGTAGAATTTATGACTTCTACTGTGCTCGCGGACCAGTTGTGTGCAGCCCTAAATCTCTATGTGGGTATGAAACCCAATAGTTTGTTTTAATGAAGACTTAAAGAAGGGAATTTTGTTGGACTGGAACACCAAATCAAGACACCAATAGAGTATCTGGGCTCAGCCTTAGAGACGAGCCGAGAAGCTCCATCATCTGAGAGACGCTGAGGTGGTTTGGGCATCAAATGAAAATGTCTACTATTACCTCTGGAGCTTTTCCACTATAGGAGGAGATCCCAGAACAGACCTAGAACTGTATATCCTCCCTGACCCGAGAAAACCTTAGGACCCCCCCAGGAGGAGCTGGAGAATGTTCCAGAGAAAAAGAATGTCTGGATTTTCCTCTTGGAACCGTTACCTCCAAAACTGCCATGGAGGTCATGGAAGTAGCACACAGATGGATGAATGGATGGGATTTCTTATGAGCTCCTACTTTAAAGATGTGCTGCTGACCAAAAATAAAAAGGAATTGTTACATAAAGAACTCCTAAAAGTAGTCAGACCCTGAGGTGAGTGGAGCTGCTCATTAAATATTTAGTTCAGACTCATGAATGCATGACTTTGAGTAACTTTTATTTTCAGTTTTAAGCCAGAGTTTTCAGCTCTCCCATAGAGCCACAGCCAACAGAGAGTCCCACCTGTGTAGCACCACGGTGACAACAAATATTAGATTTTATTCTCTGCCTTTCCATCACTTTCAGTCCTGTCGTTTCTTAAGTATTATGAAGTAACCAGTCATCTGTCTGCTCTGGTTTTTCTTGAGTCACGCATTGTTTGCTTTCGGTTCGCCTCCACATCAGCAACAGGCCAACCTGTCACAGCATGTCCCTCAACAACGAGTTCTGAGTGATGGGCGGCCCTAGGAGGGTGTTTTTATGTGTTCATGTTGAGAAGTACACAGAGAAAGGCCACAGAATGAACAGTACACAATAATTTAGTTACTCTAAATGACATTTCACAGTGTTTGTATCCCCGTCCTTAGAATATAAGACAATATATATTAAAATATTAGTCACTTATGTCCAATCCCTAATAAATTTATCAAGACTAATAGGGAAGTTTCTTAGGATAAATTTGGTATTCCTAATGAAAATACATCATTAAAACACAGCATTTGTCTCCATTTAAATGGAGTAGTACTTCTTTTATTAATACTCTTAAAACCAATGTTGTGTAAAAGTTATAAACACTATATATTATACACGACGATTTTCACTTTATAAAGTTTCTGCCTTCAGCACCCTGCACTTCGTATCTAACACAAATGTTAATCAGCCTACTTACTGCGGTTTTGAGGGAATAAAACCTAATATCTCTCTTCTCACTTGCTGGAAGGGGTCTCACTCTTTTCTCCTCGAGCAACAGGCTTCAGATCTTAGAAAGGAAGCCGCAAGAGGACGCAAATTAAAGGTGTTGCTCATGAACATGTAAAAGTGCCGAAAGGAAACCAAACTTTAAGAATTACAACATTTGTTCCCATTGTATGATTTTCTTCTGGTTATTTCTTCATATTTCTATCCATAGTTTTGAAAATCTCAGCGCCTCGAGCTCCAAGGGCAGAGAAACAGCCTCACAGCACGACAATCTCCCCCACGTTTTACTGTGAGCAGACGTCTTCTCTTCCCCGTAGGCTTCGTATCGGAGCGTATAAACAAACGGATGCCCTGCTTTCCCAGAGCAGATCTACTGTTGATTTTTTTCGTCTAAAGAAAATGACACCAGAAAAGCTTGAGTTTTTTTATTTTGTTGTATAAATGCTAAAAGGGGTTGGGAACCCCTGGTTTACGGCATACAAAATAAAAATGTATTCAGCTATCGTAAAACCTACAGTATGTATGTTTTTATTACATTAAATAGATTAAACAGATCACATCATGCCTTATAGGTGTAATAATGTAAGTCACTTTTGATAAAAACATCAGCCAAATAAATAAAAACATTAAAAATCATAATTTCCTGCATGTTAACTGTAAATCTCTCTCATAGACTGTGACGGAATTTGTTCTGCTCGTCGAGATTTATGACAAAGTTTTAAATTTAGCTAAAAAAAAGCCAAGATGAGCATAAATAAGATATTCTAAAATAAGCTAAAATGAGATATGCTAAAATAAGCTAAGATAATCTACATAAAAAGCTATGATAAATAAAATAAGCAAAGATAAGATAAACTAAAGTAAGATAGGATAAGCTAAAAAGGCTAAGCTAAGATAAACATAAATAAACTAAGGTAAAATAAAATAAGCTAAGCTATGACAAGCTAAGCTAAGATAAGCTAAAAAGGCTAAGCTAAGATAAACATAAATAAACTAAGGTAAGATATGCTCAGCTAAAATAAGCTAAGCTATGACAAGCTAAGCTAAGATAAGCTAAAAAGGCTAAGCTAAGATAAACAAAAATAAACTAAGGTAAAATAAAATAAGCTAAGATAAGCTCAGCTAAAATAAGCTAAGCTATGACAAGCTAAGCTAAGATAGAATAAGACAAGATATGATGAGATAAGATAGATTAAGCTGTTGAGAAATGATAGTTAAACTACTAAAAGAACTACTACTAAAAAACATACAAAAAAAATCTCACATAATATGTGCACTTTACTCAGAGTGTGCACTTTAAATAACCATCAGCTACAAACACATCAAATTGTAGCTGGCTGTCTGTAAACCCGGCTGATGTAACCATATTTGTGTTTGCTAAGATTGATTAGCTGTGGAAGCCATCTTGAAATGGGTTGACTCCAAATGTGAATCAGCTGAAGATGTATATCTAGCAACTATCTAAGAGTTTTTATTCATTTAGTGGCTCATGAGGAACTTTGTTCACTTTAAAGTGATAATATGCAGTTTTGCTTGTTTTGGGCTCCCTCTGGTGTCCGTTTTAAATCACTGCATTACACAAGTTAGCACATTGTTTCAGCTTCTAAACGCCTAAATCTAACTGTTGAAATGTCTCCTCAGCCTTCATAGTTTTCTACAGGAGCGGTTATTTACTCCTTCAAAGAAATCAGCTGTGTTCAAGCAGGGAGAGATTGAAAAAAATCAGGAATCATGAGCTAAAAACACTCCAGCGCTAGCATAATAGCTAGCCACTTTGGGTTAGCCTAACCCTCGTGAGATACGTGACTTCCTGGGTACCGTGACGGCGACGGAGAACTTGCAATCGTGGTATTCCGGATCTAATCACCAGATGGGGCTAAGTGACTTTTCATTAACTCTGTAAAGGGTCATATTAGCACAGACTGGCTCAAGGAAAAGATTTAAAAAGATGAAAAAGTTGCATATTATCACTTTAATAGTTGATTTTTAATCTTAATAAGCACTCGAAAACTGCATTGAGGATGACTCTCAGCTCATTATTTTAGCTCCATATCTGTTAAATGGACTTAGGTAAGACTATTTTTGTCTGTACTTCTATATATCTGGATTTGTTGGTGACCTTTTCAACACTAGTGAGTACATAAAAATATAAGGAGGGTCCTAAATGTTCTCGACTTTCAGTCATTGAATGTCAGTCATTTGATCTACATTTAGACAACAAGTTTGGGTTTTGAAACACATTTTTCTTTGGATATTACCTATGCTTACCTAGCCTAGTTTACTAGGCTAGTGTTTTCCCACAATATGAATAAAATACATCCTGTGATATAATAACAATTAGGGATGCACCAATACCACTTTTCTTCAAACGATACATGAATCTGAGTATTTGCCGATACAGAGTACCGATACCGATAAAAATGCAATGAATTGGAAGACAGGTTCTATTTTCTTCCATTTTCGGTTAACTCGAACAAGTATATGATATCGGTATCGATGCCGATACTGGTATTGGTACCTGGTATCGGTTCACTTTAACGAGTACATGGTATCGGTATCAGTGCATCCCTAATAACAATGGATTCTTGGTATGGTAACCAAGTCAGAGGACAGTGTTACATAATAAACTAGCTTTATTAAATATCTAAATACCAAATTTTTCTGAATACAACAAATCAGGGTATGAGTTTGCAACTTGGGTATCTCTACATACGTGGACTTTCAGGTCGTCGTCTCACATAGTTGTGAACAGGAAGGGTTTCCCTTAAAAACTGATGAATCCATGAGCTTGAGGTGAATCAACAGATAGTGACACTGTCCTTGCACCTTTATTAGATTTAACAGTAAAGACATTGAATTATCCAGCATCCCCTCTCTCAGCTGCACCGTCCCTCGCCTGAACGATTATCTATGACCGATCGGCTGACCCACTTGTAGCAGGGAAATAATCTCACTAATGGAGGAGGTCCCAGGTGAATGGGGACACTTTGGATAAAAAGTTCAATCCTGATATTGTCTCACAAGCTGAGAGAGGCAGAGCAGGAGGAGGGAAGTGAACCCTACTTGTAGACTACTGATAAAACAAGGCAGGGTTCAGCAGCTATTAGACCATATGAGAGCGTTTGATTTTGTCTTACCCAACAATCTCTAATTTCCTTTCCTTGTTTCTCACTTGATTTATCAATAACAGTGACATCCTATAACCCATATTGTCACTAGATACATCTGCATTAAGCACTGTTTGGTTGTTTTTTTTTTTGTTTTTTTTTTTTGCAGATTAAGCATTGAATTGTGAAGAAATCAACACAGACGCCTATTAATATTTTGGCCATGAAGACTGGCAGCCAGTCAGCTGCTCAGCAGGTATACCTCAGGTCTGAACTCGAATATAATCAAAACACTGTCACAGCACTTCCACTAGCTTAGCCTGCCTTCAGTGCTCCAATTTGATGTGATTTTACTCTCATGAAAGCAAACCTAAATTCAACGTTTAACTAAAAACAGACAATTTCGACACAACTTGTCCTTCTGCAAGCACTCCCCTGTCTTCCCCCTCACCAGCTCCTGTCCCTCCCTTAGCGCCTCTCACTTTGTCTCCCTCAGACATCTTTAAATGCCCCTCTCTGACTCCTTCCTCTGTTTTTCCTCATCCTCACCGTCTTTCTGTTCCCTGCCGTCTCCCACTCGCATTGGAGCAGATCCAAAGTGCCATTAATAAATCATAAGGAGGAGAAAGGAGACGACACTCAGGATTAAGGTTTGGGATTCTTTCTCAACTTCTTGACTGCGACTCAGTCACAGGTCTGGAGTCGAATAGAAGTTAAATATTTAAAGCTTGCTTAGGTTGATACGTTTGAATTTTAAATAGCATATTGTTAGTTAATTTGGTCAAATCTTTATACATCATATCATCATATCAGGAATCTGTATTAAACTTAATCATTGTAAGTTTTCGGTTTGATTCTTCACATATTTGCAGGCAGAATTCGGTGGTTTGGTCTAATATTTTGCTCCAGTGGTTTTGCATGATAATCCCCAATTCTTCCTAATTCTGCAACCAACAGGTCCAGACATCCTTGTTTACCAATGAGAACATCTTGCTTTGTTCATTATTTTTATTGCAAAAAAAAAAATAGAAAAACTTCATTATTAAAATAAAGTCATTACTTTAATCCTGATCAGAACTTTCTTCAGATCCGAATCCAATCAGATCATTACAGCTCCTAAAACTTTTCCTCTAATAAATGTTTGATCCTCCTTCTGTTGCATTCTGGGTTTCTGTAGAGGATCAAAGAGCAGGGAGACAGCTGATCTACGCAGGTCTCTGGGTTTGTCTCATTATTCCTACAAACAGATGTCTGCATTTCACCAGTCTTTTTTCTAAACCCTGTTTTAAACAACAGTTATTTGTGAATGCTCTTCATTGATCTCTAGTTAGTGATATATTATTATTATAAATGCTGCAAACAGGAGATACACATGATCAGGATCTATAAACACTAGCTGGTGGTTTTAAAAGAGCTGAAAATGTTTGAGTGGTGTTTCGGTGCTAGTGGATTAAATTTAAAATGACAACTGTTGGCAGGAGAATCCCCAGGACACCAGAAACCCTGATGTCAGGATGCTACAAGCAGGCGGAGCCATACAACACTGCAAAAACTGATTTCTAAGAAAGTAAAATCGCCTTGTTTTTAGACATTTTGTCTTATTTTTGTCTATAAAGAAAATATATTCTTACACCTACTTGAAATAGGCCAGATCTTCTTAAATATGGTCAAATTTTCTAGATTTGAGCAAAAGAAAAAATCTGTCAATGGGGTAAGCAACATTTGCTTGGCTAGATTCTTAAAACTAGCAAAATTTTCTGCATTTAGAACAATTCGCTAGTTTTAAGGAATCTAGCCAAGCAAATGTTGCTTACCCCATTGACAGATTTTTTTTTTTTTTTTTTTTTTTGCTCAAATCTAGAAAATGTGACCATATTTAAGAAGATTTAGCCTATTTCAAGTAGGGCTGTAAGAATATATTTTCTTTACAGACAAAAATAAAGACAAAATGTCTAAAAACGAGGCGATTTTACTTTCTTAGAAATCAGTTTTTGCAGTGAAACTACTGAAAACAAATTCAGGAGTTGTTGATGAACTGCCTAGTTGATGACCTAAAACATAAAAGTAAGGAAAATGTAATTTGATGCAGAACGATCCACGCAGCTAATATTGGTATTTTCACTGGTAGGTTCTCAGAGCAGATTAAGTCCTGATGAGGTTGAATAAAACCATCGACCTTCTGGCTCTCTCCTGTCTGATTCAGTGTGTTACCCATCTCCCCTGTCCCCTCCTTAACCCCCCCTCCCCATCGCTCATATCGGCCCCTCTTTAGGAGGAATCACAGCCCCTGGGAGATTGTAAAGCCTAATTGATGTACTATGAATAGGATACCCTGCCTGTGGTATTAAGTGCTGCTGCACTCCGCTATTAAGACTCCCTCAAGAATCGATCAGAGTCCCACAGCTCTAATCAATGGAAAGATACATAAATGAATGAAAACTTTCTTCAGGCCCCTTAATCTGCTGGAACGTTCTTCATGGTTAGTTTGTTTAGAAAGAGAACCTTCTTTTAAATTTTTGATCCAAGGAGTTTGGTGGTGCAGCAATAAAAGGATAATATCTGAGTTTATGTCAGTCAAATATGTATATAGATACATTCATCTAGATCTTTTAATGAGTGGTGCTGAAGGTTATAGAAAGTACTTTAACGTTACAGTGTGTCGTTTCTCTGTGCAGCTTAAAAATTGATTTGGTTGACATTTTATATTTACTTATTTATCTTTTGTACTGAATTTAATTTGCTGATCTGAAATATTTAAGTGTGACAAGTCAGCAAACGGCAGAAACCTGTAAGGGGGCAAATACTTTTCCACAAAAGTGTAAAGATATTAAACCCACATCTGTCACAGCATAAAGCTTCATTATCATCATCCGGAGCATTCTGAACAACCTTAAAGGGATACTCCACCGCCAAGTTATTTTTGTCTATTGCCATATTCCTCAAAGTTAGATAAGTGGGCAAAAACTATCTGTAAACAGCCCAGCCGTTTTCCTGATCCGGCAGTACTCTTTTTGCTTTAGCTTAGCTCAAACACTGTAAGTGAATGGTACCAGATAGCATTGCCAGAAAAACATCCATAAAACTCACTAAATGGTGATAATAATTCAGCCTAGTGACCTCAGTAAACATATCGACTGCAAGGGAAAATAAAAAGTAACACGAAGGCATTACATGTACTATTTTTAACTCGGGACTACTTTTATGACAAAGAGCAGCTGTAACCCTCCGCTGAACAGCGCAAGGACATGACGCACGGCCCCAAAGACACCTACTTCCGTAAACACAAACCGTGCGTCATGTCCTTGCGCTGTTCACCGGAGCTCCGCCGTTCAGCGGAGGGTTACAGCTGCTCTTTGTCATAAAAGTAGTCCCGAGTTAAAAATAGTACATGTAATGCCTTCGTGTTACTTTTTATTTTCCCTTGCAGTCGATATGTTTACTGAGGTCACTAGGCCGAATTTTTATAACCATTTAGTGAGTTTTATGGACGTTTTTTCTGGCAATGCTATCTGGTACCATTCACTTACAGTGTTTGACGCTAAGCTAAAGCAAAAAGAGTACTGCCGGATCAGGAAAACGGCTGGGCTGTTTACAGATAGTTTTTGCCCACTTATCTAACTCTGAGGAATATGGCAATAGACAAAAAATAACTTGGCGGTGGAGTATCCCTTTAAAGGGGTGAATCAGGTCACTTGATGCATTCACTTTAGCACAAAATCCACCATGCTCTCTCTCTCTTCACACCTCTTTCCTGCACACCCCACCTGCTCTGAGCAGCCATCCCTCCATCAATCCCTCCTGACAGAGAGGTGATTAGGACGAGAGTTCAGACCTGCTGAAAAAGCAGCTTAGCTGTAATTATCGTCTCAGAGACAAACAAACAGTTCATCAGTGCTGTTCTCTGCAGACTTAACAACTATTGCCAGGACGTATAGAACACTCGACAACCAGCCGTTGCCTTGGCTACCCTCGTCTCTGTATGTCTGCAGGCTGTTCAGATAAGATTCGTTTCAGGTTGTTCAGAAATAGAAGGAGCCACGAAAACGCCCAACTCACAAAAACACACGTACGCTCCACCTACACTCTCTGATACAGGCCAGCGTTCATGCAGTAGATACAGACACATTCAGCTTTAATTGCTTTGGCCTGCTTTCCTCCAGGTTCATTATTGTGCATGCTGTGTTACACAATCTACTAAAGCTGTGTGACACTTCATGGTAAAACCAGTCTCTCACTGGGCTGCGGCTGTTGGTGAAAATCTGCAAATGGCATTCGCAAAGGAAGTTTCCAACATGTTCCGAGTCATACAACGACTTGTGTGGTAGGATTTTTCAACCTGTTTGAAAAGTTTGCAAGACGAACTCTCTAAATAGTCATGATGGTAGTCTGGAACCTGTCTCAAACCAGTTTAGTGTCCATGAGTTCCTAAGGCGCAGAAGAGTGAGAGAATCTTTAGGTTAGCGACCTAATTGCAAACAAAACGAGGTTAAAGTGCAAACACACTGAGTCATAATCAGAGCGTCACATCAATAAACTGTGGCAAGAAAATTAGAACTGTCTCACTTTGTTTGCATTTATATCATATGCCCCACTTGATTCGGCCATACATAAAACTTCTCCAAAAGTATAAGTACTTAGAGAGATTCCTAAAGAAAATTTGACTATTTTGTGTTTCCAGCTAGGTGCTAAAAGTCACAGCTCTGAGAGACGTGAGCTGCTGCCCATAAAAAAAAATCACTCAAACCTTTGATTTAAATCATGATTTCATTCAAAACCAGCCATTTATCCGTTTTTTGTTTTTTTGTCCATTAACTGAGGTTTGGTTATGGAGGACAAGATATTCCTCTCCAAAACTCATTTTGGCTTCTGATATTCTTGATCTCATTATGACGTCATTACCCAAAGCTCATGACCAAAAGTGAAGAGTAGGGATGTACCGATACCGCTTTTTTCAAAACCGATCCGATACCGATACTTAAATCTGAGTACTCGCCGATGCCGAGTACCGATACCGATACTTCTACTACACAAAAAAATGCAACCAATTGGAATACAGGTTTTATTTTTTTCTTCTCTGCTTTTTACAACAAATAACTGAGTTAGATTAAAAAAATTAAATATATTAATAAAAATGATCACAAAACTAAAATATACGGTGAAAAATAACAATTTTCTGTGATTTCACAGTGAAATTATTGCAGTTTTCCACATTTTAACCAAATAAAATGAACTATTTGGCACCATCTCCAGCTCTCAACCCACACTGTTCCTCTTTAGCTCAATAGCTCCCCCTAGTGTTCAATATAGGAAACTACAACAGAAATCACAAGTCACAGACAGTGAAGCCACTGGTATCGGGTAACTTTAACCGATACCGGTATCGGGCCGATACTGATACCAGTATCGGTGCATCCCTAGCGAGGAGTAACCAGGAAATCAAGATCCTTGACTGCTGGCTCACAACAGACCGTTTCAGCATCCATCACTGCCCCGATCCACCCGTTGACCTCCTGCTCCCTCCCTCCATCACTTCTGCACAAAACCCCAAGACACTGCCGACCCAGAGTTGGCAGGCCGCCCTTTTCTGGTCGAGAACAATGGTCTCAGATTTAGAGGTCCTCATCCCAGCTGCAACCCTCCCCAAGAGCTGAAGGTCAGAGCTCGATGAAGCTAGAAGGACCACATCCTCCTGCCACCAAACTCAACAAGGTACGTAAATAATTCTAAATGAGGATTAAAGATCGCTGAACACAAGTAAAACCAGTACAAGTAATGTCTGTTAAAAGGAATATGAAACACATCCCATCTTTTTGAAGGACGTTTGTGCGCGCACACACACACACACACACAGAGAGAGAGAAGGAAATGTGTCCCGCTCCCACTGATCGACAACAGAAGCCATGGCAGAAGGATGGCATTAAAACCCAGCGGGAGGTGTAGCGTGATGAAAATGTCAGACCAAAAGCAGCAGGAGAAACTCCAACACGTTTAATCAAGTTACAGTTTGAGTGCAGTGCCATAGTTTATATCTCCTGTGTAGTAACGCTGCACACATCCAAAGTAAGTGTGCATGGATTGTGTCCTTTACACTACTTGTGTACTACACAGTGTGTAAACAATGTGTGTTACATCTGTAAAGTCTAGAAATATGTCTGAAATAACACAAATTAATAAACCAGAGCCTGAATTAATGTTCTAATTTGTGAATAAATGAACCCTTTGATGCATTTTGTCTCCCTGTAAATCTATGTGGTTGTTTGAATAAAGTGTAAATGGTTGAAACTAAATGTTTGGATTTTTTTGTAAGAAATAAATTAAAAAAAACACTTGAAGGTAAAAGATCTGACTGATACCTTCAAATGCAGGTAGCTAAAAAAGATATCATTTTGGGGTAAAATACAGAAAATCTGACCTCCCCTTCTCTAAAAACACACATTCAGAGATTTCATGCTACCAGTTCACAGGACCTAAGAGATCATTTATAGACAATGTGTTGACGCCCAGTTAGGAGCAGCCAAAAGGTCGGTAAAGTTTTACTTCCAGTATTATTTGATCAAATGAAATCAAAATTAGATGTAAAATTCTCTGATCAGTTATTTGGAAGATTCGGTCACCTCTGTGATTATGACCCCAAACACACGCCTCCAGTACATTTACACACAGCTAGCTCGGTGTTACACCACTACTCACCCAGCCAGTACTATGAAGAAGTCCAAGCGGTTCCAGGTGTCTCCAAGGTAACACTTCTTGCCAAAAATCCCCAGGGCCACCATTTTGATCACCATCTCAATGGCAAAGAATGCAAAGATGAAGTCATCAAAGTCCTGCATGGATACAAAGATGAAACAGGAGGAGTTACATCATTAGATTTGATGCCAAACCATCATGCGAAAAACATTTTTTTTGTATCTTTGTCATTTTTGTGGCACATAGTTGTCAGTTTCATCTACTACTCTACATAACGTATCAGGACCACACAAAGTGAGCCACTGCAGCAGCATTACGCCGTAAACCTAACAACTTCCTGTTTCTAAAGACCATTGGTATTCCGCAGGCTGCAAGCATCTTCTTGAGGACACCAAACATGCTGGAATATCAGGCCAAGACAATCCAACATGTTGGATTTCCCTGATTTGTGATCAGAGCAGCCTTCCAAGCAGACCAGAACACTCTTAACACACCACACACGACAGGAATAGATCATCTTTAGAGCCATTATATGGTGATCAGGAGCAGCCTTTAGATTGTTGGATGGGGAGAATCAGAGCAAAAATCGCCTTAATTAGCCTGCCATGTGAACCGGCCCTTCGAAGTTTTAAGAGTTAGCCAAAATGATCCGTAGCACCTTGACATAAAAGAGATTCAGACCTTTAAAGCTGCAGTGCACAGTGTTTCCACAAACACAAGAAAAATCTATATTTTGAGTCAAAACAGGCCAACAACCCCCTCTCCATCACCTCAAAGCTCCTTCTAAAGCCACGCCTCTATAGCCTGTGACCCTTCTCTCAGCTGGAGGAGGATCTTCATGAATCCTTGTTGAGCCAGTTGTTGTTTAAAAAGGTTAACCTGTTCTAAAATGATCTAAACTCAACTAAACATGGCCGCCCCCTTGTTCTGCCCACGATCTGCTGCAGACTGGGGGCTAATCCCCCCCAAAGGTCACATCCT
Source organism: Callopanchax toddi (assembly GCA_006937965.1). Lineage (NCBI taxonomy): Eukaryota > Metazoa > Chordata > Actinopteri > Cyprinodontiformes > Nothobranchiidae > Callopanchax > Callopanchax toddi. The sequence goes on along the minus strand of SSNR01000008.1, from coordinate 1,355,542 downwards.
AGAAAAGCCCCTGATCTCTCACCAAATAATAACTGTTACCTTGCCGTTTTTTCACACATTACAAACAGCTTCTGATTTAAAATATGAAGCATGACCTGAGGCAAACTGCTCATTCCATTCATCAGTATTCCTTCCCTCATTACTGCCCGTCTGGCTGCAGCTCTCCAAAATCATTATCAGACCAGACTGAAGACAAAAACAAGGGCAAAAAAAAAAAGTTAAACCAAAAAACTAGAACCTGCATTCTGAAAATCAATACGAAATGAAAAAAAGCAGAGGTGGAGGAACTGCAAACGAGAGGTGGTGGGGAGAGGATGAAGTTAAAAGTAAAAAGAAAAAGAATCTGGAAGGAGATTAAGGCGCAGGACACCCACTGAAAGATGAGTCATCCTAACATGAACACAGAGATGTATAAAAATATCAAATCCTGTTAGCTTAAGGAGCAGCTAGCCTTCCACCGCTCTAAGATTCACCGGGAGGAAAATGTTGACGTTCACAAAGGAATGTTCACTGTGATGGTGTGTTTACAACTCAATAATCTCACCCTGTCGCAACGTTGAAGCATCCATGTAGCCTGCTGGGGAAAAACATCCAACGGACTCGACGTGTTCTGTGCTACAATCTGTCACAGTCCTAAACACTGAGCGCTCATCACTCCAGGTGTTAATGAGTTTGTTTTACATACCACTCATTAACGCCGTGGAGGCAGAGGAGCCTCAGAGCATGTTGTTCAGTCAAACAGAAACGACATAAAATACTCAGACTGCTAGCTGCTTCCATCCTTCACATGTTGGAGTCACTTGATGCTAGTTTAGGCATGTTTGACTTCAGGGTGTAGGTGTACACTGAACATGGTGAGCTAAATTTAAATCCATAAAGTCAAAACACTGAAATGTTTAAATTTACATGTTAACATACTTTATGGAAACATGAACTTAATATGTTTTTCACATGTGAGCAGTGTCCTGATTAGTTTTTGTCACATTTTAGTCATGTCAATATGTGATAGTTTTAGTCAGTTTTAGTCAAAAAAAGTAATAATCCTTTAATTTAGGTCAATAAGTTGGAAATTAGAATCACTCACATCAATCAATTCAAAAGTGCCATACGCCATTTTGGCATTAAACAGAAAAAGTAATGAAAAACATCCAAAATGGATGAAACTACAATAACCAAAGTATTCAATCAACACTATAAGTATTGGTCTAACGTTCGGCCATAATACTAAAAAAGACATGTCACTGTTTAATGAATAAATTCATTAATCAGGACGTAAAGCTTGTTAGCTTAGCATTAGCTCATCAGCGGGTGGAATGGACGAACGTAGCACCGCATTTTTAGTAGTGCCGGGAATCGATTAAAATAAATTAACAAATTAATCGCAAATCTGAAAAAAAATGATCGCGATTAATCGCATTCAATCGCTTCTTTTCAGAAAAAAGAAATTACATGCACTTTACAATGTCCATCCGAGAAATATGCCAAAATGTTTTTTAATCATTTTTAAAGCTTTTATAATTTATGAAAAAATGCATTTAAATTGCATTTCAGTTCAAAACAGCTGAAAAACAAAGATTCCTGACTAAAACTGGACAGACCCTAAATATCTATTTGTTTATTCTATGTACAATTTCAGAAGGGTATTGTTTTAAAATAATAATAAAAGATTTCCAACATGTGGAGATACTATGAGAGAATCATTTTTTGCAGTGTTCAAACTGACCCACGGTCTGCCTCGTTTTCAATGAGGGATCCGAGTCAGGTCTCTATTGTTTAAAGACTAGTGTTCGGAGTGGGATCGCCTCAGTTAGGTACTGGTTTTACTTTTCAGATAGGGGTAGGGTTTGGGTTTCTCGTACCGAGCCGAACTGACACCTCCACTCGGACCTCGGTGTCAGACCGGGACTGGAGCCGTAACACCTGCTCCCTGCTGAACTGAATCAAACCGGACCGTACGGCGAGAAAGGCGCAGGAATTAACCTTAAAGGCTAGAGACCGTCCAGTTTCACCGCCGATTACTTTCGGTTTTCACGGTGGAAGGAGCGGAGAGTTGAGTTCCACTACCGGGTAGACAGAACTGATGAGATACGAGGAGCGGGTGGGGCGGGCTGGAGGGAGGACACAGGCTGCATTAAGGAGCTGTAGGAAATCTGATGCTGACAAGCGCTCCGCCTTGCTTCAAACACAAGTTGTGTTAATTGCGTTTTTTATTTTACGTGTTATGTCTTCTAAATGAATTATCACAATTAACGCGTTAAATTTCCCAGCACTAATTTTTAGTTAAAAAAAAAAGAAACAAACAAAGCAAACAACTCAGTGTGGAGTTGATTAAATAAGGACACAACATGGAATCAATCAGCAGGGTTGTCACAAGCTGTCAAGAATAAGTATCCATTTGATGAGAGAGACAATAACAGAGTGATTGCCCCGGAACTGATAATGGGAGGGTTCAACCCTGCCACACTAACACAAAAAAGAGCTATGTGCTACAATCTGTCACCGTCCTAAACACTGAGCGTTCATCACTCCAGGCGCTCAGAAGTGGAGGTTGAGTTCACATGTCAGAGCAATAACTGTTAAAATATACCAAACACTACCATTTTCATCTCATCGCGTCATGCCAATGAAATCTCAGACATCTCGTCTCTTTTTAGCCTTCAAAAATTTGCGTTTAGCTCATCAGCATCTTGTTATCATAGTGGAAAAAAGGTGCATTAATCAAATATTTTAGTTATAGTCTACAGCCACGTTTCCTCTATCGGAACTTCAGGGTAAATCCTAGAGGGCGAAATTGACCGGGACAATCAGCTGGCTCATTCCGCTCAGCGCTCGTATCTCCATTACAGCCCCCACCTTTCCGGAACTTTTGTAAGACGTCAGCATCGACATCACTGACGAGCGTAAAGGCGTCAACAGACAAGGAAGCGGAGAATAATAAATAGATCAACAATGGACGAAGAAGCGATGGTTGCTGCGTATTTCCCTGTTTTTATACATAGTGATGGGAGTGCTGAACAGAAGGACGAGTATACTTCATGACAAACTAATCCAACTTCGAAGACACGGTCATTTTACAAGCTCCGACAACAACACACAGGTAATTTACTTCGCCTCGGTCTGCTTTGATCATTTTCCTTCATCCCACAACCAATCAGCACGAGTTAACCACATTTCCCACTCAGCAAATCTATCGAGCCGATCCAAGTACCTGCCCCTGATCAGGGACTCCGTTGGTCCCTGAAATGTCCCTGAAGACGGCCCTCTCGAAACGGCCTGATGAATTGGAAACACTCGCGCACCGCAAAGTTCCGGTAAAATTACCCTGAAGTTCCGATAGTGGAAACGGCCTTTTGTTAACAAAAACAACACCCTATGTGAGCCCAAAGTGCCAACAACTTTATACAAACAACTGATGTATTTGTGACTAAACCTGTAGTCAGAAGTCTTTAGAGTGAGGCCAGCGTTCTCAATTTTAGAAAGAACGAGAAATAAAAGTCAAGGTGGAGCATCAGACCACTCAGTTCCACATGTCCAGACTTCCACAGAGTAAAAAACACTGGGGTTCTTCACATTATTTTTTTAAAGAATCAGCAGTTGTTCTGTTTCCAGCATAAAAGATTCACCTGCCTTCAGACTAATTCAGTTGTAAAGAAAGTTTTGCACAAGAACGAGGAAGTTTTAGATTTTCAAAGGACAAGCTGTTGTACAGGCAGACCAGGTCATTCCATCACTCAGCTCTGTGCACCTGTCCAGACTTTATCACCTTTACAAATCCGGTAACTGGTAGCTTTTAATATAAAGATAAATGTTCTGGAGTAATTGATTCATTGAGCTTTAGCAGCACCCTGACAGCTTTTATTGGGTGTAGTTGAAACAGCTGATTGTACATTTATACTGAAGTACTGGAGGATTATTCAATAAAGTACTTGATTACTAAAGTATATGATAGCTGCAGCCTTACAGTTTCATTTTTATACACATGTATGTTTACATGTAGAGCTCATACATACTGAAGCGCCTGGGGCCGACCCCTCAGAGACTCTAAACTGGCAACGAGCTGATGCAGCCAGACTTTTCTTCGTGCACTTCCTTCAAACGATCACACACACACAGGCCGTTTCTCTAAATGCGACTGGGACTTTAATTCGTTCCAGTCAACAGGACATGCTGGCCTGCAGCAGTCCCACTGGAGCGCGCTGGTGGGGCGGCACATTGTAATGCAGTCTCTGTAATCGGGAAATTGATTCTCAGAACCTTGTATCAGACATCAGCGGAGCGTGAAAAATGTCACATGATCCCACAGAGCGCGGATCCGATTTGCTGTCCAAACGCACAGCAGGAGTCGTGCAGACACTTCATCAATCTCACACCGAGAAGGAAGGAAGGCTCTGATGTTTTCTATAACGATGTGCTCTGCTGGCTGTTCGCCCACGTGAACAGAGTAACCTAAACACACACGTGTGGCTTCAGGGGAATCGACACCAGTGACCTGTACAGAACGGCCCACTGCTCACACGCTCCCTAACGTCTACCGTCCACTCCGTTAAACACACCAGAGACTCGCTAAACAAACCCGCTGCGTGAAACCTGCAAACGTTTGGATTTGCTGGCAAAGACACTAAAGTTAACTATTAAAGGTGGGGCTGCTCAATTATGAAAAAATCTTAATCATGTTTATTTAACAAGATTACTCATTACTCATATAAGGATCACAAGGTGCTTTAAAAATATTAATAGATGAGTGTCACATGACCCCAAAGCACTAGGTTGCTCATTATACTTGTTTACTTCATCAGTTTTAATATTTTTACAATTGTTGATTTTGAATGAACACTGTTTTTAACAGGTTTCTGTAAAGTGTAAAATATCCAGAGTTTACAATGTAAAGAAGATTGTATTTACCAGTTTATGTCAGCACGTGGCAGAGCTAACCTGATCAAAACGTCGGTGCTTTATTAATAAAACAGAGAAAAGCTGCTACGGAAGCTCAAATTTCCTAGCCTAGTATACTAGACATTCAGTTCTGCTCTGCAGACTTTGGTCTAGACACGCTTCATTGGAATGTCTGCAGCCCACTGATTGGTCCGATCAGTCTCGTACCGGGCCAATCACAACGCTTAAACGGGTTGGGGGGCGGGATTAGCCGATGACGTCAGCGCTTCGACTCGAAATTTAAACATGGCGGCAGTTTGGGAACCGCGTTCGTTTGAAACGTCTTTATTATCAACTTTAGACGATTTAGATTTGGGCTTTTCTTTAAAACGTGAACAGATAGAGGAACTTAAGGCTTTTATTTTGAAAGAGGATTTATTGGCCGCTTTGCCGACGGGACACGGTAAATCTACCAGCTGGGTCTTGTTGTTGCTAAAAGGCTCTAGTGCTATCCAATAGCATGTGAAGACGGTTTGATTGACAACCGTTGATCCCGCCTTTATGAATGAGTCGTTTCAGTGAACCGTGGCCAGACTATATAGACTAGGGATGTGGAGATTCACCGATTTGAACCGGTGGTCCGATCATGACGTGTAAAATCCGACTGCACCGGTAGCTTCAGCGAGCATCGGCTCAGCTGACTGCTAAATGCGCAACGTATCTCTCTCTCTTGTCTCCCATCGGTGAAAACGATGGTTACATCGATTAGTTCAGGGTGTCCAGCCTTTTTCCTCTCATGAGCTACTTTTATACTGAGCAGCTCCACGCGGGTTGTGGGGCGAGCTGCAGGTGCTGCAAACGCTGTGTGTGTGTGTGTGTGCGCGCGTGTGTGTGTGTCCACCACCGAGTCAGCGCTCGTTCACGTGACGTTTAACGAAGGTTTCGTGGCTCAGCTGCTGTCCTTGTAACTCGTTCCCCGGAGGGGCGCGGGGGAGAACCGTCCCGCTATTTAACAGCAACGACTCCGCGTTAAACCGGTTGATCAATTTATAGTTTATCTGTTTTGTCCTCGTTTTGTTGAACGCACCACCAGTAAAACTACGGAAGCCAGGTGGCGCGCAGGCGCAGTTAGAAAACCTGGTAGAACAGGTGAGGAGGAGATGAGCAACATCAGAGAATCTGAATGGTTTCTGCTCTGTTAGCCACTAGAATCTGTTAGTCAGTGTTAGAGACACTATGTTGGAGTTATTTACACACTGCACAGAGTTAGTGCTGGAAATGTTGATTAGAGGAGGTTTAACAAGTGGTTTAGTCAAATTACAGACAGAAAACTATTAATTAAACGAGGATCTGAGGAAAGAGCTTTGTTAATCGTTCACATCTTTTATTATTTATTTTTAAGAGGCCTATTCTTTTAAATTGGCTATATTAATTAATTGTTAAAAAAGTATAGATATTTACTTTATTGATCCCTTGGGTAAAATCCTAAGGTAAATTCAGTAACAGTTGAGACTAACAACAAATGTAACATTTTTGCTGATGATTTAATATTTATTAGGAATAAAACAATCCTCTTGTCTGATCCATAATAAAGTGCATTTTTAAAGTAGAATTTATTGATTTATCAAAACAATAAAGTATCAAATAAATCTTTCACAGAGAAAGAGAGAGAGAGAAGTAATTATGATGATTTTTTTAAAAACAGACGTGGACTTGAAAATTCTCTGTGATGTGTTGAATCGTTTCAAATCGCACCGTGAATCGCATCGAATCGTATCGAATCGCATCGAATCGCCAGCAAGGATGAATCGCATCGAATCGTATCGGCAGAGGCTTCACTGTATCGTCAATGTATCGAATCGCTGGGAGCGTATCGAGATACGAATCGAATCGGCCTCAGTGGTGGGGATTCACATCCCTAATATAGACTATATATCTACGTACATATATAGTCTGGTTTACCAGGCTACAAATGTCCCATTGGGGAGTGAACACACAAAGTGTTTTCTCAGGAGTGTTTATGCTTTGAAGTATAATCATTAAAAGACATGGGCCTGGATACTGAGCATATAGGATCATAACTAAAAACAATAGAGGCACGTTTTTTAATGCGTGTCATACAATGTTCTTGTGGTAACCTTTTAAAAACAACCCACATGATTTTAGTTTCAGAAGGGGAATGACGTGTGAATAAAAGCATTCTTTTTCATTGATATTACTTCCTCAGTGGTACTGCGTCACACATCTAGGAGATTGTTTGTGAATGACTGTTTTTCTGGAGAGTCTTCGTCTTCTGTAGGAGGTGAACTTCCTCCATATTTACTCCCAACAAACCACTGTTGCTGCTGCCAGATTTGGAAAAGCCCTGGCTTCCTGTGCACCAGACAGGCCCCGTAAAGACTCACCAGGACCAGACTGTTTATATCAGCGGCTGTAAAAGCTTCAGACAATAAACCACGTACTCAAGATTATTCACCATAAAGCAAAGAGCAATTAGCTAAACCTAAAGATAACATACATGTCTAAATGTGGACGTGAGCCCTCCTTCATGGAGGGTTTATTAGGACAAGCACGGCTTCTCGACATAAATCCCACAATGCTGTGTTTTCCCTTTCATGTGACAGAGCGACATGACTTGGCGGATACGTTTACAGTATGTTATTGTTAGTTTAATGAGCAGTAACATTGAGAGCAGACTTCTGCTGGCCGCAGAAATATTTGAAGATAAACATTTGTTGAATTGAGTTTCAGCTTTTAAACACCTTTTATATAACGCCCGCTTTCGACGCCAGCGAGGACGAAGCAGAAGTGCCACCTCATCTTTGTGCCTTCTGTCTTCTTATCTGCACTTCTATTCTCGTCTCTCCGGTCTAACATCTGGATGAGATTCTTGACGCACTTTTTGTGGAGCTACTGGCATTTTTCTTCCTCCTCCTCCTCCTGCTGCTGTCTACCACCGACTTCCATCTCTCTCATCTTCCTCTTATCTTCCTTCTTTCCCTAATTCCTTCTCTCTCATGGGGCACGCCGCTCCTCCATTACTGTGATCACGTCTCACAGTAGCGCTACGTTTATTTGTGCTCATTCATGGTCAAAGGTCTTTAGAATGGTTTTCACTTTTAGTGTTTAAAAATTGTTTTTGTCAGATGTTTTTATGTTGACTGAAACAGACAAGTCATAAGACTTGAATAGGTTGAATAGAGTCAATATTTTACAAGACTTCACCTTGAATCAAATCAAAGATACTTCACCGATCCCAGAGGGATATTATAACTTTTTTAAAGTTTTGTGGGCAGGAAGGATCTTCTGTGATGAATCCGAAGGAGCCTGAAGACACTTGTTGAATTAAAGATACAGTCCAACACATCTGAGCAAAGGAGAATTTTTTAAATCCAAAGCCATGTTTCCATGGGAGGTACAGTACGGTTCGGTGGAGGGTCCTCGTAGTCCGGTACGGATCCTCTATTTCAGTTGAGCGTTTCCATCAGCTGTCAGACCCTCACTTGGCAGGCGGGGTTAAACGTAAATGCGTATCATCACGTCATACCAGCTCTGTCCTTATATGGGGATTTTAATTTCTCCGACATTGTTCCTGTCTGCTCAAAATTTTCAGCTGCATTTTGTGAAACTTCTTTATAAACTTTCATTTTTTTACCGATCCATGTAGCTCGTCCTGAACGCAGCTGATCGCTGAATGTTTGGAGCTCTGAAAGTGATCAAACCTGGTGTAACTTGCTGGCATTTTATCACTTCCGTGGTCGGATCTTTGCCGACAGACCCGAGGCGCGGAACCGGGTTCAGCCATGGTGGATCCGCAGTTGGATTTACTCGCAGTCCGACCTGGCCGGTCGAGCCGCGGACCGCGGGTCTCCGCCGCCTCGGGTCTGGGTCCGTGAATCTCTCGCAGTCCGACCCGGCCGGTCGAGCCGCGGCACCGGGTTCAGCCGCGGTAATTCACTCGCGGTCCGCTGCTGGGTCGGACGGACCGCGAAGGATTCACAGACCCAGACCCGAGGAGACGGAGACCCGCGGTCAGCAGCGATGAATGAATCCCTCGTGGTCAGCGGCGCCGGCTAGACCGGGCAGGGTCCAGCTGCTGACCGCGAGGGATTCATTCACTGATCCAGACCTTAGGAGCCGGGTCCAGCGTTACAGGACGGATTGTTTTTACTTCTCACTTTAGTAATAATAAAATAATCCACTCCAGGGTTTGTTTTGCTCGTCACAAGCAGTGATCAGTGGTCTGTGTTGTTTAACGCCACAGCTCCGCCCTAACCGTACCCGCTCTATGGACCCCCAGCTTAAGAGGACCATTCATGGACCGGTACGGATCGGTTGTATGGACCGGTTTTACAATGGAAACAGACAAAATAGCGATCCGCCCCGAACCAAACCATACCGACCCCTGCTATGGAAACATGACTTAACATACCAAGGCTCCTCCCAAAACATCCCCTCTCCCCCCTCCTGCTCCCTCTAACCCCACCTCTACAACTGTGCATCACTCCAATCTCTAATGCGTTTTGTTGCCTGACTTTTCATTGTTTTTCTTTCTGAAGTTGATGCAGACCTCAGTAGTGGGGAAATGCAATTAATATATATGTAATTCTCCAAACCATTGGCTGTATATGTCTGTTACATTAGTCATGTCCCTGCTTGTTTAACAATAATCTGCATACCAGTTCCCCAAACAGACACATAAAACAATCAGGCATTCTCTCATATCTCAGTCACTATGTGTGTCTATTTGTGTTTCTTCACCCATCGCCTGAGAACCAGGATAAACACACGTGTCCGCCAGGCGCACCAGACATCGGCGATGTCGTCTTATCGAAGCGAGAGCGACCGCTACACTACACATCCTCTCGTCACCTCCCGAACGCCGCCTGTACGTCCTAAGAGCACTAAATCACGACCACTGAGTGCACTTTAAACACTCCCTAACGACAAACCCTCAAGTGTCAGAGCAGTTATCAGGTACAGTATGGCACTTAAGGGTACAGCAGCTCCTGAAGAGTAATCACAGTCAGAACGGTCCCTGTGTGGGGATAAAAACCCAACATGTGTTATTACATGTGAACACGCGGTCAGCAGAGACTCATAACTACAGGAATCATCACTGATGAGGAGCAACAAAGTGACAAGGTGTAGGAGTTGTAACTCATGCCAACCTTTGTTACCAGGGGAAAAAAAATAGACATCAATATTTCCGGTTCCTCCTCCAATCTGAGTTTTTTGTCTGTCCCTTGCTCTGAACCGTGATTGACCATTTGATCCCTGATTTGGCTCTCCAGACCACGGATCCGCTTTGGTCTGCTCTGGTTTCTGAAAATGGACCCTCTGATAAAGGCTGAAGATGTATGGATTGTTTAGAAGGGTTGCAGGGAAAAAAAAAACTCCTCTGTCCAAACAGAACATGGCAGCAGAACGTAGATTTGAAAGGTTTCAGAACCCCAACAAAACGCAAGACTATCCACGAGAAATGTGTGGAAGCCGTACGGTAGAAACAAATCCAACTTGTTTCACTATTTCAAGAAAAACAACAGAATGAGTCAAGAAAGGAACACAAGGAGGAGCTCATTTATGTAAAAAAAGAGACAAGGTTTTAGTCTAACAGCAACATGACCGTATGCTCCTCTGGGATTCTTTACATTGCTTCCAGTTTGTTACATTTTCTGTAATTTTCCTGTTTTTGTCTGTTAGGAGGTAGTATTTCTGTGACTCAGGGGTCAGTCAAGTTGTGTTTACCTTCTTGCTCGGATCAGCTGAAGAACCTATTTAAGAGGATTTTTCTTCTTTGTTTAACTAAAGCAAATCTCATGTCCTTTCATGGCTAAAGCTTGCAACAAATTTTGGATTTATGCTTCACTTGCAGCTGCCAGCAGTGAGAGCATTTTAAACGCTCTCCAGGAGAGATTTTTTTTTAAACAAGACTTAGACAACAGTAGGTTTGAAAATTGCTTGTTTCAAATTACATCAACATTTAACTAATAAGAAATATTTAACAGGAGTTAGTAACAGGTTTCAATGACTTTTGATTATAGACCTGCTTGCAGATTCTTCTCTCACAAGGAGATTATTCCTATACTTTGTCTCTTTTTAATTGTGGGGTACCACAAGGCTTCATCTTGAGTCCCTTATTTTATTCAACTTATATGGACAAATATAAAAAGGGATTATGTTTAAAATAGGCTAACTTAGAAGCCTTTTGAAACAATATTAGAAAAAGTCCATTGCTTCTGCATACTGTTTTAAACATTTCTTAAAATTTTCTTTGCATGGGATCAAATTTACAGTCGAGTCTAAAAGTGGCTGATTGGGCTGCATGTTGACAGAATGTTCCTTGACTTTTGTATGTCGACAATAATCCCATGTTTCTGCAAAAAGGAGCAACATTTTATGCAAGCTGCAGAACACAACAACACTTGGCGAAAGAGGTTCCTGCATTAAAAAAGATGAGCAAAGTCCAATCGACTGTTGTGTGTCTTTAAGCAAGAAAGCTGATAATGAACAGAACAAAGTCACAGAGGAAGAATGAAAATCCAATATCAAGCAAAGCTGGCGGTAAAGTATTCTCACAGAATTCCATTGGGTCATGGAAACAAAAAACACACAAGAGCTGTTTGCAGCTAAATGGAGCCCAATTGATCCCTTGTTCAAGTAAAGGGTACGACAAAATCCAGAACCACATCTTTGAAACTTAAAGCCACATTGTGGAGGATTTCATCAAGAGAGCAGTTTTTGAATGTAGCGTCCAAAGGCTCCTCCTCAAAACATCTCGACACGCGTGTCCGGTACAATTTGACTGTTTTTATACTGGAATCAATTTGCAGCTGTGAGAGCTGTATTGAGTCTTTTTTAAATATAAATCTAATCTGGTTCTTGTACTTTCCTGAAATACAGTATTTTTAATCCAAAAAAGATGTCAATATGCATAGTGGATCGTTTTTAGTTAGACAGACAGCTGTAGAGTGTACAGCTGTCTGTCAGCTGGTTGTTATGACAACGGCGCGAGCTGTGAGTCTGGCAAAGCGCAAGACAGAAAAGAGAGTTTCTGCTTCCTCCTTAGTTCCGAGCGCTGAAACAGGAAGTGCAGATTAAACCGTGCCATCCTGTAGCGCTGGTCCCAGACCAAAGTTAACATCACGACTGGTAAAATGCCTGATGGCCAGTCCAGTCCGCTCCACAGCAGGTCCTGTCAGCGGCTCGGCGCGGGCCGCGAGGGGTTCACGTCGGTCGATCAGAGACACACCTCCAAGCCCGGAGGGTCGGGTCCTCCGCGTACCACCAGGGGGCGCTCGCGTACCACAGTTTGAGAACCACTGATTTAGAACATTTAGAAAACTTTGTTACAGAGAAAAATGCTCCAGAGAGCTGCTTTAATGTCATCCTACAGAAAGATGGGCTAAGAAAATCCCAGGAAATCTCTTAAATGCGTTTTCATAGATTTATATCAAAGGAGTTTTGAACTATCTGGGTTTTACCCACGTGATATATAAATGAACCTCGACTTGACTCAACTGAGACAGCCAACTAATGGAGCCTGCTTTTATTCCGAACTAATTCCGTATCTTTTTATGACCCCCTCTGTTCCGTGCTGCGGGTTATTGATGGCTGTCTGAGCTGTTAGGGGCAAACAGTATAAACCGTTTACAGATTCTTCTAGGGCTGAAACAGGTGCCATCAATTCTGTGCAAACTATTCCTCACAACCTCTCCCAAAAATAAATCTCAGCCACTATGTATGCTAATTTCGCCTGTCACGAATCTAAATGCCATTATCATCGGGGTCAGGTGCTTTCACACACACACACACACACACACACACACACACAGAGAGAGGTGGGCGGACAGCCATACGGCGAAGGTGACGTATGCCTCATGTGGTGAGGACAATAGGGCAGACTCACTGTAATCTGCCATTCACCGGAGATCCACTCCTCACAGGTGGAGGGAGATAATATTGTGGAGCGTTCAGATGTACATAAACACCAGTCCTCTGATGTTTCGTGTGGCGGACGTGGGTGGTGTGTGTTTTCCACTCAGGTCTTTCTAAACCCTTGGCTTTATATGCCTCCTTTATTCTGAAGGTCTCACTCTGTGTATCTCTCTCTGTAATCCTGCTCTTCAATTGTTTTGGTAACAATTTTATTAGCTTTCCACTGACATCATGTTGTGCTGTCGCTGCTTCAGGGGTGGTGGAGTTAGAGAGCGTATCGCGCTGCTAAGAAAAGAATGACTTCCTTTGAAATCTGTCCTCGACAATAAAGCTGTGACTGATAAAGCAAAAGTTTGGTGTTTCTTTGAAAGTACTCTATCGGACAAATCGTTTCTTACGCTGTACTTTTTCACCCGCAGCTTGAGTGTTCTCTGATGGGCTCTCATCTGTATCAAAAACTTTACCCGAGGTCTGTTTGCCAAAACGGATTAGAGGGGGATTACAGCACTGAAAAACAAGCACTAATGCTATTTTCTGTTTGTTTCTTGGCATTAGACATTCTTATAAAGGTTACAGGAGCCATAAAGTGGTATTTCTGCTAAGCTCAGGGTTGACGGTTTAATTCCTGGCTCCAGATGTGTTCATAAAGAATGTCACTGCATAAAGCTTTTATATTATTCACTTTTATTTAATCAAACATTAAAATCCTGCCTAAAATTCTATTTCTGACATGCATATATCTCCTTTATTAGTCCTAACAGTAATGCGGGACTTAATTTTGAATTAATCTAAGTTAAGTGCAACAAAAACCAAGATTGAAAATAGGGATGTCTCGATATCAATATCGGATATCGGCTCCAAAAATACGATATCGGATTATATCGGACTTCATCAAAAATCTCCGATATCAGCCGTCTGTATTAAAAGCAGGAATTGTAGTCGTCCTTTTAGTTAACCAACTATTATTTGTTTTCGGCTTGTTATTAAAGTTATGTTTATTTTGTTTGTACTGTTTTTTATGGTCATTAAGAGCAATGATCTCATTCTTTTGGGCAGTGTGTGAAACTCTGAACACTCAAATTGAAACAGTTGGTCATTTTTTCTTATGTATAATATAGGATTGATATCGGTATCGGTCAATACGGAAGGCTGCAATATCGGTATTGTATCGGAAGTGAAAAAGTTGTATCGGGACATCCCTAATTGAAAATAAATGTTAAGGCTGTTGAAATCATGTCTAATCAATGTTCTGGTGTTTTTTAAATGGGTTCATCTAAAGCTGAGCTACAACCCTAAAAAAGCATGACAGAAACTAAATAACAGGCAAATAATAACAAGCCTGCTTCAGTGCTGGCACCCTTATTAAACTAATTATGTCTTACAACGAAGGGAGAAAAAACGTCAAAGTTCAACGCCTGCTAGAGAAAAGTAATTACCTTTGATCTCACTCAGCCATGCAGTTCTGGAGCAGAAGACGGGTCAATTAAAAGATTTCTTTGAAATCCAATAAAACAAATAGTATGGGAAACTTCAGGGCAAATATTCGGCTGCAACAATGAGCAGCGGTCATCTCTTCTCATAGCCTGCAGCTACACACAGGCTTACGACCATTACAGGAGACACTGGCTGTGTCAGGAGATGTGAACTCATTTAGCTGAAATCTGAAGGGAAAGTCATGATCGCACCGTGACTTCGTTCCTTCATCAGCAATGAAGGCTGAGACTAACACAGCCAGGACTTTAGAGCTCAGAAAAAAACGACTGAAAAGATTGATCTTTTGTACATACTTTGGGAATATACCCGGTACCTTAGGGTAGAATAAGGCCAGTAATCACACACAAAAATGATTGCCACCACGATTGCATATGCAACACAAAAACATTCCACATTAGCTGGTAGAGAGACTCCAAATCTAACATTTTATCTTTATGAAGTGAAAAACATCTCGCAATGAGAAAATACACAACAAATGTTCACAGCTAGCTGAATGCTAGTGTACTGATTATACAGAGTGATGTTTATTAGATGTAGGGATGGCTATCGGTTTTTCGATAATATCGGCCGATATTGGCAATATCGGTAAATATCGGTATCAGTTTTTGGAATGATGACACACATGACCTTTACATACCACGCACATATTATACATCAAAGTGTTCGGCTACTTCTCCTCTCTCTCAAAATGTTAAAACATAACAAATCTGATGTATAGTTTTAGAGATACTTTTTTATTTATTTGGCACACCTTGCATTAAATACTGTGTTTGTCTTTTTTTTCATGAGTGCTACCCCGTTTATATCGGTATCAGTTTATATCGGTATCGGAAATTAAGAGTTAGACATATCGGATATCGGTGAAAAAGCCAATATCGAGCATCCCTAATTAGACGTATTATACTGTATAAAAATCATCTCAGGCCTGGAAACATCTTGGGATCTTCCAGCCAGGAGGAGGTGGAGAATGTCTGCGCCCCCCTCCTGGACCTGTAACCTCTGAACCAGCATAAAACAATGGATGGGTGATCCATAAGGTAGTACTGTTATTTAGTTAGATCACATATGTTTTTAGCCTCCTACTGGCACTACTGGTGCTACTGTACCACAATACATTGTGTTCCTGATGAATGCACTGTGATCTGTAACATCATCCTAATAGTACTTCCTCCTTTAGATGTCAAAGGGTATTTCTAAGTAAATGCAAATACATTCACCTCATATCCCACTGCCACTGAAGTTCTTTAGTATGTTACTCTAGACTCTAGGTACTCAATAGGTGGCCCGTGGGCCGGGTTTGGCGGCAAGCCTCCTATTTCTGGCCGTCAAGCCATGTACCGTATCCGATCAAGTAACCCTGCTATAGACCTTTTCATTCAGTGCTAGTAAGACTTAGTATTCTCTCTCCTAGATGAGATGGTGATCATCTATAATTACTGTATTTTTCATCTTGTTGCAAACAGCTCCTGACATTTGACCTGGGATAGTTTGGTCTGGATACCGTCACTTCCCTACAACCTTATGTTTCAAAAGCAGGGATACTAAGTCAAACTTCAATAAAGCAGTATACAACATGATCATAATGGAAAAATAAATAAAAAACTAAAACCGTCCCAACATTAGCCCGACCAGTGTTCAACGAAACACTGATATTTAGACAGAGCTCAACATTTAATGGCAACAAATGCAAATAGTCCTTTCTTCAGAACAGGTGAAAGGAGGCAAGCAGCTGGAAAAGATCGAGATCCCTGACAGAAGCCTGGTCCAGAGAACATAAAGCCTGAGACTGAGATGTCCTCCAGCACGTAAACAAGAAGAGGATGAGGAGAATGAGGATGAATCTCTGATGATGCTGAGGCGTCTCAGCCAGCCAAGTGGGAGAAGATCTGCAGGCAAAACTGAACAAATCCAAGTCTGCACAGAGACTTAGCCGTAATAATTTATAATGGTTGCCAAATAAATTTACCATGAACAATTTAATAATGTCTCCACATGTTTATGTATTAATCAGAAGCCAAATTTTATGTGTGGAAAACCTAAGTCCACCTCATGACCCAATAGCTTGTAGGACCTCCTTTAATAAGGACCTTTCTGTCTGATTTGATCTCACACTGTCTTGTAAAAATGCTGACCTGTTCATTTTTTAACAGCATTGCTTCAGTTCATTGAGCTTTGCAGACATTCGTTTCTGCTCAGCTCTCCCGAGGTCCCATCGCATCATTTTACTCGGATCTGGACTTTGACAGGTCGGTACCAGAACCTTCATTCTTTTCTCTTCCAACCATTTTATTGGAAATCTGTTGCTGTGATTTGATCATTTTTTTGGTTTTATGACCCATTTTGTTCCAAACTCCAGCCGTCAGACACACGGACTCACATTAGACTCTAGAAGACTTAGTGGCGGCATGGAGCCCAAACCATCAGCCCCCCGCCACCGTGCCTACAGCTGGTATGAGCTGTTTGGGCTAATATGATGCGTTTGATTATCACCAAAAACAGGGCTTTGCATTATGGGTAAAAATATGTTCTTTGGTCACATTTGTCTAAAAGTCATAGTTATAGAAGACATTAGGGATGTCCCGATATCGATATCGATATTGGGATATCGGCTCCATAAATACGATATCGGATTATATCGGACTTCATCAAAAATCTCCGATATCAGCAGTCTGTATTAAAAGCAGGAATTGTAGTCGTCCTTTTAGTTAACCAACTATTATTTGTTTTCGGCTTGTTATTAAAGTTATGTTTATTTTGTTTGTACTGTTTTTTATGGTCACTAAGAGCAATGATGTCATTCTTTTGGGCAGTGTGTGAAACTCTGAACACTCAAATTGAAGCAGTTGGTAATTTTTTCGTATGTCTTTTTCTTATGTATTATATCGGATTGATATCGGTATCGGTCAATACTGAAGGCTGCAATATCGGTATCGGAAGTGAAAAAGTTGTATCGGGACATCTCTAGAAGACATTTAGACAAAACTTTCAAACCAAAATCAGGCTGCAATGTTCTTCTAATAAAGAAGGATTTCTTCTTCCAAACAACCCCTGAACTTTAACCTTTACCCTGCTAACCGTGGCCTGCTGAGGCTGAGATGGAGCTCTTAGGTTGTTTACAGTTAGTCTGCTCAATAATCGAAGCATTTTAAGTTCAGTTCAGTTGAATTGAGCTGAATCAGGCTGACCACCGACTTGTTTTTGGCACCATATCACAAAAGGAAGGTTAAATCAACAAGACATTAAGAAGAAAGAAAGGCACCTGATTTTTCAAGATGGTGGAATCGAAAGGAGACGTGAGCAGAGAGAAAACCGGAGAGTCCGTGTGTTCCCAGATGTTTGAGAGGGGATCAAAGATGGAGCATAGCATAAAGCGTTTAGGTCGTGTGCCTTTACCATCTCTTTAGATGATGGGGGAGATTGAAACGGAGGAAGCGAGGAATTAATAACAATGCATTTAACCTCCGGGATGTGAGTTCATCTGTGCTCCACAGAAGACCGACCCCGAATTAAATCACATCTCATATCGTGGAGCAGAGAAGACGTCAGGCTGCCCTGGAAAAACAGACTCCGATTTTCATCTCCTCTGTTTAAAAACCCCGTTCAGCAAACTTCACATCACTTTCTCCTCTCTAGCCACCTGTTTCACTTCACCCATAACTTACTTTTATTTTATCGAAACTCTTTAATCTCCTCTTTTAATTTTATCCAAATGTATTTTTCTTTGACTTTCCTCTAATTCCTTATTGACATTTTTCAGTTGCTTTTTGTCTTCATGTACTCTTTTATCATTCTTTCCGATTTTATTTCTTGATTTTTCTTTCACTAATTCGTCCTTTTCTCTCTCATTTTTATGTTGATTTCCTGCTCTTTTTCACTTTTTCTAATCCTTGTTCTTTCCTTCCTGTTACAACCATTTTACCTATTTTCCTTCCTCCTCTGAACGGCAGTTATTATTAGAAAAAATGAAAATGACGTGGATCCATTCATTTTCATAAAACTGGACTAAATCATTCCCTTTAAATTGCATCACATCAGCAAACATTACAACCA
This sequence comes from Callopanchax toddi, assembly GCA_006937965.1. NCBI lineage: Eukaryota > Metazoa > Chordata > Actinopteri > Cyprinodontiformes > Nothobranchiidae > Callopanchax > Callopanchax toddi. The sequence goes on along the minus strand of SSNR01000008.1, from coordinate 1,337,188 downwards.
TCCTGATGAGTCCTGGGCTGATATTTTCTTCAGAGATAGATTTCTCATCTCAGGATGAAACTGCTCGTTCGCTGAGTTAGTGGACAAGAAAATAAGACAACTTAGGTCAATCTATTTGGAACCACTTAGCGAGCAGACGATGAAGAGCGTCAGATAACTCGGATCTATTCTGCCACGCCTCACTGATTGAATCTCTCATTTAATGTAGAAAACGTCTCTGTTTTCTGTTTTACAACATAAACAGCACTGTTGGGTTAAAGGAGGTCGATAAATTCATGGTGTCATAAGTCATTTAAATTGATAATGCAAAATGAGGGGACTGAAAAGGTTCCGTATACGAGAAAATACTCTTACAGGAGGTCATCTTGTTTGAATAATGCTTGTGTTGACTCATGAGTCCGTCCCGCTGAAGGCCTCTCAGTTCTATAATGGTCAAGAATAACTGTCAGATAAACCACATCTCAGTCAATTTGACTTATTTTTATGAAGCGATCGTAAGAATTGTTAACAACCTGAAAAGTGTAGCTTTAAAAATGTAATCGAGCCAAAGCAAATAATTCAAATCACATGAATGACCTCAATTTGAGAGAAAAGGAAGTCCTGCTGTCCAGAGCAGCAGTGTGACGTGTGAAGGCAGCGGATTGCACAAAAAACTGTAATTGAGTAGCATTGTGGGAAATGTCGGGTCAGGCTTGAAAAGGCACAATTTTCACCATCGTGTTGGAAGTAGAGAGCGCCTATCAAGGCTCTGAACGGGCAGCTGAGAGGGAGACTCCAAGTGGAGAGGCTGCTGTTGTTTAAAGGGGTGTGTGTGTGTGTGTGGGGGGGGGGGTACTCACAGGGACAGAATTCACAGTGTCACACTGGAAAAGTAACGATTAGTCTAAAAGCAGAAGTAGTTCCTAATATGAAGCACTTTTTGTGGGAAGGTTATGAACAATGATCTCATCTGTTGTAGAAAGATTAATCCTCACCAGACTGACGAGCTAACGGCTACTTCAGATAAAGTGTATTTGGTGCCTAGCTGTCATTAAATAACAGCCTCGAAGCTGTCGCCACCGACTTGGTTTTCCTATGTTCTTTTAAATTACCCTAACTTTTGAACCGCTTGCACTGTCGACAAAATTCGAATGGTTTTTGAAAGAAGAGAAGTTGCGCTTTTAGCTTCTTCTTCTTTTAGCTTCGGTAGGCCTGAAAATCTGCCTGTCTCTCACAGACGCACAAATACAGCAGGAAGTGGCCGACAGAGAACAGAAACGGAGCAAAGCAGAGGATATTATGTCTAAAAGATCATATTTACAGGTTATAAAACCACGACAGAGCTTCCTGGATTGTTTTTAGTTCAAACGAGAAGCTAAAACAGCGATTTCAAGTGGAAAAAGGTAAGTTTTGACCCATCAAAAAAGTGTTTTGAATTGAAGATTTTGGATGAGTGATGCTGGTTAGTATGTAACCACCAGGACTCTGACATATGAGGAGAAATGCAGAGAGGGAAAAAAAACGCCTGAACATAATTTGAATTGTTGTATTAGTAAAAGAACATGGAAACAAAAATTGGTGACTATGTTCTAAACTGTTAAAATTGTTAAATTATGATGCAAAATCTGTTCATTCTGTCCATATACCCTATTTTAATTTCACTATAACTCTAAAATCAAATTTCAATTTTTGATATTTCAAACTGTTCCTGCACTGGTTTAGTGACCATTATATAGTAAAATAATGTCAGATTTTTAAAGTTCCAAGCATTTTGACAAAATGAGCCAAAGCACTTGTTCACAGGACATTTTATGACCATTTCATAGTTAAAAAAGTTTTTTAAAAAAGCCAGGCGGACCTGTTGAGGCTTAGGCTTTGGAGGCCCACATCCCTCCACCTTGGTTTACTTATTTATTATTACATCAACTTTAATGTGGCCCTAACAGAAGTGCACACTGACACAAATCACATCACAACAACCAGCTCACTCACGAGATGTGTGCAAGTTTTTTTATTGTTGTATTTAGTATCTATGGTGATGTAATTTGCAAAAAAAAAAAAAAAAATTCAAAAATATCTCTGAAAAAAAATGGGATTTCTTCAGATCTTCCTGAAACTTTGTGCTCTTTGTTTGACCTAGAACTGCCATTCAAAGTGTAAACAACTCAAAGGACATGTGGCTATAACATAGGATATACCATTTCTGTGAAATCACTATTTGAAAATAGATATTTTTCTCATGGGAGTCACAGGTTTGGCTGATTACATATCAAGATGTCTCAAATACTTAAAACTTTAGCATATAAACTCTTCTTATTCCTTCACTGTGTTGATTGCCTAAACAAACTATATTTCAAAATATAAGTAATTTAGTTTTCTTTAACCAAGGGTGTCTGTCTGTTTGATAGGACTCACGGTTTTCTCTAAAATCCCTCCACAAGGCAGAGAGCGTCTCCTCTAGCCTCCATTGGGTTCAATGTAAAAATTGAGCATTTTTTGTTTTTAGAACATTAAAAACTACAGAAATTGTTTGTCATACCTGCTACATTAAACAATGAAAATCCTTCCTGTAGCTCACAATCCAAACACTTTTTCACTACAACTTATCGTTTTTGCACAGCAACAAAAGAGAGAAAACCAAGCTCTCTGATTGGCTAAGAGCCTTCTATAGTTTGGCGTGTTTTTCAGTTGCATTCTTTTTTTTATCACAACAACCTCAACAAGCCTGGAACACCGTTTTGTGACATTTTGAATCAAACAGCTCTGTTTTTTTTTTATATTTTGAGATGAAATTTGGTCTGGTTGTAGCTGACCATGTGGTAAGACTTCACCAAAATTCAAGATGGCCACCACGATGAACAGATGTCTATAACTCAGCCATTTGTTTACATAATGAGCTCAAATTTAGTGTGCCAGTAGTTGACAGCGTCCTTAGACATTATGAAATGCTTTTTTTTGGACATTTCAAAATGGCTGCCATGATAAACACATGTCTTGAACTTTTTATTTTTTTGACACAAATAGCTGAAATGTGGTGTGATAGTAGCTGATAGAGTTCTAAGACATAACCAAATGGCTTTTCAAAAATTCAGGCTGAGTTATAGCCGTTTTGTTTACTATGGCAGCCATATTGAATTTTTGAAAACATATTTTAGGAATTTTTCCACAGAAACCAACATTTGAACTATTATTTGAAAGAATGATCTTACCTGTAGAATCTTGCACCGCTCTGAGTCACAGTTGATGTCCTCACAGGGATGAAACATGCCCAGAGTCACACAGTTCAGCAGGATCACCAACATGGACGCTCGTTCGAACCATGTGCAGGGGAGGAGTTAAGAAAGACACCACAGGAAGACAAGAGGCAAACAACGTGCATTCCCTCAAGTGACCTCATTATCCAAATCCCACCTGACAGAGTTATGTTGGTTTATCACTTTCAGTCCAATCTACAATCAAAACCTGTATTTCAGAACAAAACTAGTCACAGAGGAATCGAGGGAGCAGGAAAGCCCACCTGTGGCTCACATCATATGACGTAAAGGTAAATGTTCCGCCTTTTAGTGAGGCTGGATAAACACTTCAAAGAGTGAGGTCAAAACTGAAAACAACAGAGGCTGAAGAAGGATGAGAAGACATCTTGAAAGTGGATGATTTTTATTGAGCGTGGAGTCGAAGTTGATGATCCTGATGTGGTCAGGCCACAAAAACACATGTGACAGCAATCAATGATGAGGCTAAACACAACGGAGGCTAATTCTGCACACAGAGACACACACACTGACACATCTTGTATTCTGCATGCCTAAACCAATCCCTCCCAACACACACACACACACACACACATCCCATATATTACAGACAGCTTCGCTAAGCACCCAGTCTCCTCAACAAAATTACAGTTTGTCATTCCTGTGTGTGTGAGTGTGTGCGGCGGTTTGTTAGTGTAGATGTGAGCACACAGGCTGAGAGGACAAACGACCCGTCTGTCTTTTATAGCATTAGCTGCCTTATGATCATTTGTTACTCTGACCCTTAATGAGGATGGGTCAGAGAAACCACCTCAGGGAAAACATCGTTTTTACCTTCCTTTTTGTTGCTTAGCTAATTAAACCATATAGTTATAATATAGATAAATCTGATGGCTGTAGAGTAAAAACAAACAGTTATAATCCTTCTAATTAGCCTTTAACCAAGAAAAAATCAACTAAAATGTTTTTTTCTTTGTTTTCTTTCTTGCATTTTTAACTGATTTGAGATTATAATATAATGTATAGTAAAAATAATGTAAAAATTTAAATAATACATTGTGCAAGTACTTTTTAAATGTAAACAGCTATACTTTTTAGAATTGAATTAATTAGTTTATTTCTATTATGTTCAATAAAACAGACTAAATGTGCTCTACCTGCTGCTTAAAAGATTAAATTAGGGATGCACCGATACTGGTATCAGTTAAAGTTACCCGATACCGATTTTTAAAAAAAAGTCACCCGATACCAGGAACTGATACCAGTGGCTTCACTGTCTGTGACTTGTGATTTCTGTTGTAGTTTCCTATATTGAACACTAGGGGGAGCTATTGAGCTAAAGAGGCACACTGTGGGTTGAGAGCTGGAGATGGTGCCAAATAGTTCATTTTATTTGGTTAAAATGTGGAAAACTGCAATAATTTCACTGTAAAATCACAGAAAATGGTTATTTTTCACCTTATATTTTAGTTTTGTGATCATTTTTGAATATATTTTATTTCTTTATCCAACTCAGTTATTTGTTGTAAAGAGCAGAGAAGAAAAAAAAAACCTGTATTCCAATTTGTTGCATTTGTGTGTGTGGTAGAAGTATCGGTACTCGGTATCGACGAGTACTCAGATTTAATTATCGGTATCGGATCGGTTTTGAAAAAAGTGGTATCGGTACATCCCTAGATTAAATATAAGGAAGCTCTTAAATTTTCTTTAAACTCAACCTGTTTTTTCTTCCTGGTTAAATAAAATTATGATAAATAAACACTTTTTTGACCTTTTAAAGTGTGGTAATGTTAAAATGAATCACTATCAAATCTGTTATTTTCCTGAATGCACTCTGTTTGGAGAAAATGTATCAATGAGCCAAGATTAAAGTACATTGCTGCCTTCTTAAAACCGCTCCAAATTTTCTCAGCAGTTCATGCAAATAGTATGACGTTATTAACCCTCGTGCTGTCTTGGGGGTCAAATTAACCCTAAAAAACTAGAAAACTCTATACAGTAGGCCCAAAAATAAGGGCAGTGTGAAGGTTAATTTAAGAGAGTGTAGCCGTTTTAAGATGGCAACAATACACCGTTCTTGGCTGCATGCAGACTAGCCATGTTGATAGGTAATAATGGCTTGTCTGAGATGACCCATAGTAAATTAATACTGCTGCCATCAGCTCCAAGCTACAATGTTTTACAGAAGTTGAACTGCCTCAATTTGAAGAATGGAGTTGATGTCCAAGAGGACCCATATGCATTGCCGCCATCTTAAAAACAGATCCAATCTCTAAAGTTATGACCTTACTTCATAAACCTTTTGAAATACCTTCAGTTTCACAATACAGTATTACTGGCATGTAATCCTGTGGTTATTTATAACAACCTCAGTCTTTAGCAGTCATTGGGTGAGGGGCGGGGTTACACCTGGGCTGAATCCATAACAGTGAAGTTTTGTTCAATTTGGGTGGGTTTAACACAAAAACTAACCCTTTGTTTTATTATATTCATGTGAACATGAGAAAATTAGTTTTCATGATAAGCTAGGACTAACCTAGACTGAGTTATGAAAAAAATGAATGAATAATTTCAAGTTGAGACCTTTTTTTAACTCCTGTAGTTACTTTTAATTTCCCTATTCTTTTTCTGGTGTTGTGTATTCATTGTACCGGTAAGTATTTTGACTTTAGACTCATGACAATGAGTCTTTTTTGATTTTTTTATTAATTTGTTGCAACAAAACTATTACATAATGTAAGCATCTCCGTATTTTTACACATTTTTTTGTTATTTAAATCTGCTTAGTCCTCAGCTCAGTTGCTTTTTTCTTTCAGATTTTTCGTGGGACTACTTTGCAAAGTGAACAAATCTCCAATCGGCTCGTTATCCAAGTCTTTATTCTGGGATGGAACACACTGAAGCAGAACAAATATCAAAAAGAATAAATGCTTCCACAAGGCGCCGAGCTTTATAGCTCCGGTACCAAACTGTGGACGGGTATTGAATATTAGATGAGTCCAGAGGGAACCTCAGCTGTACCAGCTGGATGAAGGGCAGAGTGTCGCACACTGACGGACCCACGGAAAGTTCTGCGTCCGAGGGGATGCAATTAAAAAAGATCAGTCGGTACAGAGGAAAAGATAATTAAACAGGATAAAACCCTCACATGGCTGAGTTTTAGGAAGACCTTACAGGAAGTTTTAAGGGCTGCAGATGACACGATGGTAAATGTTTATGGGGGAGCTATCTGTGGTTTATCTGTGCAAAACCCAACAAGTGCTAATGAGATAAAAGTGTTTGTTATATCATTAAAACCAATCAGACTCAAGAAAAAGAGTCTTTATCAGGAACAACCAACTCCCAGAACATGGCAAAAATACAAATAAAAAGCATAATAAATTCATGTGTGCATTATTTTAAATGTAAAATGTTTTTGTGGCTCACACAAAAGGCTTGAACACCACTGATTAACAACTTCCTGCCTCAACAAATAAAGGGCCTTTGTTTTCACACAGAAGAAACAATTTACATCAGTTTAATTTAAAAAACAGATTCCCTGAAGACATTTAAAATAAAGAAACCTTTTGTGTACGGCTGGTCAAAATGATCAGGATGTTTTTAGTCATCGTGTTTTGACTCGAGCCGTCTGAACAGTTTGACACATGGGACTTGTGCTGAAGTGGAGTCAAGAAAAACGATCCAACCATTGTTAATCTCTTATCTATGCACTTTTGAAAAACTCTTATTTAGTCAAATAATTTCCCATTGAGATAAAGAATCTCTTTGCAAGGGAGACCTGAGGGTTTAGTACCTTGTCCAAGAACACTTCGACACATGGTCAGGGGTCAGGGAGCGCCAACATGGAGGGCACATAGACCACGATCGCCCCATTTACAGTAATGAAGAGGAGCTTCATTCCTCGTGTTGTGCACATCTTAAACTTTTGCCATAATTACATCACAGATTCAGTTCTGTCCCACATTAATGTCTGGGCTCGATCTGGATCTGGATCACTAGGAATCACAATACTATGAGAGCTTAATTGTCACCAATCTGTGAAACATTAATTTAGTTCTATTTATCAAATTTAAAATTGTAATAAGCAGACCTGGAAATGAATACATTACCTTATAAATGGACATTTTAACATAATATTACGTCCCCTAATGCTACTAAAGAGTGTTCAAGGTTGAATTTCAAATATGCACACATTTAAAGTGTTGTAATTGACCTCCTCATAGTTGGGCAGAGAAATCCATTTTCAGCCATATTCCACTATCGTTATTACCGTCCATTCATTTTCCATACTCTCTATCCAGTTCAGGTTCGCACATAGTTCTGGGATATTGGTCGCTGTACGAGATCATAGTACAAATGACTATATACAGTTAGTTAAGAGTAAGTTTGTGTGTAATATGACAAAGATAAATGGGTCAATGGTGGGTGACAGTAGACTCAATCAGTGATGGTCATTAGCGTGAAACCATTCCCAGAGTCTGCCCTACGGTTCCTGGCATCCTATACAGAAGTGGCTGTGGTAGAGTGGAGGAGAAAAAGTCATCGCTTCAGAATGGGGGTCTTTTAAATTATATGTTGGCAGTCTAATTATTATCGAGCCTCTGTAAGCTAAAACATTCTTGGCCAAGAGATGAGAAGTAGGAAGCTATCACCCACATGGAAATGTAATTGGTGAAATACATTAACGTAGCAGAAAGATTCGAAGGTGGAAAATCTTAAGTATTGCAATTTTTTTTTTTTTTTTTTTTGCAGAAAGAAATGAGAACATTTTGTTCCGAGAGATGCTTGTTTAGGTTCATAGTGTAAAATTATCATCCGAGACCTCTGACGGTATCCTTGATGTTCACCCAATTGGCAAACTAAAGCCACATTTACACAGGATGGAAAAGAAATCTACAGTCATTAAAAATGATCAAATAGAGGTTTTGTTGTAGCACTCTGCACGCAGGAACAAGAAGTGTTCCTAGTTAACTGTTTTTATAATGGTTAAATCAGTAAAGGAACGCTACGCTCCAAGCACTTTCAGGTTCAGGAACAAATCTGGGGTCAAAGGTTCAGGGAGTGGCAATAAAAATAAAATTAGGGTGAATTGCCAATAAAAGTATAAGTGAAACACTTAAACTGTGACCAAAAATGTAGCACAATTTAAAACTAGAAAAGCTGCATTTCTTGCAAAAATGCAAAGTTTGAATGCATTTAATGCTGAATGAGACAGCTGAAATTACCGAAAACCAGCTGAATTAAACTCAAATGAGCTGAACATAAGCTAAACTTTAAATATTTGCTGAAATGTTTTGAATTGTTGAAGTTTAATGTAGCTTAAAGTTATTAAATTTGAATTATTAGGTTAAAAAATATTTGAACTGTTGAATTTTAATGTTTAATCTGCTGAAAAAACTTTAATTCGGCTGTAAAGATTGGATAAACTTGTGGAAATAGTTTTTAAAAAACTGATTAATAGCTTAATCTAAGCTGAACTGTGTAAATACAGTAAAATCAGTATAAGACAGACTGAGAAACAGCTGAATCTAAAGTTTAAGTTGATAAAACAAACTGCTATACATCCTCTGAAAATGTTTAAAAACTGAAATTAAGTTCCACATAAGCTAAACTGAGAAAAATCAGTGAAGGCCAGGAAAAAATTAAACAGTTAAAACTGGCTGAAACCTGATGTAATGAAGATTCACTTTAGTTGAAATTAAGTTGAAACGTCATGAAAAGCAGAATCCTTTTTAAAAAGTTGAAGTTTTAGCTGAAAGTATAAACTTTCAAATTAACATGCATTCAAACCAATTACATCATATGGTAAAAAGCTGTATGTTCCATTTCAGTTTGATTTCAAGTAAAATGTTAAGGTTTTCTCGTAATTTTGTATTTCCATAAAGTCAATGACATACTGGTTTAAGCATCCCATGTAGTTAACCGCTCAGAATATGGCTCAAATAAGTCAAAATCCGGACATTTCAGACCAAAAACAACTGAAATCAGCATGCCTTCTGTGTAGCAATTTAAAAAATGCCATCTCTCTTCTAATTGACTCCACAAAATGAATGTAAAGTTTGTTTATAATCAGCGGTGCACATCATTTTTTCAACATGAGTAAAAGGCGTTGATTGGTACGAGCACAGCCTGTAACACAGCTGCTAACCCATTTAAACCTGAGACACGTGATTAAAAACTGCCACTATTTAATAGTGTAAATATTTAGAGATAAAATAGAAGCAGCAGGAGTTGCTAATGATTGCTAATATCGATTAGCTACTTAAGAAAAACATTTATATGAGGCCTACAGACCTTGTTAGCATCTTTGAGCTTAATGTTAGCATTGTATAAGCGTGTAGCTGCTTTTGGCGAAAGATTTCTAATAAAAAACCACTAACAAAATGGTCAATGTAGTTAACTAATTGTGAAGTTGCAGTTAAACAATCATGTAAATTGATTCTAAGCTAAATATACAGTAGCCTTGGTGCTGAGCTCTTGGTAGCTAATTTTAGAGAGCTAAACTAGCTAAAAAGGCTGATTTGAAAAACTAAAACTGGCTCCTTAGCTATACTTTTTTTAATTTGCTCATTTTAAAAACATGTCTGCTACCTACACATATCTGTTCACATCATTTTAGGATCAATGCATTCAGTTCAGTTGTCTAATGCTAATGCTAACATAACATAATACTCATAAACTAGGGCAAACTCTTTATGTGAGTAGCAGAGTTGTTAAATGAGATCAGAAGTCTTAAAACGTGTCATTAAATATCTTGTAAATATAAAATAAATTTTAAATGGGTACTTTACAATATTTTAATGTCTGTCTTCAACTGACAAGAAAACCAGCTCAAAGCTAAGAGAGAAAAGTGCCGTTGCTCTGGAAGAAACAAATCAGGACTACGCTGAGAGATGGTGACAGAGCAAAACATTAAATATGAATAATCTGACTAATTTAATCAATATGTCTTCCTCTCCTGCCGTTGTTCTCTTCGTTTGCCTTTTCCAGCTGTTGGCCTATAATTAAACCAAAGTTCTTCCTCCACTGTAAACATACACACACACACACCTTCACGGTGTCGGCATTCAGACAAGTGGTGACACCCCGAGGGATAGATTCAATTAGAAGGAAGATACACGGGGATGTGCTCTGTCAAAGAGCCTGAACTCCATAAATACACACTCATACAAACACATCAGAGAGGCAACACAATCAAACTCATCAACACCTCAATACACACTCAGGCTCTGCTCTCCTGGGGTGCTCTCCTTATGCAACGTCCCCCCTCTGTCACACAAACACACACTAGACATGCACTCAATTAAAATCTCTTTCTTCTCGTTTAATGAAGGGAAAACAATAGGTTTCCTTGCATCATAACTGCTGATTCCCTCAGATTTGGGCCTCTGGTGATCAGACACCAGGACATAAAGAACAAAGGATGAAATCCTCCAGAAAGAACAAAAGGAGAGAGCGCGAGAGGACAAATAACACAAAAGTTTGATGTTCAACAACAAAAGTTTTGCTCATATGAAGTTCTTCTCAGCTGATATTTTTTTCATGAGAGCCGGGGAATGAATCCTCAGCACGTGGAGACGAAGTACACACAGTACAAGGGCGATCGATACAGACGAGCCTCTTTGAATAGTTATTTGTTGTGTTTACTAGAACTCTCTCAGGATCGGGTTGTGAATTCATCTTTGCTCTGTCCATCTCCACTCAGCCCTGGTTCTGAAACACTTTGGTCTTGATCTGTGTCTCTCTCAAAGACTGATGGAATACTAAATACAGTATATGATAAACGAGCCTTTAGTTTGTTTTTGTCTGGTAAGAAATACAAATTTAATACAAACAGGCAAAGGGAGACATTTTTATATATTAGGACTAGGGATGTACCGATACCACTTTTTTCAAAACCGATCCGATACCAATACTTAAATCTGAGTACTCGCCGATACCGAGTACCGATACTTCTACCACACAAAAATGCAACAAATTGGAATAGAGGTTTTATTTCTTCTTCTCTGCTTTTTACAACAAATAACTGAGTTAGATTAAAAAGTAAAATATATTGGGATGCTGCCCCCGCGACACGGATAAGCGGAAGAAGACGAAACGAGACGAGATCACAAAACTAAAATATAAGGTGAAAAATACCCATTTTCTGTGATTTCACAGTGAAATTATTGCAGTTTTCCACATTTTAACCAAATAAAATGAACTATTTGGCACCATCTCCAGCTCTCAACCCACACTGTTCCTCTTTAGCTCAATAGCTCCCTCTAGTGTTCAATATAGGAAACTACAAAAGAAATCACAAGTCACAGACAGTGAAGTCACCGGTATCAGTTCCTGGTATCGGGTAACTTTAACCGATACCAGTAGAGTATCGGACCGATACCAGTATCGTATTGGTGCATCCCTAATTAGGACAATGTTCCAAAACCACAGAGCTAATGAACCAAAGCAACAAACTGCTCAGAAAGAAAAAAATGCACATACCAAATAGTTTTATATATATTATATACATTTCTCATTACATGGTGATGAGCTGCACATGTGATACCACGCCACCTTGTGGTCGCAATGCAGATTTTGTGAAAATATTACAGCTTGGGGACCGCAACATGTGACTAGTGAGCCAGAAAACTTATATAGTCACCAGCTAACGTGCTGTTTGGGGTTTTACCAAACACAGCATCACGTTTCTTCTAATCTGCCTGAATGACATTGATCTAGAAGTCATGCAGTTAGTTTGGCAGCAGTTTTCCTAACCTAAAAGTTCAACTTTGTCCTTTTTAGAGCGTATTTATTTTATCCACCTTACAAGCAGGTCTGCAGAGGCTGAGATTTAGTACTTTGATTATTGGTTTCCTCTGAACTCAACAGGAACTTCCAGGGCGGCTAAACGACGTGATAAAAACTAGTGGCTATTCTTCCTCACAGGGCGTTATAGACTGAATTTATTTCAAATAATCTTCAAACCATATACACATGCATGGGAAGTAACAGTTGCCGTTTTCTCTTTGACATTTTGTTAACATGCCTGCATGCTGAGAACCAGCAAACTGATGACATGTCACTTGAACAATTACAAAATAATAGTTTGTAAGGGTCGGGGGAGAGGTTTAAGTAGACGAGTGAGGGAAGGAGGGAGTGGAGATACGAGGTGGATCGGGGAAGTGTCTGCAGTGATGCAGATGCTGCACCAGGCTGTTGTGCCGAAGTGGGAGCTGAGCCAGAAAGCAAAGCTCTTGATTTACAGATCGATCTATCTTCCAATCCTCACCTCTGGTCATGAGCTTTGGGTAACGACTGAAAGGCTGAGACCACGAAGACAAAAAGCTGAAATGAGTTTCCTCTACAGGCTGTCCGGCTCAGCCGAAGAGATGAGGAGCTCGGACATCCGGGACGGACTTGGGAGTAGAACCGCTGCTCCTCCAAACCGAGAGGAGCCAGTCGAGGTGGCTCAGGCCTCTGATCAGGATGCCTCCTGCTGGCAGGAGGTCCATGGGTAGACCCAGGTTGGACCGGGAACTCCTTGGGGTCCCACCGTAGGACCTAGCGGAGGTGGCTGGGGAGAGGACAGACTGGGATTCCCTACATGGGATGCCAATCCTGCAACCTGGAAACTAAACAAGGCGAGTTTTTATGAGAAATGCTAAAAATAAATTGACTTTATTTTTGCTTTCTTCATTGGTCTATCACTTATGACAACCAGACATGTTTTACTTTGATTCCTGGGAGTGAAATACTTTGTTTTTGCCACTGGGAGCCGACTCTACCTCCAAACAACAAGATGTGAGCGCAAACAAAACAAAAAAGGAAGTAGCTTCTGATAAAAGTTGAGGTTTATCACTGTCAGCTGACGTCTCAACTAAGAGGCTCATCTCCTGTCAGTCCAAACCCTTCGCAGCCTCGTTTCTTCCCCTCCTGCATTGTTTTGCCATTTATTTTGTGGAGTGACAAAAATAAAACCCTTTTTTTGGTGAAGAGTGCTGAAAATGTCTGACTAAAACAAAAAAGGTAGAGAACTGAAAGAGAAGGGATGTTCATGAAATATTGAGGGTGCCTGCTGCAGGCCTTTGTAATGCGCAATCCGTCAGTGTTGTCTTGCATAAATACGTGTGTGTGTGCATGAATGTGCATTTGTGATGTTTGCCAAAACATCCCATAAAAATAGGCAGGTTATCAAGAAAATAGTTCACAGTTATCTGGTTGTGCTGCTGTTAGCGATCCAAAAATGTAGTGGATGAATCTTTTATTAAGTCTACAAATCAGAAGGGCCTCAATAATCCACCAAGCATGATCAGAATTATGATTCCATTGAGTTTTATCTTTGTTTTCTAGGAGGTGATTCAGCCATTGATCTTTTCTTTATAACAGTTTTAATAACTGAATTTAAATGTATTGACTTTATGCTTTTTTAACATTTTAATAGTATTAGTCTAAAGAAAAAAACCTATAAGATACAAGATTGTGATATGACAAGCATGGTATTATTTAACAAACATAACAAATCAAAATTTGCAATTAGTAGAAAAAGTCTCTGTCCACAGCTGCTGCTACAGAAAGACCCCAAGTTCCACTGAAACATCCAGCTGTCCACCTGGATGAGACTAATGTCTTCTGGAGACGTTTTATGGTCAAACAAGACAAAGATGACAAGATTGGAGGAGTCGAGATGAGACTTTCAGACCAAAGAAGCATGGTGGATGGAATAATGAATTATCAGCTACAAGGTTTAATCTAGGACAGAGTTGGATGTCCAACAGGACAATGACCTCAAACACATCAGAACTGGTTTCTAATTGGATCAATTGGGCTCCCTTTATGCTGCTGGGATGACCAACCAACCCAAGTGGTGCTCGCTGCAGAACCAGAAAGGTGGAGCTGCACCAGGTTCAGCCCCGCCCATTCAACCAGAGTCGGCCCTGCCCCCCTACACAGCCCCGCTGACTTGTTTTTTAAAAAAACTTTATTGCAACCAGAGTCAGCCCTCCTCCGCTGTTTTTTTTTAAATGACTTTATTGCAAAAGAGTGAATTTACAAGAAAATAACTGAATGTTTCTCCTTCTGTTTCCCCTTGTTTTCAGGATAAAACTTCTCCTCAAAATTGATTAAATATCTCGGGGTTTCAGCCATGTTTTTGGAACAGTATTAGTTTGTGAATGAGAAACGTTTTCTGTCATATGGACTACAACGAGAGACAGTGAGCCTACCAGACAAAGCCGAACTAGCGCACTTTGCTTCGTAGCGTTAGCCGCCATTAGCCGCTAATAGCGGCTGTTAGCTGCTATCAGATAGCAGCTGCTCCTGGCGTGGGCCAAAGCACCGGGGAAACCCTGAGTGCTTCACGGACCCACAGCACGTAGCTCTGCAGACCCAGCGTAGCATTAGCCACTGATAGCAGCTGTTAGCGCTCTGTGGCTTAACCTGGCGGGGGCCCAAAGCACCGGGGGAAACCATGAGCGCTTCGCGGACCCGCAGCACAAAGCTTCGCCGGACCAGGAGCACCGTACAAAGCTCCGCGGACACGCTCGTAGCATTACCCGACAACGAGGTGTTGCATCTCCGCCGGACTTTGTACTCTGGATCCGACAGAGATGCAACACCTCGTTCTCGGATCTAACAGCCCAGTGTAATAGTCCAGTATAACCAGGTCAATCACACTGGAGGTGTGGGAGCTGACTCTGATGGAATGGCCGGGTCTGATTGGGTGAATGGGCGGGGCTGAACCTGGTGCAGCTCCACCTTTCTGGCTCTGCAGCGAGCAGCCTCTCAACCAACTTCAACCTGTTTGAAAACATGATGATGCCATCTAAAAGTTGAGTCTATAAAAGAAAATGAATTTACATAAACTACAAATTCAGCTGAGGTCCAACTAGCTGAGGGACACTGATCCTGATATCAGTGGGGGGGTGTTTGTAGTTTGATCCTGTGTGCTCAATTCTTGTTTTTAGAAATCACGGATTCGTGGAAATAATTTTTAAAAGGCCCAAATTATTATAAGGTTCATGCTCTGACCCCAGCTGTGTGTAATAAAGAGTTGAATCAACACCACACAAGTTAAATCAGGTTGAAACATGGGAAGCTCAGAGAAGTGGCTCTGTGCTCCGAGGGCCTCGTCTCACAGCGGAGCATCAAAAACTTGCTGCATGGAAAATCCTGCTGGTGTAACTCTGCATATCCCACCCGCCTGCTGACACGGCTTATCGGCAGTCTGAGTCAGGAGCCGGGGAGTTAGGAGGTTCAGGAAAATAGCGGCATATTGTTACACCGGCTGTATCAGTGCCTTCCATACGAGGGAAGGAGGAGGAGGGGGGAGTTAAAAAATGGGCAAGAGCTGAGCGGGGAGAATAGATGGGTGAGAAACGGAGCGAAGGAAGGGAAATGGAGGGAGGTGTAGGATTGGTGGGGGCGCAAATGTGCGAGACGGCACATTTAGGAGGGGGGGAAAAAACGTGAAAAAAGTGAAAGGCGAGCAAAATAAAGCAGAGGTAGATAAGGCTGATTTCGCCGCTGTAGCTGCATTATCACGTGTTGAGGATGTTAGATAAGTGACCGAACGGCTTCCCATGAGGCAACACGGGCGACAGCAAACACCATTAAACTTTTTCCAGCTTTTATCGCTGAGAAACGCAATCCCTCACTCCGAGATGCGATCCGTTTAAAAAGGATGCAACTTCCGAGGTCCCAGCTCATGAATATGGATGGCTACAACACAGCGACTGTCACACTGACACAATGGGGTCTCTGAGGAGGAATTACATGACGAGATCAATTTTTATGTGAGAGCTGTGAAACAACAACTTTACGGTCTTGTTTCTTCCGTGTGGACGCCCAGTCAGCCTGTGGATCGCTGCACCCGATTTTTATATACGAACCGCACCAAACGCTCCCTAACCGACTCAATGCACCAACAGCTCCTCCACACACACACACACATATAACACACACATCTCTCTCATCAGCCAGGAAACACCCCGGTATCTTGCCACTGCGGACTGTGAGTTGCTTAGCAACGCAGGCTTTCATTGGGAAGTATTGTGAAGTCTCATTTCTGTTGCTGTGGTATCTGTAGCCGAGGCGATGAAGCAGAGTCGCTGAGCAGAACTTCAGAGGTCCGTGATGAGGATGACATTTGTTTCAAGAGTAGAAACCAACCAAGACATGACTTTTCATCTGGCAATTGGACTCCCGTTTGGCGGCGTTACGCTATCCGTTGCAAATTGACAGTTGTGTGCTGGTGGGTGTCCAATAGGACGATAGAAACCGTTGGTTTTATACCTGAAGGGAGTCTTTGATCTACTGCACTAGGAGTATGGTGTCCTGTTAAATGCCAGCAGGCCAAAATGAACACAGAGAACAGCAGACAGGATCTCACACTGAGGCAGGAGCTGGCGCAGTGATGCAATTTGAGGAAATTCCACTCCAGTCAGTGGGAAGGCAGAAGGAACGACTGTACTGTACTCTGCATCTCACACTGCTACAGTAACTCCTGCTTGAGCTTCACGTATGCTAATTTTTGCAGTGTAGCTTTAGCTGTTCGCCGTTTGCTCCGTCAGATGCTGCTCAGCACTCATCTGAGACGAGTTGAATCAGCAGATTTCTCTAACCTCCGACAACGCCACGGTCTGTATTACTCCCTCTAATGACCGTCTAAAGTGGCGCTTACACCCCTTCGCTGTTCACACATGGAAGCTGATGGAGAGGGATTGTGTTCTTGTGTTCACCAGTGCAAGTGAACACAAGGTGAAAGCCACTTAGCTGAGTGACCCAGCCAAGTCAAATGAGGGAGCAGCTTCAAAAGAGACGAGTGAAGAATCGGCCCGAACCCGACAGAAAACAGAGAAACAGTTAAGGAAACAAAAACAACACCCAAACAACAGAGTGTTTATTCTACAACGCAGCTACAGCCAGATCTTTCTTCAATGGATGCAAAATGCAATTTGGGAATTACTGTCATAATAATCAAAGTTTGACTAAACGTGTTGATGTATAAACTGTGTATGAATCAGAAAAAGAACCAAGATCAACAGAAATGTTAACGCTGCTGCCAGTGACAAGTCACCATGGTAACCACACACCTGTGAGCAGTGTTAATTTCGTAGATGAAATATTTTCGTTATTTATTTCGTCACGAATATATTTTACTGAACGAAAACTAAACGAAATTCAAAAATATAAAACGGAAAAAGACGAAGACCAAATTAGCCGACGTTGTCGTCAGGAACGAAAGACGAGACGAGAATTGACAGTGACGAAATCCAATCAGAAAACGGGAAGAATTTGACGAACATACCAAAGAACCAATCGGAGGAGGCGGAACTAGAGAAGGGAACCAATCAGCAAACATAACAGGCGGAAGTAGATGAGAAAGGAACCAATCAGAGTCCGCCTTGTCGAGACGCGCCGGAGTTTGTAAACAGCAAAACAGACGCCGACAGGAACAGACTTTATTAAAAGTGGGTCACATGAACAGAACGGAGGCAGAGTTACGACGCTAATTTTAAGATAATGGTGGTGAATGCAGCAGAGGATCAAACAGCTGTCAGGGAGACAGGAAATATGGAGTTATGGAGGGAAATGACCCAAGACGGAGCGTTGTGGAGATCACGTTCTGTGTGAGGAGACGGACCGCAGCGTGAGAACAGCTGATCAGACTCTGTGAGTTAAAGCCTGCAGACTTTTGATCTGACACGTCATGAGCAAAGTTCTGACAGTTTGCATTATTATGGTATTTATTTGCTCAGGACCACTAGTGTCTTTCCTGACAGAACTCAACACACAGTAGAATATGAATTACAGATCTTTGTGATTGAATTAATAAAAAAAATATTAAAGGTCTCTAAATAAGATATTTAAAATACTTCCTCAAATTTTCAACAAAAATTGTTTATTTTAAAAGTGAATTTAGTTTTTTTTCTGAAGATTAGTCTTGGAAAGGGCTGTGTCTTATAATTGGGGTCATTAACAATATTGGGAACTTTGATAAAGAGCCCATTTGTTTATTAATACTTAATAATGCACTAATGTTAATAAAAGTAAAGTGTTACCCCAATTCATTTAAAGAAATGTAAAATAATTGTACCAGAGGAAAAAATAATATTAGTGAAATATGCCTATTTTATATTTAGTCGACTAAAATTCGGAACTATTTTAGTCGACTAAAATAGTTCCGAATTTTAGTCGACTAAAATTAGACTAAAATGAAAACAAATTGGACTAAAACTAGACTAAAATGAAAACAAATTGGACTAAAACTAGACTAAAATGAAAACAAATTGGACTAAAACTAGACTAAAATGAAAACAAATTGGACTAAAACTAGACTAAAATGAAAACAAATTGGACTAAAACTAGACTAAAATGAAAACAAATTGGACTAAAACTAGACTAAAATGAAAAAGAATTTTAGTCAAAAGACTAAAACTAAATTAAAATTTCACGCCAAAATTAACACTGCCTGCGAGACACAATGTAACGATTCGTGGTGGAGGTTGAACTCAAAGAAGGTCTTTTATTAAACTAAAGACTTGACTCGACTCGGACTAGGACCACACGACAGGAACAGCAAGACAAAACAGACGAACTGACAACTGGACATGACACAGGAGGGTTTAAATACTAAAGGAGAATACGAGGCAGGTGTGAACAATGAGAAGACAAGAGACACCTGGACGTGATTAACCAAAACGTGAGCAGACAAAGACACGGAGGACCAAAAACGCGACACCCAGCTCCCACAGGGATGGGATCATGACACACAATCAGTACAAACTCAGCCTCAATCAAACAGTCGCTGTATGGAAACCATCTCTTTTGCCTAAATGAACCTTGAACCCTGATGGGCAGAAGGATCTGATCAATTTAACTTCTATTTCTACAAACTGAGGTCATTCAAAGAGCTACCTACAACAAGGAAGACAGTAGTTATTCGTAACTTTTCTAATAGAGACGCACAAAAAAAATCATGATTGTTTCATTTCAGTCTGTAAACTCACCATTGCTTTTTATACGAGAACATCTTAGCTGTGATTTTATTTTAGTTCTGAAATCATATTAAATTATTGATAATCGTGCTGTTACATATAGTTCTTTCATATCTAAATCAAAACTGGCCAAAATCAGTATCTGAGCATCAGACGTGCACAAGAATCTGAGTTTGGTACCGGCCCTCAGAACCAGAATTGGTGTATTTTCTGCAAAAAACAACTTTAATCACCCAAAATATCAAAGATCACATCAATCTTTTGCAAGCTGAATGCCCAGAATACATATTTGGTGGGATTTTTAGTAAAAAGAGCAAAGATTTGAGTCTACCAGGACAGGACCTGAGTATGTTTTCTGTTACAGACAGATAAAGGACGCACAGCTTAGAAACTCACATGGAACACACCTGCAGCCTCTCAGGACCCTGAATTAGCAGATGTGTGTCTGTCAGACGGGATACAGCGCAGAATCTGTCAGGCTAATTGAGTGTGTGTGTGGGTGTGTGGGTGTGTGTGAGACTACAGGTGCTTTTTAGTGTTTCTGAGTGCGTTCACTTGGGATCAGAAATCACAAATACAGAAGGAATTATTAGATTAGTGAAGACAGGGTGAAATCCAAAGGGAATTTTTCCAATATATGAGAAAGGAAAAGAAGTCATGTTAATGTCAAGGAAAAACTATGCAAAAAAAAAAAAGGATATACGGAAAGCAAAAAAAGATCAAATTAAAAGGCAAAAAGATGAATAACTGATCTGAAAAGTGTTTCATAAATCTGAACCCACAATCAGCTGATGGAGGGAAACAAGAGTATGTTAAGCAAGGTCAGAGGTCGAGCCCCGTTTCAATTCTTCATAGCTTCTCATTAATTAGACAGTGACTTATTCCCTCCATCTCATAAAGCTTCCACTGCTGTTCATACCTAAAGCTTCTGAGAGCTCCATCCATTCAGAATTAACACAAATAGACACAAACAGAGGTGAGAGAGTAAAATATACAGTAGCTAATGTAGCTCTGACAGGTTGGCTATAAGGAGGGAATCCACAAAAACCTGAAAGAAGGATGTAGAAAAGGAAGTTAAAGCTCCACTACATGGCAAATGGGGGGAAAAGAATTATGAAAAAAAGAGGTGCAGTGCCAGAATCAGCATGATTAAAACGAGGTCAGCCTAATCAGGGCCGCTAATCTATCCCCGGAACAGAATCCAGACTAATAGTAGGGAATTTAGCTGAGGCACGCTACTGTTGTCGGCGGGAACACACAAAAGCTTCATAAACAGGATGCTGATTCGTAAAGATACTGTCCAAAACCTGAAACACTGACAAAGACAATTAGCAATCAGTGCTAACTGTGGGGAAACATGCTCAAACTCCTGCCATGATGCCATACACACACAAGGCGAAACTTCAAAAGGTGGTTAAAGGATATTAAGGCTCATTTCGTCATTCTGGGGTTTTGTTTTTACCTGAATTAAACACAGAAATCAATGTTTTTATTTTTAACCACTGAAAGTAGAGGAGACCTTTTTCTATTTCTGATATAAACTCAATGATCTCAATAGTTCTAGCTCTATGCTACATTATGAAATTAGTCCTTAAGCTCACTTCCTGACAGGTCTCTACCACAAAATAGAGATAACCCCTATGTGCATCACTGTGCACATACTACTAAAAGTAACCAATACTACTACTATTATTAAACTATCACTATATTAACAAAATACACACCAAGTATAGTGGTCATACAGGTACATGTTTGTGTGTCTAAAGTGTTTAATGTAGCAGATTTTAAAAAGACCTTTCACTTCCTGTTTTGAGGAGAAAATAAGACCTGAATTTAATTATAATGGGAGCCTACTGGAGTTTGGGGGTGGGCACTCTGCACCCTGGAGGGGTTTGAGAGAAAACCAGAAGTCTAATAGAAGTGAGAGACACATTAGGTATAAAAAGACAAACATGCCTATGTTTTGATGTATAAACTGCACAAAAGGTGCAAAGTTTGTGGGAGCAAGAAGTTAGAAAAATTCTGGAAAGTTTGAAAAGCTCAAAAGTTAGCATGACATCATCCTATAATTTAATTAAAATACATCAAGATGTGAGTTTAGACACACAAAGTGCAACTTTCAGTGACCCGTTTAAAGGTTTTGTTTCTACTGTGAAGTCTAAAGCGTTCCAAAGAGCTGGCTTTTCTCACTCATCAGAAAAATCCCGTTGTTGTTTATGTACAAATGATTTTTATAATTTCATCTGCACCGTATGATGTATAGTTACAAAAATTCATAACACACTGTTTCTGACTGAGTCAGTTTTGATGTCTTTTTTTTTTTTTTTTGCACAGCTGTGGGCGGAGCAGTCAATCAAAGATCATGATTAATGGGTGAATGCCTCAGTGCTTCAATGAGTTTTGTTTTGTTATCTCGATGCATCAACTTGTTACATTAAATCTGACAAAAACGGTGACTCTGATCTAAAAAAATTGAAGATTTTATGACAAGCTTGAAGTCATTCTCACACCTTTATTCCAGCAGCGTGCGCTGTGTGTGACTTTGAATGCTTTTTAAAAAGAGCCCAGAACAGCCTGTTCTGGCTGTCTTTTCCTGACATTTTCAGAAGGAGGAAGAAATAAAAGCACATTTGAATGTTCTGTCCTGAATCACGAGATGCAGCAGTATTTCCTGGCTTCCTGGCAGTGATGTGCCTGTAAGGTATACGGGTTGATTGGCTGGTGAATCAGACACTTCTCAGACTGCAGATAATGGGGGGGGGGACACAACAGAGGCTTGCTTTTATCACTGGTACTAAAACACACTGCAAACGTTGAGACTAATATTTAATTTAGATCCAGGGTTTTGGGTGTGCTGCCTGTATCTATAAGTGTTGTCATCACAAATACGTTTTTTTTTTTCTTATCTAAACTGTAGAAAACTAAACTGGTTCTTCACTGGTTCCATTAAAGGTCCCATATTATGCAAAATTCACTTTCTAAAGATCTTCTAACAGCCAAAAGTGTTCAAATATTTTCACCGTTTTCACTTCCTGAT
The DNA here is from genome assembly GCA_006937965.1 of Callopanchax toddi. Classification (NCBI taxonomy): domain Eukaryota; kingdom Metazoa; phylum Chordata; class Actinopteri; order Cyprinodontiformes; family Nothobranchiidae; genus Callopanchax; species Callopanchax toddi. The sequence continues at coordinate 1,314,944 of SSNR01000008.1, read as the reverse complement.
ACTCATTTTTGGGAAATGTGTTTTGAGCTAATGCTAAAACGGGTAGTTTCTAAATCTTTCCCCTGCTGATGTCAAGAAGGGAAAAGACCACTCCTCTCTAGAGGACAGAGCCAATCAGGAGCACCTTTGGCTAACTGAGCCCACCCCCGCCCTTTAAAAACCACAGAGCGCTCATCCTCACAAACGTTAGCAAACAGTCACGGTGAAGCTACGAGCAAAGCATGGCAGTTGCTTCGTAGATGGTTGATCAACGAGCACAAAAGTCTTTTTTTACCCCCTTCATCCGAGTCCTTGAAGACCCATGAAAGAGAGATGGGTGGGGCTTAGATAAGCTGCCCCGCCCATTTAAAATTGAAAGTTTAGCTTCAGGAGGTTGGATGAGGGGTGGAAGAACAGCTGACCGTAGAGTAAGGGTCAGTTTGACCAATGCAGAGCTTTGACATGTTACTGAGACGTAAAAGAAATGATTCAGAGTGGAGATAAAGTGCAGATTTTTAGACTTTTAAGGTCCCAGCTCTACCACCAGCCCAGGTCAAGCTCTGGGACCTCTTTGATGGAAAACACTAACAGAGACCTGGAAACCCTAAGATCTAAACAGTAGCTCCCTCCCAGGACTCTGCTCTCCTCTGGTTTCTCCTCTTTTGGCACTGAACAGCTCATTATATAAAGCAAACAAGCCACGGCTATAGGCTCCTCAAGGAGGGGGCATGTGGTTGGCAAAGGGGTGCACAACAGAGAGAAAGCACATAAACCTCAGTGACTCAAGAGGCTTTATCAATCTCAAAGAATGTCTTGTGGATAATAATGGATGGATGACTTCAAACTCCTGCTGCAGCTCTAAGAAAATCCCAGGTGTGTGGTGATCCCCCTTACTACCAGCAAGGGAGAGAAAGAAAAAATAATGCAATCCTAGAAAAATAAATTCTTCAAGCCAGGCAGTCTTTGATTTTACTGCAGCCGTGACGTCTTTGTCATGAACTTCAAGCGTGCAGCAAAAGCCAAGAAAGGACAGATATTACACAGCAACCCTAAGTAACCCCTCAGAGCCACGCACAAGACAAGCATCTGACGCTCTCCAAACCACAAACTTCCTAGTCCAGAACATGTGGAGCACCTTAAACTCCAACACGCTGCGAGTGCGTTGTTAGCAAGTCCCAGATCTTCTCCGGCTCTCACTCTCATGCATCCTCAGGCAAAACAGCTAAAGGCAAACCAGCAAAAAAGACTGTAAAAAACTCAGAAACAACACACAGCATACAAACTGTGTGCGATTCTCCATGGCAACAAAGAAAAATGTTTACACTCGGCAGAAGGGAGCTCCGTCTCGTTGGCTGGGATCCGGTTACCGTGGTGATGGATTTGGCATCTTTCTGTTTGGGCATCATGAGCTTTGAGTCTGTTGATGTTATGTACAGTACAGGAATGTGAGCACATATGGCTGTGATTTCACAAACACACACGCAGAGATGCAGAAGGAATATCGTGTGTCTGGAAATTGGATGTTTGACCAATGGCTCGTCTTTAAAGAAGCACCGAGAGCTCTGATTAGACCTAATCTAATTGGGAAGCCGTTTTTTATGGATAGAATTTAATAATACTCGTTATAAGAAATGTCTTCCACTTAAGCAGTGGCACAGTTAGTTTAGACAAATGCTCTTTAAAATGCATCCACTTACATGTGAGGAGATCACAGGGGCTGGAAGCAATAGAAGATTTGTCCTTGTTTTCAGCCAACTCAGCAACACTTAGTAGCCTCTCTCTCTCTCACATACACACACATCTAATCCATGGGCAGCCCTGACAGCCATGCAACAGGAAGCAGCCGTCTACAAGTCCCTGTAATGAGGGAACACCAGAAAGCACCAGGCTGAAGAAGACGGAAAAAGAGTCAGCAGGAAGAGATCTAAACTCATCGAAACAAACAAAAAGGGACGCTAATAAACAGCAGCCTTGGATGATAGACGGAAGGAATGCAGAGCATACATTCCTCATAACTCAGTCACACTAAATAGTGGAGCGATGTCGTTGTGGAAAACAGTGGACAAGGTGCAAATCCAAGAGACCGACAAGGTGTGCACGTCGGTGTGGCATTTTAAATGCAGTTTTGTTTGTTTTAGCACCCCCTAGTGTTTGTTTTAAATCACTGTTGTACAAACGTTAGCATTGTTTCTGTTCAGAAACACCTAAATCTAACTGTTGTCTCCTCAGCCCTCATAGCTTTCTACTGGAGCGGTTCATCACTCAAAGAAATCAGCTGTGTTCAAGCAGGGAGAGATGGGAAAAAATCAGGAGTCATGAGCTAAAAACACTCCGGAGCTAGCATAACAACTAGCCACTTTGGGTTAGCCTAACCCTCGTGACCGGAGAATGAGAAGTTGCAAACGTGGTATTCTGGATCCAAGCAGCAGATGGGGCTGAGGGACTTTTCATTAACCCTGTAAAGGGTCAGATTAGCACAGACTGGCTAAAGGAAAAGATTTAAATAGTCTGCCTTTAGCGCAGGTTATCATTATGTACTTTTAAGACCTCATAAAGTAACGTTGATTCAAAAAGCACCTTTCAAGGTATGAGTCACGGGGGGTTTTACAATCAAAACAAGTAGGGCCCGATACCGGTATCGGTTAAAGTTACCCGATACCAGTGGCTTCACTGTCTGTGACGTGATTTCTGATGTAGTTTCCTATATTGAACACTAGGGGGAGCTATTGAGCTAAAGAGGAACAGTGTGGGTTGAGAGCTGTAGATGGTGCCAAATAGTTCATTTTATTTGGTTAAAATGTGGAAAACTGCAATATTTCAATGTGAAATCACAGAAAATTGTTATTTTTCACCTTATATTTTAGTTTTGTGATAATTTTTAATATATTTTATTTTATCTAACTCAGTTATTTGTTGTAAAAAGCAGAGAAGAAAAAATAAAACCTGTATTCCAATTTGTTGCATTTTTTTTTTTTTGTGTGGTAGAAGTATTGGTACTCGGTATCAGCGAGTACTCAGATTTAAGTATCGGATCGGTTTTGAAAAAAGTGGTATCGGTACATCCCTAAATACAAGTCAAGAAAAATACTTTATATATATATATATATATATATATATATATATATATAATTTATAATTTATATCGTACCTTTCACAGTAAAACATCACCAAGTGCTTCGCAAAAACGTCAAAATTAAAATATGACTAAAAGACAAACCAAAAAAATAAAGATCCATTACAAACAAATGAATAAAGATGGTTTAAAACTAAAGATTTCAGTAAAAGCTACTTTAAATAGATGCTTTTTAAAAGGTGTCCAGAGTCAATACAACCTAAAAATAAAGGAAGTTCAAACAGTTTACAGAGAAAAGTACTGATGCAGGAGCTCACATCAAGGCCAGTTTGAACAAGTGAGGTCTGAGCTGCTTTATAAAAGAGACCACTGAGTCCCCATTTTAAACACCAAAACTCTGCAACCGGCATCAAAGCCTCTCCGGTGTGATTTGAAAGACTCATTTGTATTTCAGGTCAATTGTATGCTAAATACTTGATTTTTTTATAGGATTTGTTTCTGTCAAAACAAGTATATTTGACCCTAATGACAGTCACACCTTTTGAAAGACTCCAACAGCTCAATTCGAGCTCACACTCTAAAAACCCACCACCTGTTTCTCATTGGTCTGATCCGCTCCACAGACTGAGACATGCAGCACTGACATCTGTGGCTCCAAACACTTCTGACCACCATCAGACTGAGAACACCTGGTTAGTTGTAGTTTTTGTTCCTGCTGCTCCTCGACCCGATGTCGAGCAGAAAGAGAATTTTGGGTTCCATTTGAGGCGTTTGGCCTGAGACCAGCGGTGATTCAAACCAGAGCGTCCACGTTTGAGTGAAACGTCCAGTGAACGAAACCTGGAAGTCAGCAGGGACGGATGACCATTACAGAGACATTTGCTAGCGTAGCAGCTAATTTATGAGTGAGCTCTAATAACAGAGTAAGAGCCAGGTGGGGAATGCTAATTAGCCACACAGGCTAACAGTCAGCGCTAATGGGTATCGAGTAAATACCAGTGGTGGGCTAATAGTCATTAATATTCTACAACAAAATGTGATAACATGAGCGCTCTGAAGACATCCCACCATGACAGAAAGAAACTGAATGGCTTTTCTTTTTGTCTTTTGGAAAGAGAAGAGGATGAAAGAAGATCATGTGAGACTGAGACACATGTTGCTTCCTGTTATGTGTTGAGTTATAGTTACAGTCACTGGTCTTGTTTCAATGATGGTGAATAAATCTAAAAAAAAAACAAACTTTTAGATCTAAGTTATAAATCAATTTAACTAAAACACAAATCTGGAGGTATTTTTGCAAATGAATACCGTATTTTCCGGACTATAAGTCACACTTTTTTTCGTAGTTTGTTGGATCCTGCGACTTATACACCAAAGTATAGAATTTCACATGTTTTATTCACTTTCACGCCGCTTTAAAACCGCTAGATGGCGCTGTAGGCCTGTGTACCAATCAGCCGCCATGCTTGGTCGTAATATTACCGCAGTGCCAGACTTGTGAATGAAGATCACAACAGAGGGAGGTGTTGCTAATAACGTAGCAAAGGTGAGCTGGCCCCCGACTGGAAAAGTATTTAAAAATCAGGTAAACACCGGAAAGCTGTCACGCATTTGTAACTCAGCGGAAATCCGGGTGCTTCTGGCGTTATGAGCAGCAGCAGAAGCAGCCTGTCTGTTTACTTCCGTCTCACCTCTCTGTAATTTTGCACGTTAACAGCGCGAAGACCGCCCCCGAAACCCTTTATACCTCCAGTGAGTAATCTTTTGTGAAAACCACATGATTGCACAACTTTACCGATGCGGTCTGAACCCTTATGAACGACGGGCTCCCAGATACCGGCTCAGCTTCGCAGCAAATTGCCGGCATTGTTTTATGAAAACAGCTAATAATATGAAATACCCGTTCTTAGTCTTGGATTTTATAAAATAAAATGTCCTCCAAAAATGCAACTTATATATGTTTTTTTTTTCTTCTTTATTAAGCATTTTTGGGCTGGTGCGACGTATACTCTGGAGCGACGTATAGTCCGGAAAATACGGTAATCCAATATGTCAGCCCTGAAAGAAACACATTTATCAAATCACATCATCTACTACCATTAAACTTTAGATGTACTACTGGGGGCCCGTCACATAAAAGGTGGGTCTTTGTACAGAAGCTGCTGCTGACTGAGTAACGTGTTTTAGCCTTTTTCTTCTTCCGCTCCTTTTTGATGCTGCATTTAAAGCTAGAGCCTCTCTAAGAAGACAAAAACATGACGCACTCAAGTCGCAGTTCAATAATAAATTGGTTTTATTTTATTCTCCCAGTAGCCACAGCTGGGTTGAGTTGTTTGTGCCGTTCTCCTCGACTTGGACTCAGACGACTGTCAGAACACATGTGTATGTCACTTTCGAACCACTAAAAAGACATTTCCACCGTTACAAACAAAAATACTGCATTTCTAGAGCGCTTTTCGAAGTCATGGACTACAAACTCTTTATATTACTATGGGATAAGATTTGTGCCAAAAGAATAAACCAAAAAATACACAAAGTGTACCCAAATAAAGCAACCAAAAAGAACATTTCAGAAGCAAAAGTGTAAAATTCAAGAGCAAAGAGATCACTCTAAAAAAAACAACTAATTCATAAGTAAGTTTTTATATTTTGGCACAAATCTTATCCCATACATTTCAATCATTCACACATTGATGGCAGTAAGCTACATTATAGCCACAGAAGCGAGGCGACCATTAACAAATACCGATGACCACGAAGGGTCTTTCCCAAAGTGACCCAGCTGGAACAGGGATTGAACCTACAACCTTTGTAGATGCAAGACGAACGCTCCACCTACTGATCTACTGCCACCCCAAACAATCTTTGCTAAATAGTCTATAGTTAAGTCTGCAGTCCAACAGTTTACATGAAAGAGTAAAGTATCCATCAAACAGGGCTGTTTTCGTTAAACTCCGATTCGTTTTTTTTTATAACTCAATTTTGGTATTTCTGACCCAAAACAAATCACTAAAAACACAATAAAGTAAGATAAAGGGTTTATCAGGATACCTCGTCCATTATGGAGTGTTTTTCTGTGTAAATTAAAGATAAATCCTAGCCTCGTTTCCACTATCGGAACTTCAGGGTAATTTCTGTGATGAGGAAAGTGACCGGGACTTTCCTGTGGCTTGGTCCTCTCAGCTGTTGTGTCTCCATTACAGCCCCCACCTTTCCGGAACTTTTGTAAGACGTCAGCATCGACGTCACTGACAAGCATAAAGGCGCCAACAGACAAGGAAGTGGAGAATAATAAATAGATCAACAATGGACGAAGAAGCGATGGTTGCGGCGTATTTCTCTGTTTTTATCCATAGTGATGGGAGTGCCGAACAGAAGGACGAGTATACTTCATGACGAACTAATCCAACCTTGAAGACACGGTCATTTTGCAAGCTCCGACAACAACATACGGGTAATTTATCTCGGCGCGGTGTGCTTGCCACAACCAATCAGCACGAGTTAACCACATTTCCCACTCCGCGAGTCTATCAGGCCGATCTGAGTACCTGCCCCTGATCAGGACTCCGTTGGTCCCTGAAATGGCCCTGAACACGGCCCTCTCGAAATTGCCCGCATCAATGGAAACAGTCGCGTGCCGCAAAGTTCAGGTAAAATTACCCTGAAGATCCGACAGTGGAAACGGGCCTACTATCTCACCTGTTAGATCCTGAACAGCCTCAGTTTTGAGAAACAAAGTTTGTTTCTAGAATGTCGAATGAGCTAACAGCTAGTCTGAATGCAGCCAAGATCTCAGTTCCAATCTCCCACATTTCATAATCGTTCTTTTTTATTTTATAAGCCCTCATTTATTTTTGTATTACATAGTTACTTATACCAAAATAAAAAACTGTGTTTCCAAATTGTAGTACTGATGACTTACAGCAGGTGTACCCAAGTCCAGTTCTTGAGAGCTACTCGCTTGTAACCTTTAGATGCATTCCTGCTCAAACACACCTGAATTCCCTCATCAGCAAATCACTCAGCTCTGCAGAGGCCTGGTAACGAGCCATTCATTTGATTCAGGTGTGTTGGAGAAGGGATGCATCTAAGAGTTCCAGGATAGTCGCTCTCGAGGACTGCACTTGGGCGCCCCTGCCTTACAGAATTAGACTGATAACAACTCTGGTAGATACTTTAGCTAAGCAACATAAAAATATTTACGTCTGATTTTCTGTTCCCGTGCAGCCATCTCCTAAATTGCTTCTTGACTCTACTCTTGTTTGATGCACCAGCAGCAGCTAGGCTAACTGTGTTAAGTTGTTTCAGATTAGCATCAGTAACACGGCTTGATTGCAAGTAATTTACTGGAATCACAAGACAAACGACAGTAATGGAGCTCCTAGTGACTGATCTGTCTGCAAATGAGAGCTGAAGGCCGCTTTGTAAACTTTTAAAGTGCTCTTTGAGGAAGAAAAAAAGGAAAGATGAGGGAGTTTGATTGACAGCATGGCATTATTCTGCAGAAGATGTTCATATGATTTATATAAAAGCTATTAAATTTTGAGGTTATGGCTCTTACTGTCATATTTTAATGTGTTCTACTGAAGCTGGTAAATTCTGATAAGTGCGTTTTTTAATAATTGCATAAATCCAGCTGCATAAATGATTGTTTCAATAATACTTTCACACACATTCCACATAAAAATGAAGCAGTGGTAGAATAATCTCCTGCACTAAAATGAAAAAAAAAAAAAAAAAAACGGTCTATTTGCAGTGGTACAACTAAACAGATCAATCAACAGGGGCCTCGATCTTTTGCCTTCTCTAAATGTCACAGAAGATCCTCCCAGGGCCTTTAGCTCGCCTCTGCTAATAAGAGATGACAAAACCAACTCGGTTCTTCACAGTAATGTCTGCATCCATTCTTCTTCTGTGGTTTTCAGTGTGGGCGGAACTTTTAAACAAAAAGAAAAACAAAAAAAAACACTGACTGTAGGATTATAAAGAAACCTGCATCCCCATCCTATACTCCTGCTGTCAGAGTTAAGTTTCTCCTGACGCGTCAGCAACTCCAATCAATTCCCATTTGCATCGGAGTCGGGCTCCCTGTCATCAAACAGCCGGTCCCCTTTTCTTCTCCTTTGGGACTTTATTTGACTCCATCACTGATTTAATCTACCCACCGTTCACTCCCTATCTCTAGTGAGGAAGTAGTCTGCTTCAATCAGGCAAAGTTTAAATACTGAGCAAAAGTTTGGAGAAACTGAAAAACTTAAGTCAAAAACCTCATTCCTCTGATCTAACCTGCAGCTCAGACCTTAGAGGACATGCAACAAACCAACGTTGATGGTCCAGGTAATAAAGTATCTGGGTATAAAGGTTTTCAATGGCTTGGGGGAATAAACGTCTACATTTTGGGTCCATGTCCAGGAAACTCCCCAGATTTGTGGTCAATCAAGGAGGAGGTGGACAAACAAAAACCCAGAAATCCTAACAAATTCCAAACATTGATTATGAAAAACGGGCTACCATTAGTCGGGATTTGGACCAGTCTGACAGCATGTCAGGGTGAACTTCAGGGCTCTTGTACAAGAAGACCCAACACTGCAAACTCTATATAAATCTAATTGTCAATAAAACCTTTAAACCCAAATAGTTATACTTCAGTAACCATAGAAACATCTGACAAAAAGATCTAAAAACACAGAAAATGAAAACAACAACCAACACTTGTTTTCCTCTCAAAGCATTTGGCCACAGCTGTACTAATCATCTAGCCTTCAGACGCTCCTCTCTGATAAATCCCATAGCGAGGGTTAGCTTGGGTAATCCTGGCTCATCCCTTTAGTTATGCTCTTATAGCCAGGTGAGCATGGGCACCAAAACTAATGCGTGCGTACCAGTTACTTATGCCACAACGCTCTATGACGTACTGGTGTTAAAGTGCCTGTGACTCCATATTTAAATCACTTTATATTAAACAGGTGTAATCTTTGATGCCTCTAGATTAGCGTTGCACCATTATAACTCAAAATACGCTGTAATTATTTCCTAACGAGCAACTCGGAGATCAGAAGAAAGCGCCGCCTTCCGGTTCTGCTGGGTTTTTCCTTATTTGGCAGCCTGACACTTTTGCTGCAGTAGGGGGCAGTGCCGTCGCGTGAAAGAGAAACGAAACTGAAACTAAACACTACACGGTCTATGGGCAATGGCGGCAGCACTGCCTCGCTCCAGGTGTCGTGAACGTGCATGTGGGCGGAGAATTTACCATATAAGCAAGTCCGGATCACTATGACCTCATAGCGGGCTGGAGTGAAAAAAACTGTTTGAAACCTGGGTCTGAAATCTAGAAGAGCTTCTCACTGGCTGTACTAGGAGACAGATGGACGCCGTTTTTTGCTCTTTCTGGCAGGTTTAAGGTGAGAACTCAACGTTGCAACATGATAGATAAGTCAGAAAACATGGAAACCGATGTCATGGGCACTTTAAGTTTACTGTCTGTACCGAGGGTACTCACGACTTCAAGCTTTAATTATTTCACTAAATCTATTATGTAATTGGAAGTCGGCGCTGTATTGTTCACCTGAGTTGAGCTGACTGTTTTACACTTCATTTTTGTAGCAATGCGCTCCAGTGGCTCGCTCATATGGCAGCGCGAGTTTAAGAACTGTCCCCCCCTTGGACCGCGGAGTTGCCCACATGTCGATGTGGGGTTTGTATTTACCCCTGGACTGATCCCTTTACTAAAGAGAGGCTTGTGGGTACTGTGAGATGACATGTGAACTGAAGCTTTATAAATAAGCTGAACTGAAATCGAAGAATTGAAGCATTGGTTACATACACCAAGATTTTTTTTAATGAGCTGCAGCCAAAATATGATCATATTTTTATAGAAATCACCTCCTGTCACTGTGTACAGGATGGGCATCTCTAGAATTTGTAGCGTCTTTTTTTAGAACGACGCCAAAAATATGAGGGCAAGTACCTGAGAGCTGTGGAGTGGACTGCTCTGCTACAGCGAGACTGAAAACAGACATAAATACTCCGCTCCATTAGTTCATCCATTTTAACAGCTAAGTGACAGATTGCAAAAAAAGATCCATCTTGCCTAATTAGCCGAGGATTCCCAGAAAGCTTTGAGGTACATCAGACGGCTCGGGGAAACTTTGAAATCATGCTAGCTCGACAGCTAAAAGGAGTGCAGCGTGTAGCGGGATGAAAGTCAGATCTCTTGGTGTGTGAGACTTTTTCTCCTTAATATTCACGTCAGCGTGGATGAACCTTAAAACACTGGTTACACAAATCAATTCCAGAGCAATGACAGCAACATGCTACATTATGCTAATGCAAGAGTATTCTTGCTAAATGTATGTGTGTTGGATATCTTGTATTACTGAGTGTATTTAAACCACTTTTCGCTACTTGCTTCTACCCGTTAATGATTTTGATGAATAAGGATAGTCAGTTGGGAGGGTGTCGACTTGAATCCAGCGTTTCCCACCACTAGTCAAAGTGTCCTTATAGCTTTTCCTTAAGAATATGCAAACACATCGCCCATGGCTGCAGAGTTAGACGTATTACACCCACGTACATAAAGCAGCCCTCGGGTTCCAAGTCAATACCTTGATGGAATTATGGCACAAAAACATCGATATCTAATCAATTGTAATGTAACAAATAGATGGCAAGCATTCCTTTGGGAGATTAAAAACTGGAATGCAGAAAAGGGTGTGATGCAGAACTTCCACAGTTACACACACTCAGAAATGAAAGGACATAATTGTACCTTTTTTGTCACTGGGGTGGTACCCTCAAAAGTACAACTTTATACCTTTAACTGCAGGGTTGTATCCTAAGGGGTACAAATATGTATTCTAAGGGGTACCCCTTAGGATACATATTGGTACCCCTTAGGATACATATTGGTACTCCATAGGATACATATTGGTACTCCATAGGATACATATTGGTACCCCTTAGGATACATATTGGTACTCCATAGGATACATATTGGTACCCCTTAGGATACATATTGGTACCATTTAGATAAGGTTCAAAATGGTACCCTCAAATGGTACAGTTTTTATACCTTAACTGGGGGTACACATGTTTACCCTTGTAGTTTGTACCTTTTACTAGTCAAACCTGTACCTTAGGGTACATATTTGTACCCCTTAGGATATAACCCCCAGTTAAAGGTACAAAATTGTACTTTTGAGGGTACCACCTCAGTGACAAAAAAAAGGTACAATTATGTCCTTTCATTTCTGAGAGTGCAGAAGTGAATAAATTAACATACAAAGCAAGAAAGACCTGAAGAAAGAATTCAATACAAAAAAGAAATGTTCATGTTCTTGTTCCCCATCGTGATGACGCCGCCACAGACGGACAACCAAATGTGAAGTCCCTCCATCCCTTTGTCTGACTGTCACTTTCTATCTGTATCTCCATCCATCCCTCTCCCTCCTTTTCAACGCCTGTCTCGTTCTGTCCATCTCCGTCTGCATCATCGTCTCAGCACAAGTTCTCCCGGCTGCCGCGGCAAATCTCGTCGCTTATTCCCATTCACGCTTCACCTTTCACCTCCGTCTATAGATCCCGACCCACTGATCTCAGGAGGAAACCTGCTAAAACCAGTCCAACCTTCTAAGGGAAGCGACTCTCTGCCGTTCATCGCTCCTGTGTTGTTCTTAATTTTCATGAATTTGTGGAACGATCACTAATCAGAAACCGCTCCGCTTTTACCGAGCTGCACTCAGACTGGTATGTGGCCGACGGAGGAAGCAAAAAGAGCAAACGCACACACACACACACACACAGAGGCACACATGCTGAGATTGATCCACCTTATCTCAACTTTATACCCCCTGTGGGAAGCCGAGATCCATCATACAGTATGGAGCCGCTCGGTGTGTCGATGTGTGAGTGAGTGTTTAATCATCCCCAAAGAGCCCCGGCGCTGAAAGCCTCTCTAGACACCATCTTGGTTCAAATTGAGAGTCTGTAGGGAAAGGCAAATATTTTCTTCAAGCATCCGTTCCAGTCAGTAGTGATTCAACAGTTTTTAATCCGATGATTGAAGTTTCTCAGACATGACGCTGATTTTTCATGTCTTTAATGGTTCAAGGGACGATTGGGTTGTTTTGAAGTGGAGTTCTATCAGTTATTTATCTACAGGAAGGACCACACCCACTGGTGACATCACTTAAACAGGAAGTTGTCCTCTGACCGGAGCAGCACTCATCAGGAGAGACGCACGGTGACAAATCATTGAATAATTTGGGGTATTTAAACCTTGTTTGTTTCGTTTGTGATGTTTTTGCTGCAGCAGCATGTTCTGTAGTGTAGTAAATCGGCCGTCGGTCAGTAGAAACAAAGCTAGCCACGAGTACTGCTCCAGTCAAAAGATTTCTTCCCATTTCTAGAGACTCCGCCCATTTTGAGCGATGCCACCAGTGGACGTGGTCATTATTATAGATAACTGATAAAACGCATTTCAGAATCAACTAAATAAAGGCACAATAGGCAGGTTTGGCTTGTTTTTAGCACCCCCTAGTGTCAGTTTTAAATCACTGTTGTAAAAACAAACTGTGGACCGCTCCCTCCCGCTGTGCACTTGTGTTTTTAATCATCAGATGGAGGTTTTCTTTGTTTCTTTGGAGGCTCCATGATGAACACAAAACAATAGATCTCTTAGCTCATATCTATGATGTCTGTGTCAAGCAGCAGATGGGGCTGAGACTTTTCATTAACGCTGTAAAGCAGGCATGTCCAAACTGTGGCCCGGGGGCCACTTGTGGCCCGGGGGCCACTTGTGGCCCTCAGTTGAATTTTAAGAATGATATTTAGTCCTCCTGCAGGATGTTGATGCTGAGAGATGCTTTCTGATATTTTTATGTTTAGATTTTCACTAAGAGGCACAACAAACAACAATACTGGTACATTAGAATATTTTTAACCCTTGCACTATCCTTAGTTTTTGGCCTATGACGTTTTCTATTTATTTGGGGTCAATATGACCCCCTAGGACAGTGTGAGGGTTTAAAATACAAATTTTACTTTCTAATCAAAGTATTTAATTTTTTATAATCAGGTTTTTCTGGATAATAAAAGAGCGAAAACCTTCACTGACTCTTAATAAAAAGCAAGTTTGTGAGGTCTGTTCATAAAACACGACTGAAGTTTCCAACTATAAACAGTCGACCAATCAGTTCCAGTGACTTTAATGTTTTTTATATTGAGTCAAATGTACAAGATCCCTGTATATTCACAAAGATTCTGTTCATTAAACGGGTGCATCTATAAGGAATTTGTGAGCAGAACAAATAAATAAAATCATATTTTGCCGTTTCTTTTGTATTATAAAATAATTAAAACTTTTGTGGCCCTCGAGGACTTTTCACTTGGTGATTTCGGCGCTCGTGTTGAAAAGTTTGGATGCCCCTGTATGGAACTAGAATTGGGACATTAGTTTTGTACTTGTAAATTTTAGTTTTGTGCTTGTAACTCTTGTTTTATACTTGTAAATTTGAGTTTTGTGCTTGTAACTCATGTTTTGTGCTTGTAACTCATGTTTTGTGCTTGTAAATCTTAGTTTTGTACTTGTAACTCAAGTTTTGTACTTGTAACTTTTAGTTTTGTACTTGTAACTCAAGTTTTGTACTTGTAACTCAAGTTTTGTACTTGTAAATCTTAGTTTTGTACTTGTAAATTTTTAGTTTTGTACTTGTAACTCATGTTTTGTACTTGTAAATTTTAGTTTTGTGCTTGTAACTCATGTTTTGTACTTGTACATTTTAGTTTTGTACTTGTAACTCAAGTTTTGTACTTGTAAATTTTAGTTTTGTGCTTGTAACTCAAGTTTTGTACTTGTAAATCTTAGTTTTGTACTTGTAACTCAAGTTTTGTACTTGTAAATCTTAGTTTTGTACTTGTAACTCAAGTTTTGTAATTGTAAATCTTAGTTTTGTGCTTGTAATTCATGTTTTGTACTTGTAAATTTTAGTTTTGTACTTGTAACTCAAGTTTTGTACTTGTAAATCTTAGTTTTGTACTTGTAACTCAAGTTTTGTACTTGTAAATCTTAGTTTTGTACTTGTAACTCAAGTTTTGTACTTGTAAATTTTAGTTTTGTGCTTGTAACTCAAGTTTTGTACTTGTAAATTTTAGTTTTGTACTTGTAACTCAAGTTTTGTACTTGTAAATTTTAGTTTTGTACTTGTAACTCAAGTTTTGTAATTGTAAATCTTAGTTTTGTACTTGTAACTCAAGTTTTGTAATTGTAAATTTTAGTTTTGTGCTTGTAACTTTCAGTTTTGTGCTTGAAACTTTTAGCTTTGTACTTGTAACTTAGTTCTGTGACTTGCACACATTTAAAAAAATACAACTTTCAAATTGCAGGTTTTTAAACATGCACAAAGCTATGAGGTACACACAAAACAACTTTTTTTATACACACATAAGTGTGTGTTTGGTTGAATGCTTTGTACTTGAAACTTTCAGTACAAAACATAATTTACAAGTACAAAACTAAAAGTTTACAAGTAAAAAACGTGAGTTACAAGTACAAAGCTGAAAGTTTCAAGTACAAAACATGAGATACAAGCACAAAACTAAAAGTTACAAGTACAAAACTAATGTCACAATTCTAGTTCCATACCCCTGCTGTAAAGGGTCATAATAGCACATACTGGCTCAAGAAAAAAAAATGTAAAATATGGGAAAAGTTACTTATTGTCCCTTTAAAGCATCATTTTACCATTTGTCTGGTAATAATACATTTCTTGTCAGATTTTTTTGTTTTACTTCTATTGCGGCAAACGTTAAAGAAACATTAAAAAATACACCAAAACATGAGTTTCGATAAGTTTTTGTTAAAGCAGATATTAAGATGTAGAAAAAACGTGCAAAACACTGAATGTTTTTCACATACACATCAATGGGATCTGGTGAAATGTGTGAGAAATATGGAGGTAGGCATGTTTCAAAAAGCACAAACTTCTAGTTCTGATTAGAGGTCTTAGACGACACAGTTTGAGGCGCTGCTGTAAGCATGTGTGAGCACCAGCGGCCGAATGAGCACGTGTCACAACAGGAAGTGCAGATTCGAACGAGCCACTCGGATCATGCAGGCGTGCCGCAGCAACACAGCAGCAGCATTCGAGCGTCTCCCCGGATACGCAGCTTCCCCCTAGTCCGAGAACCAGGACCTTGATTTGCTGCACGGTCCGGGTCGGGTGTCCACCAAAATGAACCATCCAGTTTGATTACTTTTGTCTTACAAAATGGTCAAACCAAGAGATATTTTAATAAAATAGCTGCAAAACAACATGAGTAAAGCACCAAACCTGTGTGAATATTAATGCCTGCTTTTCTTTTCCCTTAAATTTCTCCTTGGTTCCACAAATCCGACCGTCTCTCACCTTTTAAGTAGTTGGCAAGTTGTTTTGTTGAGTTGACACAAACTCACAGAAATCCAATTTAATTCGCGATTGTGCAGCAACAAAATAAAAAAAGTGTCAAGTGAGGTGAGTACTTTAGTGAAGGCCTGCACAGTATGTAGCCTGTGTGGAAACATGCAATAAAACATCCTTTGGTTGAAAACGTAGGGCTTCTATTCACTCAGGCATCAAAGGGATCCGACTGAAAAGAGAAAATATGGAGACTCTTATGGAAATCTCACAAAAAGAAATGTGATTTGGAATAATCTTAGTCTTCAAAGTTGTCACATTTTAGGATGAAAGCGAGATGATGCTTATTAGAGGATGAATGTTGCTCTGAAGTGAGTGGGATGAAGGCACGTCTGTGTTTTTAGAATACCGCTGAGAAAGAAGAGGGGATGCGTGTTCGCCATTACCGCATTCTGTTATCTGACCCCCTCGCTTTTAATACCCTTTAGTAACTCGCACAGAAAAAAAAAAGTGCAAGCTCTGCAACTTTCCTTCCAAAAAGGTAAAGGCGTTCTTTACAAACGCGGGGCGGGGGGGGGGGGGGGGGGGGGGGGGGGGGGGGGAGTGTGTATCAGCAAAGAGGCATTTGCACAAACACGTACAATAGACTTTAGCAAACAACTGCACACACACACACACACACACACACACAAAGCATCTGGTTTGCATTACCACGTCGACGGTGGGGAAGTGCATTGGCGCCCCGCTCTCATTGGTCCTTTGCTGCCGGCACTGATTTTAATTGGCCATCTTAGTGCCAGACCCTCAAGCTTATGACACACACACACACACATATACACATATATACATATATATATATATATATATATATACATATATATATATATATATATATATATATATATATATATATATATATATATATATATATATATACACACCCCTGGCTGGGGGCTGCAAGGGGGAACATTCTCCAAAAAAAAAAAAGAAAAGAATAAGAACGAGAATTGAGGCCAAAGTTGCAAAGTTGAGCTAATTGGAAGCCATTTTCTCCTCCCTCACTTACTCAAATTAACATCAACTGCATTTTTTTTTTGATAGCATAAATAACACAAGGTGTCCAGCTGTGAAGACGAAAGAAAAGTTTGGTCATGAAGAAATGGGAGCGCCGGGCGAGAAGGGGTAAAAGGAAAAGAGGAGAATGAAGCTTCCTAATAGAAGTCGAAGCACGTCCCAGGGTTACCCTTATTACCTACACACACACACACACACACCCACACAACCATTCGGGGTCTCCCTGTGTCAGAGCCCGACAGTTTTTCCCTGAAAGGAAAACACACAGCTGGAGACCACATGGCGACTGGCTGCTGCAACACAAACTGGAATGAAAGATTTCATTTCGCCGACACATTCTTTTAATAAGTTTGATCTGCGCCGATAAAAACATTAGCAAACCTAAGCCGTGTGCCAGGGAAGTACGTCACTGCCGACTGTCCTGCCAAGCTCGCGATCACGCAGGACCGTGATTCATCACAGTGCGAGTCGAGAGCAGAGATCCACCTCAATCCGTCCTCCAATCCATACATACAAAACCTGAGGTACCAGATGAGCCAGGTGGATGCTCCTTTCATGTTGTAGCACTTAGATCTTGAATATTTCCTCTGTAGGTTGTATTTATCTGGGATTGATCCACGTGACAAGGGATCTGGTCCAGTTCTCCCTCTGCTCCCTTCAGAGGCATGTTCCGTGTTTGGTTGCAGAGAGTTTAACTGAAGCTAGAAAACGACAAACAAGTGATGAGTGGACGACAGCATGAGGAAACTCATTCCCCGTGTTGTTCTGAGCAGAGGGATATTGTGATACTTGGCCAGTGTGGTCCAGCCATCTGCTTCCCTCCTCCTATAGT
Organism: Callopanchax toddi; assembly: GCA_006937965.1. Lineage (NCBI taxonomy): Eukaryota > Metazoa > Chordata > Actinopteri > Cyprinodontiformes > Nothobranchiidae > Callopanchax > Callopanchax toddi. The sequence goes on along the minus strand of SSNR01000008.1, from coordinate 1,297,594 downwards.
TCTATCGTCTGCTGCAGCCATCCATAATGCCACAAACCAGCTCCTATCTTCTGTAGAGAAGTCTTAAAATGTCTACCACACGTACTCAAACACACTCACTGGACACTTTATTAGCTACCAGCTTGGACCTTCAAAACCACCGTAATTAGTTATTGATCCAACGTGGTCTTCCTCAGGTTCTGGTCTATGTTCAGGTCCATCCATGATGTGAATCTCCTGTTCCAACACATCCCAAAGATTCTGGACTGGAGATCTGGTTACTGTGGAGGTCACTGGAGTCCAGTGAACTCATCAGGTTCTAGAAACCAGTTAGAGATGACCTGATCTTTGAGACTTGGAGCTTTATCCTGCTGGAAGTAGCATCAGAAGATGGTCCACTGTGGTCATAAAGGGATGGACATGGTCAGCAGAAATACTCAGGTAGGTTGTGGAGGTTAAACCAGGATCAGGTGGGACTACACACCACTACACCACCAGCAGCATGGACCTCTGATACTGGACAGGATGGATCCATGCTTTTATGATGTTGACACCAAATTCTGATCGACCATCTAAATGTTGCAGCGGAAATCAAAACTCCTCAGGCCAGGAAACACGTCCAGTCTCTTCTGGTCCAGATCTGATCCAGTTTTCTGCTTTTAGCTGACAGAAGAGACGCCTGATGTAGTCCGTCTGCCACAAGGTTCAAGGTGTTGTGGTTCAGAGATGGTGTTCTCCAGATATTGGTTGGAACCACTGTTCTTTTTCTATCTAGAACCAGCCTGCCCATTGACCTCTGATTCAAAAACTGCTACTCCCTAAAAATGTTGTGTTTTTCAGACCATTCCCTGTAAAGCTTAGAGATGATCCCAGCAGATCAGTGAAACACTCAGACCGGCCCATCAGGTACCAACAACCTTCAAAGTCCCTTTAATCTCCGTCCTGATGCTCAGATTGACACTCAGTCGTCTCAGACGGCCTATAGATGCCTGTGAGTTTAGCAGAACACAGCTCCACTACTCCGACAAGCATCAAACTAAATACTATGAAGTTTGTTGCAGGCTTGACTCTTTTTACACCAACACATCGTTTCTGGTTACGTGAACAGAATCAGTGATGACTGATGGTTTATTGATCTCATGTAATGGAAGCAGTTAGATCAAAGGGTGGGTTTAGTTTAGTTAGATCACTGATTTGAATTGTTTCATCATTTCCGTGATGTCCAACTACTGATGATGGATTTCCATTTTCCCATGACTGTTTGATACATTTGTTTCTGAGGTTCAATCACTTTCACAAAAAGTTGACAGTATTTTTGCTTTGGTGGGAAAACTGGACTGCATCGTATCGTTGAGCCAGGTATTTCCTCTGGTAAAAGTAGAGATGGTGAAAACAGCTGGGTGGATAACTGGCTTTTATCTTTCCATCACTTCGGGACAATTAGAGTAGCATGGTCAGAAGAAGCATCGGTAAGACGACACTGTACCCATCTCTCTGGTTTTGATCTCTTCCAGTCCATTAAGTTCATCAACGCATGGAAAACCAACAGCCAAGGATCACAATGACCCACAAATCCACTAAAATGATCAGAAAATACAGTATTTGGGCATTTTCTCTTGAGGAAATTCTTGCTCAGCTGGACGCTGGCGCCAAAACAGGAAGTGCAGATTAAACAGGGGCTGCTCAGATCCCGATCCCTACCGGACCGAAGTTACCATAGGTCCACCGGGGAATGTATGCCCAGTGGTCAGTCCAGCTGCAGCCCGGTCCACATCCACACCCAGGGCATGGTGTCGCTGGCGTGAATGGCTCGGTGCGGACCTCTGTCCAGGGGGACGCCTGGGAGCACGGACCACAGCATGCATCACGGAGCGAGGGATTCGCCGGTCGATCCAGACACGCCTCCTTTCCCAGGACACCGGTCCGTGCACAGCAGCACCTCAGCCCGCTGAGCAAGACATGCAGAGCTGCACCTCCTCTTGTTCTCTTGAGGCCGCACAATTCCTGGTATATACATCTTTGAGGTCACCAGGAAAGGGGTGCTGCAGCCCCCCCAGCACCCCTACTTCCCGCAGTAATGAATGTGTTGGTTTTTGAGGGAATAGCAATAAATAAAAACCTAGTCAGAGAAAAGCATCACCTTCGGGTTTTATAAAACCGGAAACACGTTGCACACATTCACGGATGACTTAGGAGCCGCTGATACAATACAAGGTAACGACTGTAAGTGGAAAAGATTGCTCTATTTTTATGTGAACGTGTGAAGAAATGTGCACTTCTACGTGTGGCCTTGTTCAAAAAGCTGTGAATGAGAGTCGACTGCTCTCTGCTCTCCGCAAACGGCCAAACTTTCAAAAGCCCTACGAGTGTGTCGAGGTGAGTAGATAAAAGCAAGTATTCATTTAAAGAGATGATACAAAATGAGCTGGATTGGGTAAAAAAACAAAAAAAAAAAAAAAACAAAATGAGCAAGAAAATTGTGGGAAAAGATTGAGAGAAAGAGCCGAGAAAAAGCTTTGAAGTGTCAGGCTGCAGGCTTGGCTACTGGTGGCACTTCTAATGAAGCCTGGGCTGATGCTGTGTGTGTGTGTGTGTGTGTGTGTGTGTGTGTGTGTGTGTGTGTGTGTGTGTGTGTGTGTGTGTGTGTGTGTGTGTGTGTGTGTGTGTGTGTGCGCATTGGGTAGACTGCAAGGTCTGTGCTGTGTTTGACTCTCCATAAAAGTTCAACAGCCACAGGGCTTTGGAGGAAGGCCACGCTCCACCACAACACAACGCCAGCCCCCTGAAACCGGCCTCATGCCAAACACCTACACACAGACGCACAACATCAACACAAGTCCGCGGAGCACGCGATGCTGAGATCATCTAGAAAGCCACAAATATGGGCAATCAAAGTTGGGTAATAGAACACATCGATACTGACATGCACACATAGACACACAAGTTTACAAAACCCAGCCACAGACTTGGACGAGTGCAGCGATCTCGTCATACGGTCAGAGCCATAATGCTAATGCAGAAAAGATGGAAACTATGACAATTACACTTCCCATAAAGCAGGACGCGAGGCAGAAAGAGGTGCATGAGAAATCAAATACAGAAATCTGAAACACATTCAGCTTTCTTTGCTTCAGTTTCAAAAACGACACGGTGCTGGTCGAAGAAAGTTCGTCGTCTTAAATGTGCATTTTTAGGTTGTATTAAATACATTTATTTAGAGTGTTTCTAGTCTTTTTGGCCACTCAAAGCGCTGCACACTGAAAGTCACATTCACACAGTCCTGATTCACAGGTCGGGGGCTACATGGCCACGAACGTGTCCGAGCTGCTGTTCTCTTTAGACGTCTTGTGTCACTTTCTGTTTGTCTTCTTTAAATCATCAACTTACACAAAATCTAGACGCTGTGTTAAACTATAAAGAACCAAAGCGCCCTCTAGTGGCTAGCTGCAGTAGCAAGCCCCACCCCTTTTAGGTAAACAAACTGGACATTTCCCATATAAAACTGTTTATTGTGTCTCCCTAATTTCACCGTTTCTGACTTTTTGCTCCCTGCAGTTTTCTCCTGATTTCCATAGAAGTTATTATTTAGTTTTATTAACTATTTCCCTTCCTCTAAGTCTTGGGTCCAGTAGTCACGCTTTATGACGACAAATATCAATTTTTCTCTTATTTGTTTAGCTGTAATCAGTCATTTGATCCTTAAAAACTTGATTTTGTGCAGGCGAGGAGGCGGGACTTTCAGCTCTACATTCTGAGTGTTCAGACTCTCATCATGGCGTCACCTGTAAACGGAATATTTGGGTTTCACTAAAGTTTTGGTATGTTTTTGGTAGAACCGTTTGTTGCACTGGGTTTCTTTGTGTTATTAATGTGTCAGATGTTTAGCTACTCATCTGCCTGAGTGTCTTCTGAGATGCCAGTGACCATATAGTCAAAGGGTGACAGTAGGCAGCACCTGATCCTACCTGACAACAGCTTGCTAAGGATAATAATAAACAGAAAGAGTCTTATTCTCATCCACATAAAGACGTGCAGTTATGCTAACAGTAGGATACCTACGATTACTTTTGTGAGTGTAAAACGTTTCTGTACAGCCAGAGGAAAAGTGGAGTTAAAGCCTCTTTTGTTCTTTGCTCTTTAAAGCTGCATCCTGCAGGCTGAAGTCCTGGTGACGATTGGAATGGTGCAATAGCACCAGTCTGCCTGGTTCTTTAGCTGAACACCTGCGAGGATCTGCAAAGAATCTGTTTATAACGCCGTCAGGGGCATTCCTGCACCGCTGCCAACACATTCCTCTATAAAATGTTCCCACAAGACACCGTTTTACAAGAGCGCCGCTGTTGCATCCCGAGCTCAGAGCTGGCCATTGGGAGTAAAGAATAATCATCAAAAATGAACATAATAAATAAGCTTTGTGCATACTGACAGGTAAAATGTCCACTTTTTGCAAACTACAGCGTGATGAGAGGACGACGGTTTGTCGAAGTACGAGATCTGTTAGAGACTGCAAGTGTTGAATGCAAAATTAAAGCAAACAAATGCTTTAACATGGTGAGGTGCAAGTTGAAGGGTAGGTGCTGAGCAGACAAGAAGCAATGTGGGAATGGGGAGGGGGGGTAGCAGTCAGCACAGTCAACAGTGTCAGCAGCAGTAGCCGTGACACTGAGGGGTGTTCAGACTGATCCTGATGCCATGTGGCATTTACAACTCAACAATGCATTTCTATTAGAACAAAGGTCAAACAATTACAGGTCCTCTGGAGGAGTGAACATCTACGATACCAGAGGTTTGAGCTAAGATCATCTCCTGTTATGGAACACCTATTAGCACTCTGTGTGTTTAAATGACTTTCATATAGTTGTCACTTCTAATCATCTCAGTCATTCTTACTGTCACCGATTTGGGGCTTTCCCACCATATTTATTGATAAATGTGCTGATTGGTGAAATAAACGGCTGCTCGGGGCTCATTTATACATACAGCATTAGCCAAGATAGAGAAAATCAGAAGTGTTAAACACAAAAACTCAGAGTTAACCTTCAGAGTGGTGATAGTTAACCGTTTGTATTGACTAGCAATACAAGCTGTCTGCCACCGTGAAGGAGCACTTACCTGGCCTTTCAATCACATAAACAGGAAACATGTGTGGATAGAAGACGTTCTGTTAAAAAAAAACTCCACATACAGCAAGTCAAATAAATATCGAACATAAAAAAAATCTTAAAGGTTCGATTTGCATGAAACTCCTTCCGGATGTTGGTAACAACCCATCCAGTCCGCACAAAGAAACAATCCACGTCCAGAAGTTGTGTGTAATAACATGGAGCAAAGTATTGTCTCGTGCATTGCTCAGGTGTGATTTGGCTCCATTCTTCAGACCCTGACGGTTCCTCCTATGACCTCTGACCTTTAATTCCCTCTATAGATGTTCTGTAGGATTCAGGTCAGCTGATTGGCTGGGCTGTTCCAGCAGCTTTATTCTTTTTCTCGGAAACCAGCAGAGAAGGTCAGAACTGATAAAGCCAAACTTCTTCAAGGTGTCACGACTTTCCAGGACTTTTTGCACCTTCCTTTCTTCTTAAATATTTGCTTCCTGTGTAAATTCATTTTATTAGACATAACCTAATTCATAGACATCATGGTTTTATGTCTTTGCATGTTGATTTGGATGCGTTGGAAGCAACATCTGGTAAGAATTTCATGTCAGTTACACCTTTAGAAATATATTTACTTAGAAAATTGGTGACATTTCAATACGTATTTTACAGTATGTTTCATCTGACAGTCACAATGTCTCCATTATCAACTGACAGTAACTATGACTAGTTGTAAAAGTAATTGTCAGAAGCCATTGGACCATTTGGTGCAAAGGTAAGCTCTGTGCTCCTAGAGCATTGTACCACATACCTCTGGCCTAAGGGACAATTACTTGTTGCCACACACTATTTGGCCTCCACTGAGCCACAAAGCATTATTATTAATCCGACCCCTGCAGCCTGCAGGCTTCCAACCCAACTGTCAGCCTCTCTGCGTGGGTAGCGTCCGTCGATACAGTCCCAGGCTGAGGCCCTCGCTGGTCACTCCCACTTACAAACTCCCACTCTAATGAACAAGGTGTAAATACCCTTCAAGAAGTACTTAGTGGACCAAAACACAACAGTGAGTAAGTCAAAGGATTTGTGGGTGGTGGAAATGCTGTGCGTGGTTTTATTGATAGAGCAAACAGTGCGAAGGAAAGGATCCATTTCTGCTTTATGAATCATACGCAGGTCTTTGTTTCAGCCTCGGTAACTGGAGACAGACTCTTATTGTTTTTACATTTCATTCCAGATGCACGTCTTATTGAATTGTCTGATAATTGTTTTGCATCAACACACTAATACATGAAGGGATAACAGTGTTTAGCTCCCTGTTATGTCTGGATGAAGTGAACATCCATTGCATCGACTCTGGTCCGATTCTCTAGATCTGGTTATTGGTTTTAGTCCTGGACCACCATTCTTTTAGACCGCGACCAACACTGCAGATATCCAATCATGTTGCGGTGATGTCATAGCTCCAAGACTCCAGCAAAAATGTGGGAAAGCGCTAAACATTAGCTCTGTTGGTATCATTCAAATTTACATTTAAAGACCAAAGAATAGTAAGCGATCGACCAATCAGATCCAAGGAATTCGATGCTCTTCTTTTCTTAAAGTAACCATACGAGACCCTTTTGATGTCTTGTATCTACAAAGTTTGTTTCAATAAAATGTGTTCAATGTATTGTTGAACAGGTTAAAAGTATTAAAAAATTAAGTAATTTTCGCTATTTTTAAATCAATAAGACACAAAAATCAGTGGAAGGGGTCAGTAAGGAGAAACAGCTAAAGTCTGATAGGACATGATCCTATAATCAGTCTCCTGAGGGGCATTAGACTGATGTAAACAGCAGCACAGGGACTTGTCATGTGTTCCCACTTCGTCTCTCCCTCATTTAAAGGTTTAGTCTCATATTTTTCTTTATTGGCTCTTTTCTTTCCTATCTGATTCGATTAAAGCTGCAGTCTGGAGTATTTGAGCGAGGGTCAATTTTTTGATTCCAGAGTATCAAGACCCCTCTGAAAACATCCCATCTCCCCCCTCCCTCTAACCCCACCTCTAAAATTGTGCACGTGCACCACTCCGGTCTCTAATGCGTTTAGTCGCCAGACTTTTCTTTGTTTTTCTTTCTGAAGTTGACGCAGCCCTCGGTAGCCGGGGAATGGCTAACGTTTTAGCAGACCTTTGCTCTGACTTCTCCGCGCTCTCTAGTCAAATTGCTTGGCTAGATTCCTTAAAACTAGCTAAATGTTCTAAATGCAGAAATTTTTGCTATTTTTAAGGAATTTAGCAAAGCAAATTTTGCTTACCCCATTGGCAGATTCTTTTGCTCAAATCTATAAAATGTGACCATATTTAAGAAGATTTGACCCATTTCAAGTAGGGCTGTAAGAATATATTTTCTTTTTAGACAAAAATAAGACAAAATGTCTAAAAACAAGGATATTTTACTTTCTTAGAAATCAGTTTTTGCAGTAAAATCTTTTCCTTGAGCCAGTATGTGCTGCTAATATGACCCTTTACAGGGTTAATGAAAAGTCCCATCTGCTGCTTGGATCCAAAATATTGTGATTGCAACTTCCGAGTCTCCGGTCCGGTGCCCTGCAGTCTCAAAAAGTCACGTTTCTCGTGAGGGTTAGGCTATCTTTTGATACATAAATAAATACTCCAGACTGCACCTTTAGTGGTGACTCATTGCGACACGCAGTGACGTCAACTAGTTCTAGCCGAAGTCCATACTCTCAGTTTTCTACCCTTCTTGGTTTGAGGTTACAGGCTGCAGATGGCCTTGCTTTGGACAGCCCTGCTCTAGAGGACTGTGCTGTTTGCTTCCTGAAGTGGAGGTGGTCTGAGTGTGTCTGCAGCACCAACTCAGCCATGGCTGTTTTCAGTGAAACAAAGGTAGAGCAGGACAGAAGGCTTGAGGAGGAACCAGTATGGTTTATTAATGAGCGTAGAGCTGACGATATAGAGAGGCACTGCGGAGTTGTGGAGGTGAAGCTTCAGAGAGGAGGAGGGTGAAACTGCAGCAGGCAGCAGTTCCATGAAAGGAAGCAGTTTTGACATTGTGTCTGTGCAGTTAATCCTCACCTTTTATTTTCCACCCACACACCTTCTTTTCTTTCCTCTCACTCTTTCATAAATCACTTCCTCCTTTCTTTTCACAGCTTTTGTCAAATTTAATGCAAAAAAAAAAACTGTGGATCTTAGTGGGAAGCAGCAATTAGAAATGAGCGGAGGCTTCTCGGGGAGGGCGTGCACACTGACGCTATTCCAGCAGGAGAGACCTCAAAAACTGTCCACATCGATTTTGAAACTACGTCCTCAGAACTGAAAGAACTATTTGGAGCTTTGTGTTCACCCCGGTTGGATTTACATTAAAAATTCCACCCCTGCCTGGATCCATTTCCACTTTTTATGAGAAAAGCAGGTCTCAATCCACGCCGTCTTCATATGAAGACGTCTCTCATGGGAGCGGTGTCACATGACCCATCACTCTGACCACGCGTTTGACACAAATCACATCCTGTAAGCCCGGTCCTCTCAGGGTGGCACCATTTTTCCAGAAGCCACCACCTTCTGATCATTCCCTTCAGCACAGAGATGAATTATTGATGTCTCTGGAGAAATGAGGCACACGGCCAACAAAGAGCTGCCAATCAGGAAGGTACAATTCAAATAATCGTAATAAAACATGACAAAAGTTAGGAGATTCTGCAAGAATGCAGACAGCCCTCGTGCCCTCGGGGACCAAGAGATGAAGATGTTCTGGCATTAGGTTCGATGTTTCACTATTACAATAAAATAATTAAGAGGATTTTCGAGCTGAAACAAATGAATCTCCTTCAGTGCTCACATGGTGTTTTCTCCAAGACAGGAAGAGAAAGGCTGAACTTCATCTGCCCCAGAGGACAGCAGCTCTGTTGTGGTGTGATCATGCTAATTGTCTCACTTCCTCAACCGCACCTGAGCTTCACACCGACACCTACACAGGTACCTATAGAGCTGAAAGCCGGCAGAGACGCTTTAAAAAGCAAAAATCATGCAGCAGTGAGCACAAGTACAGGATTTAGCAACGGGGTTAATACCAGTCATCCAGTTAAGGAGAAAATGTTTTACTTTAAGGGACATTTTGGCCATTTAATTGTGTGTTTGAGTAAAACTTGGAAAGCTTTTTTTTAATGGCCTCAGTTTGGCGTCCTACAGGACTGATAAGCGAGGTGTATGGTCGTCATCGTTAGATAGCTCTGAATTCTTTAAAGGTTCCTCTGGAAAGATTTAATTAGGTTTTTGAGGAAGTTTTCTTAGGATGAACATCTACAACTGATTAACTTTTGGATTCAACCCCATTTAAGATGGCCGCCACAGCAGCCTCGTAACAATCACATGACGTACAGAGACACTCACACTCAGCTGAGCCAGCCCTTAATTAGCCCCGATAACGATGCTGAAAATTAGGCTTTGATTAGCATGTGGTTCAACTTTAGGTCAAACAGAGATGCTGAAATTCAGGCTCACGACCAAGAAAATCTTGTACGAAAAGAGTATTTTCAACTTTCCCCTTTTAAATACATTTCCAAATACAGTATTTTCCGGACTATACGTCACTCTGGAGTATATGTCGCACCAGCCCAAAAATGCACAATGAAGAAGAAAAAAACATACAAGTCGCATTTTTGGAGGAAATTTTATTTTACTAAATCCGCGACCAAAAACTGGTATTTCACATTATTAGATGTTTTCATAAAACAATGCCGGCAATTGGCCGTGAAGCTGAGCCGGTATCTGGGAGCCTGTTTGTTCAAAAGGGTTCAGACTGTGCCGGTAATGTGGAGGTATAGGGGCGGTCTTCGCGCTGTCTGCACGTCGACAGGGTTACGTGACACAGAAGTTCCCTTAGTAAACAGAGAGACGAGTCGACTTCTTCTTCTGCTCATAACGCCAGAAGCACCCGGAGCTCGGCGTCGCTCCCGTTTGCCATCTAATATTTTCTACCAAGCATGGCGGCTGATTGGTACACAGGCCTAGACCGCCATCTAGCGGTTTTAGGTGTGACGAACATGTGAAATTCTATACTTTGGTATATAAGTCGCAGGATCAGCCAAACTATGAAAAAAAGTGCAACTTATAGTCCGGATAATACGGTAATTTAGGCCACAGGCGAGGTCATGTGTTGGTAAATCTTGACTAAAACCATCACATATAGACATGACTAAAAAGTGACTAAAACTAATCAACATTTTTGTCCAAAAGACTAAGACTAAAACCAAAGTGGCCAAAAAGAGTTCTACAGCATTTCTGTGAAAGTTACCTTAATAACCTTTACACTGCTGACATGTCTGCATCACAGTCATTTTGGTAGAAGTGTTCCTGCTGGACTTGAGTAAAATGTATTTTCAAGACCAAGAAACTAGAAAACAATCGACCCATCAAATTTGAAGCTTTTTAAAAAAAAATTGAAAACATACGAAACCCTTTTATATGTTCCGATTCTACAAAGATTTACAAATCTTTGTTCTATAACATAATTGCATACTCTGTTCTTTTCATTAAAATGTTTTGTATTGTTAAAGCTGCACCCGTTAATCTGCAAACAAGCTAGGTATAGCTAGCTAGCTTTCACATACACAGTCCCAGAACTCTCACTTTCCTTCATTGCTGTCTACTGGAGCAGTTCATCACTCATTCAAAGAAATCAGCTGTGTTCAAACAGGGAGAGATTTTAAAAAGCAGGAATCATGAGCTAAAAACACTCCGGCGCTAGCATAACAACTAGCCTAACCCTCGTGAGATACGTGACTTTGTGAGATTTCCAGGACACCGGACCGGAGACTGAGATCTTGCAATCATGGTATTCCGGATCTAAGCACCAGATGGGGCTAAGTGACTTTTCATTAACTCTGTAAAGGGTCAAATTAGCACAGACTGGCTCAAGGAAAAGATTTAAAAAGATGAAAAAGTTGCAAAGTATGCCTTTAATCTGCATGATGTCCCCCAGTTCAAGTAGCAACACCAGAAGCTAAGTAGTCCCTTACTGTGACAAGTGACCACCGTTTTTCACCTCATACACATGACAGGAGGTGTCTGAGCAGTTGAGTTCAACAGAGACGATTTGTTTTGGTTCAGCAAGTGAGGCGAGACCTTGACGAGCTAAAGATTAAAGCACACTCCAACACAATGAGCTGGAGATTCACATACATGCTAAAATACGCTAAATGCTTGTGAATGTGAGGAGAAAATGGCTGACTAACACCGCAAGCAACATGTTTACTTCAATTTGCTGAAAAAATAAAATCACAGAAGCAGGGAGATTCTCCCACAGGCACTTCACAGCTAGTCTCCCACGGTACAAACAAACAACAGCTGATTATTAACCTGACTTCCCCTTCAACGCTGTCGTTTATCAAATGCTAACACGTACACGAGACAAACCTTCTACTGCCGCCACCCACTGAAAATAAACCCCTCATACTTGTTTTTTATTAAGCCGGAACAATTAGTTGTCATTTATGCCACAGCCACCCACAGGGAACCATTTGCCTCTTATGCAATCATTTGTTTTGACTCCTAAAATTATGTCTTTTCTTGAAAGAAATGAAGAATCTGCTCAGGCGTTGAAATAACGACACTTCTTTTAGGACTCGTTAAACAAGTCATCCAACCTGAAATATTAGTTGTTTCTAAAACTTTTTGGTTTTAAGAGTCAAACTAAACCTGCCACCTCACTGCTTTGGAATGAAAAGACAAGTGTTTCAAATACAAGATGGGAGACTTGAGTTCTTTGCACGTCCTGTGTTCAACTTGTACTTCCCCTTTTGTTAGGCTACACTACTCGGTTCAGGAATCAGAACAATTTGTCGAAAAAACAGAAAACATTCATTAATGTCTACATATTTTACCAAAATGCAACTCTGTAGGTATGTTTCACTGTGGTTCTGCAAAAAAATTCATATTTATGTTGGACTGCTAAATGCTAAGCTACAGTATGTAGTACCTAAAAATAACCTACCTGTGTAAAACAATCTTAGGAATAGAGATTTTATAGACAGTTAAATTAGAACATTTACAATAAATGAAACTTCAGTAATCACAAATATTCATTTATTAAAAATCCACAAGTTTTATCAAGGGGTGTCAAATTATTGCATTAATTGCGATTGATTGATTAATTAATTACAGCCATATTCTGAGCATTTCTGAGTTTTTTCATTGCGTTTACTTAATGTTTAACCACAAACTTTACCGTTTCCGCATGCGGGCTTCTGTTGTAGTGGGAAGGGCAAGATAAGCAGAGACAAGACAAAAAGCACCCAGTTGTGAGTGCAACAACGGCTAACGCTAGCAGCGAAGATGTTAGCAATTTAATGAGCCAAAGCAAAGCTCTTCACTAAACTAAACTGAGGCGAACACCCCGTGGGTGAGCAGGTCAGTGACCGACAGGCTGACGGAAGTTCTTGCCAAGTGGATGGTGATGAACTGCTGGACGATAAACATCATGGAAGATGAGGGGTTAACAGAGCCACCGCTGGACTGGCCAACAGCCATGTATTTGCCGGTCCATGATCTAAGCGGGCTAAGGAGTGCTCAAATACTCAGTGACACACACCTGCACCTCAGTCGACAGCTAATTACAGATCATAATTAATTTATCTGTCAATGTTTTATTCTCATGCAGCACAAGTTTAATCGTCCCTTATTGTGAATTATGAAGTCATTTTAAATTGCAATATCTGGTTTTTTTTTAGTAAAACTGTAAAAGAAGATCAAATTGGAACAAAAAACTAAACAAGCCCATCAATAACTGTCAAAGTTCATCAAACTGATCTATTTCATCCATTCATGTCAACTTTTTCATCAGTTTCGGCGGATTTCCAAATGAGTGACAGAGCACTTAATTCATTGCAGCCATTGCACAAAATAATGTATCCAATATTGAGCAACATTAAAAGAGTAATGAAGTAAAAACAAAGGAAGTTGAATGCAGATCCTTCTCTCCACGGCAGCTCCACTGCAATGCAGGAAGCATCTGGATGCAGCATCTCTCCATATCAAAGTTTTAGTGAGTGAATGTTGACGTTTGTACTGTAATATACCAAGGTCTCAGGGACAAATCTGAAGTTTACATCAATGCATTTACAGGAGGTGGAGCCACAGGAAGCAGAGGTTGATTTAAAGTGCCTGTGACTCCATATTTACATCTCTTTATATTAAACAGGTGTAATCTTTGATGCCTCTAGATTAGCGTTGCACCATTATAACTCAAAATACGCTGTAATTATTTCCTAACGAGCAACTCAGAGATCAGAAGAAAGCGCCGCCTTCCGGTTCTGCTGGGTTTCTCCTTATTTGGCAGCCTGGCACTTCTGCTGCAGCAGGGGGCAGTGCTGTCGCGTGAAAGAGAAACGAAACTGAAACTAAACACTACACGGTCTATGGGCAATGGCGGCGGCACTGCCTCGCTCCAGGTGTCGTGAACGTGCATGTGGGAGGAGAATTGACCATATAAGCAAGTCCGGATCACTATGACCTCATAGCGGGCTAGAGTGAAAAAAACTGTTTGAAACCTGGGTCTGAAATCTGGAAGAGCTTCTCACTGGCTGTACTAGGAGACCGATGGACGCCGTTTTTTGCTCTTTCTGGCAGGTTTAAGGTGAGAACTCAACATTGCAACATGATAGATAAGTCAGAAAACACGGAAAACGATGTCATGGGCACTTTAAACAATCATCGACGAATAAAGATTGGTCGATAGTTGCAGCCCTATGTCGTAACCAGATGGTAAAGTTTACTTCTTCACCTTAAAGTAGTGGATTGGTTAAATAAACATTTGCATGAGAAAGCATTAGAGGTGAGACTCAGCATGTTGTGCTGCCATTTGCTTCTCCTGATAAATTTGCATGATGACCCCAGAAACGTACTGTGTGTTTTTTTAGCCTTTTAAGCATTTTATTATCAGAGGGAAGCAGGATGGTTAAAGTCCCAATTATCAAGTCAACAAACAGTTGTGAGAGAAAGCAGCCAATGAAGGGGGAAATGGCCCAGAGCTGCCAACCTTATGCATTATGCATCAAGCATTAACTGCATTTTCAATAATAGACCAGAGTTCATCTCAAAGGTCAGAGCTTCTGCATGTCACCAGAAAAACAGACATGTTTTAAATCTTAGAACTGTTGATTATTTGTGGTGGATTCCGAAAATGTGAGGATGTTTTGTTGTTGTTGTTGTTGAAAAGTAAATAAAGATCTTTATTTTTGACCTAATAAAGCAAAAATTCTAAATAAAAAAAATCTGTTGACGTGTCAAAGAGCACATCTAGTTCACAGGTGCTTTCTGGGAACTCTCATTAAAGTATTTTCTGTCAATAATTTAAGTCTTTTTTCATGTAATCAGTTGCTGAGTTAACAAAAACGTACTTCCTAAATATTAAATATTCATAAATTAAGGTATTTGCATGTGTTGCTGACCTACTTCCATCACATGTTGGTTGTAGGACCGAGTACTCTAACCTTACTGCTTCTTCTGACCATTCGATGATGTACATGTATATAAAGTATACCGTTTTCAGAGGTTACAGGGATAGCAGCTAGTTTATTACGAGTTGTTAGAAGTTATTAAACTGCACAGCTGATGCTGTTTGTGTGTGTTTATGCACCATTTGCTCTTCTTTCTCACGACAGCTGCTGCACAAGTTCAGGACTTGTTTTGTGTGAAGTCTTTGCAGCTTGGCACTGCAGTTTGTGCATGCAGTTCTTTTGACTTAAAGGGATATTTCAATCATTTTGAAGTGCCATTCTATCAGTTTTTTTATCTAAGCTGAGGTGGTTTGACCCTTTGCCTCCTGGCTACCTCCCTCTGGACGGTTTAGGGACTTGACCTATGTGCAGGTCTATAATCACCTTGGGATCTTCCATGCATGATTGGAGATAAGTGTGTCTTTATCACCCCTGTGACCCAACCTTGGATAAACAAAAGGAATTAAAGCTGCGAGCAGCGTCATACGGCCCTCGCAGCTCAGTGCCGCTCCGGCCTTATGTCGCCACCGCGGGCACACGCGCACTGCCATGCCACAGCCACCTCAACCCCAACTCAAGTCCCGCAACCACAGACACCCATATAGCGCCATTTCAAAAATAGGCCACGCCCACTGGATTTTTTAATACATTTCTTTTTGGGGTCAGCTATGTGTCACTCCCATTAAGTTCCATGCGGATCACTTGAAAATTGTGGAAATTAGAGGCAAACGAAATGCCACGGCGTGACGTCTGACTTCGCCACGGTGCCACAAACACACCTTCTTTCGAAAACCTTCAGTACTGAAAACCAAGCAACCCCCACTTGTCTTCTGTTACCTGGTCAAGATTTGTGTTGATTAAGGAGAAGTTTCAAATCGGGACCATTCACAATGAAACATGACCTTTTCAGTCATAAGGGGGCGTGGCTTTGATGACATCACAATTTGTCTGTTGCATGTTGTTAGGGGTTGTATGATGACCCACCACAGCAAGTTTCATCATTTCATGATTTTCAATGACCAATTTAGAGCAACTTGTATTTTTTTGGCGAGTCGCCCAAGTTTGAGGCCTGGCCCCGCCCCCTGAACATTAACAGATTTCGTCCGTTTCAAAAAACTTAAGCTTCCCCATGCCTTATGAGCTAAATCACCAAAAATCAAGTTGATCAAGTAAAAGGTGGACTATGACCAGCTGCGGACCCTCCAATTAGCCAAAATGAGTCTAAAATGACGTGTTTGACCCAAAATGGCCGACTTCCTGTTTGACAAAAACCATGATGGTAAGAGACTTTTTCGTGCGTCTTAGTACGCTCAACAAGTGTACTAAATTTCATAACTCTACTGTAAAATAAGGTCAATATGGAGGGTGATTTCAAAATTTCTGGGAGGCGCTGTTGAGCCAATTTTTTGGCGACTTTTGCGACGCCCTTAAAATACGTAAATTTTCGCCAGGTTCTACAAATCCCCCAAATTTGGTGAGTTTTTGAGTATGTTAAGGCCTCCAACTGGCCAATTTACAGTATTTTTGCCGGGAGAAAGAAAAATAAGCGGAGGAATTACAAAGAGGCCTTCGCAGCGCTTTAGCTGCTCGGGCCTAAAAAGCAGGCTGGATAATAGCTCAATCTTTTTTTAACCTACATGAAAACTCAAACTGCTTTTTAAAGGCTGCAAAATATGGTCCCTGAAAGTGTCCTGTTGCTTTGAGGCAGCAATATTTTACATCTCTTCTCCATAACCAAGGCAAACAGTGTGTGCTGCCTCCAGGTGACCACTTCATGACCGCGGTGCTGAGCCGAGTTTGGATTGCAGCACAGGGACGTGTCAAATGCCATTAGAGAAAGTATTTACATCACACTTCTCCAGTTTTAATGTGCAGATGTGAGCGCAGGACTATTAAAGCAATGAGCACATAACCAGCAGCTCAATAAGGACAACCATGACTGGCAGTTCAGTGTTGAGCCACACTGACATCAGAAGTCAAAAGCCAGTCATTAGTGGATGTAAAAACGTACCGAAGTCTGCTCAGATCTGATTCTCGGCTGTTCTACGTGTGTTTGCATCTTTGTCTGCATGCAGATGAATGATTGTGTGCGTCTGGCTGACTGTGTCTGAGCTCCAAAAGCAGCCTAAATCAAAACCATCTGTACAACATGCAATAAAGTCTAACCAATCACAGTTTTACATAGTCATATATTACCCAATTTTGTGTCTTGTCTGTGCGCAGCTGCTTGCACAGAGCAGGAAAACAGCCACAGCTACCGACAACATGTTAATCAGCTGGGACTGCACCGCAATGCCACCATAAGAGAGGAGGCTTTGAAATGTCTGACTGCAAGATTACAGCTCTGTGCACGAATCTCTTCATGCAGCAATAAATGACAGTTTGTGATCTAAAAACGACTTTCCTACCGAGGTGTTTTCACCCACAGGTCTCCACGCGAGACTTCCGAGGTGCCACGAACGATTCTATCAACAAGTAGTAACGTTTTGTTGTGAAAGTGACAAGAACTTTGTCTCTCCGGACTTTAACGTTTTCTCAAAGACCTCCCACGTCCCCTCTCCATGCACACACACGATGATGCCGCACTCGACGCTAGTATATACACGCTGTCCATCTCTGTAGCTGGCAAGGCTCTGAGAATAGCAACAGATAGCTTTGGAGGACAACAAAACAAATCACAGAGCGGCCCGGGAAGTCAAACAGAGGCAGAACGAGGGATAAATGTAGATGGAGGAGGGGCGAGAAAGAGGAACAGTGAAGCGTAGCGGAGGGGTTCAGAACAAATCTCTCCCTCGGGACTCTCCCACTGTTTGGGACTCGGTGGCGCATTCCCTCCATCTGTCTACTCTGATGATTTATCATCTTTACGTCAATTCAGGAGCAACACATCTGATTTGACGTTTGACGGTGAAAGTGGCTCAACTTTTGGGGTCTAAACAGCAGTTTTAGCCACAAAACAACAACAACAAAGTTATTAAAAGAAGTAGAGGTAGCAGAGATCTGATTTAGGGTTCTGTATATGTCAACAACAATAGAGAATGGTGGAACTTAGATTGTATAATGATAGAAGATTCACAATACTGGTCATACATGAGAATTCTTGGGGAAGTCCTACAAAACGGCTTCAATCTTCAAAATTTCTTAGTCTGTGTTGTTATAGATTTTGAATAATTAAAATAATCAGGGGTGCACATAAGCGGTGTGCAGGTGCACATGAAGACCAAACATAAGACACGCATACCTGTTCATTTTGCCACTTTGCTGTAATGGATTTTTTTTTTTTTTAGTTCTGAGGTATTATCTCATTGTGAAAGCTTGTTATGTGATTAAAATCATCTCCATAAACACGGTAACATCATGACGTGCAGTCATTCACTCCACCGGCTGAGGATAGGATGAAAACAGACTGTATAGATTAGATGACATCACCATGCCTCCATTATCAACTTCATGTAGTAAGAATTCTGTTCTGTTCTGCTGTGTTCCTCTGGGGTATGTGTAAGATACTGGTTATACTATAAGAGGGATATGCTTATGTTAGAACTACAACCCCCAGAATGCCTTGGTGCTGTACCTCATCTTGCTGTAAGAAAATAAAATCTTTGGTAATGTCTCAAGAAAAAGTCAGAGCCTCATCCTTTTGGAAACTTGGAATTCAAACTGAAATTCCACAACACTACTTTGTGTACCGGTGTACACTAGGGGTTGAACGAACTAGTCGACTAGTCGACTTCTGTGGGCTGTAGTGACTTTTTAAACCAAAGGTCAACTAGTCGCTGATCACGTGAACTTTTATTTTGAAGGGGTTTCCTTTGATGTGTTCCGGTCTGGCGCTATTAAAATGTATATTTACTCAAAGAATACTTCTTGGGAGCTTGTGATGCCCTTGCCAATCGATTGTCCTTATTTAATCAACTTAATGGTGAGTCTTTGCTTTGTTTATCTCTTGTTTTACTAAAAAAGCGGCGCTATATTCAGTCCATTCAAACCTCCGATGTGCTAACGGCTAAGCTAACGAGCTAATGGCTCAGCTATCAAGCTTTGAGTGATTTTATTCATTAAATAGCAAATGTTTTTGTTATGATTATGGCCGAACAATAGACCACAATCTGACTAAAACTGTAGTTTTAATCAGATTAAAATGGTTTTGCATATAAACATGACTAAAATGTGACTGAAACTAATTAGCATTTTAGTCTAAAGACTTGATATTAAAACCAAAGTGCTCCTAAAACAACTGCTCTCTCTGAGCTGTTTGTTGTCGGCATAAAAATACGTTTTTGCAATAAAGCCGGTCAAGTTTTATAAAGCCATCCTGTATACGCCGTATGTATGACGTCATCAGCGATTAGTCGAAGTCGACGCGACTTTTATTTCTTGGTAGTCGACTTGTAAAAATAGCAAGTCATTTAACCCCTAGTGTACAAAAAGTAGTACTCATCACCTCAAGCTGTGATTCTTTCACTAAATCCATGTTTCCATCACAAGTCAGCGCGGTATCAATCAATAGCTGTTTCCCTACAGCCACTGGGCTGATCCCTTCACTAGCCAGAGGTTGATGGGTACAGACGCATGGGGGTAATATGTAGTGTGTACCACACATGACACGAGTACCAAGCAGCACAAAGCACTCACTTGATTATTGAAAAAATTATGTGCACCCCTGACTACAATTGATATTTGATAATGATCAAAGAAAGAACCTAATATAAACATGTATGTTATGCACTTTGTATTTTGTTTTTACGTGATTACCCGTTTATCTCCAAAAAAGTTGTTTTGCTTTGGAAATTTCAAAAAATGGTTGACGACCACTGATGTAAACGCTGTTTCTCCAAACTGAGGCTGTTCCCAAAGCTACCTAGACATTACATATTTATAACTGTTGCACAGAAAAGCTTTAAACTGGCAAAAAATAACTGCAGTAATGGGATACCACGTTCTTACTAAGCTGTGCATACACTCACATTAAAACTACAGAGCAGTGTGAACATTTGCGCCTGATGAAACAGGAAACACTGAATCAGACGAACCTCCTCGAGTTTGGTCATCTGACGAAACCAGAGAGCGAAAACCTGCTTTCTGTATTCGCTCCATACCAACCCAGATTTGCCCACAGCGAGTCATAAATCCACCCTGCTCCAATAAAATGTATACATACATAGAAAGAAAATGGTTGTTCGCGTAATGATCTCAATTAATTTGGCTCTTAGTTAAAGCTGTTATTTTCAGCGCAGCATTTAGGATGAAAGCGTTTCTATAAAGAAGTTTAACGGCAGACATAAATCCTGCTGAGCTGTGAGCATCGTCAGAAAACAGGAGGACGGGAGCGAAGAGAGGGCCAGTGAGTGATGATGATCTTTATCTAGATTACTGTGGGTGTGTGTGTGTGTGCTGGATGAGTCATCCTCAACCTTAAACACCCGCTGTAATCACAACATCAACACAAGACGCTCGCCGCTGGCACAAACGTTCCCGCTCTGATCTGACTGGCTGGAGACGAGCTGTTGGATGTGTGCAGAGAGTTGTGTTGATGACAGCTCCATTATTGGAACACTTTGAGGGTTTTCCAGCATTTATCCGACGGCAGGTCTTTATTTTGCTTTTGTTGTGAATTTCCCCTCATCAATGTAAACTTCATTCTATAAATGAAGATTATCAGATATGGGAATTAGTCAGTAAAAGTGTAAAATAACAGTGATAACACACTTAATGGCAACATTTACGGTGCAGCTCCTGCATAAAGCCTGTTGAGGTTTTTGATGTAAACACATGAAAAAGACTTAACTTGTTCTATCAAATACTGCCATTCGTTTAGCTTGTCTTGCATCTTTGACTAAAAAAAACATTTTTAAATTCCAGCCTGAAGTGTTAAATCCTGAATTGCTCTAGTTCCATTGCTAATGTCTGCTGAAAATCATCCCATAATTCCATGTAAATAACATTAATTCAAGCTTTGCACCAGACTATGGTAAATAAATATATTCACAGGCTCCGCGCTTAAAATGTTTGAAAATAAAATTGTTTCAAAACAGTAATAATCCCCATTCAGATAGAAACAGGAAGTAGTCCTCTGACCAGAGCATGACTAGTCAGATCAGGAAAGACACTGCAAATTATCAAGTATTTTTAAAAAGTCTGAAAAAAGTCGTACTGAAGCATTAGAACGCTCCCTGTTTGTAATCCTTAGAATTTAGCGTGAGACCGTTTGATCGGTGTTTACGCTGCTGCAGCAGGACCCGTGGTAGTGTAGGAATTCAGACGTTTGGAAACAAACTCTCTCTAAAGCTAAATTGTAGAGGTTGAGCATCAGTATGACTTTAAACAAGAGTTGTTAAACACTCGAAGTTTGTCACCGTTTGGGAGTATCGTCTCTCCTCACTAGCCTTTAATATTGGTCTGGGTAGAGAACTACTTCCTGTTTCTGTAGACTCCGCCCACTTTGACGTATGTCACTGGTGGGTGTGGTCCTTATTGTAGTTTTAGGGGTGGGAATTAATACGTTTTTTTTATCAATATCATTGTTGATTCTTACCATCAATCCAATTCCTTAACAATGTCCTTATACATTTCTGAGTACATGCAGTTCATTAAGTGGAAAAAAATTGTTCTACGCACCATGAGCAACCAGGGTGCAATTTGTCAAAGGGAATGGGGGAATTTACCCCATCTGCTATTGATGTCCCCCCTCTGGTCATTAATCTTTCACCCACTAAGTCAGAAACGGTTCTCAATTCCTACCTCTATTCAGAACGCCACTCAAATATCCCGTTGAACCATGGGCGTAGATTTGGCATGGACAGAAGTGACGTGTCCACCAAGGGTGTAGAAATAGCACTGAATCCCCACCAATAATACGTGCAGCCCAGTGGACCAGGTGCACGGAGTCCAGGACAAGGAGGCATATGTGTCTGGATCGACCGGTGCGAGCTCCTCGTGGCCTACGCCAAGCCGTTTACACCGATGGCACCTGCCCTGGTGGATGAGAACTGGCCATCTGGCATTATCCTGATAATGGTAACTTTGGGCCGGTTTGGACCAGGACCAGGATGGATTGCTTGGTCCCCACCAATGTCAAGAGCTAATCTATGCCATTGTTTTATACATTGGCTTTTCAGTCCGACTGACCGTTTCTCCAAATAAAGTTTGTGTAGGAGGTAAGAGAATAACTGTTCAGAATTGTTCCCTAAGAAAACAAATGTTTAGAAAATCTTAATTATCTTAAAGTAGGGATCGGCCTGATACAATAATGGTTAAAGTTACCCGATACCAGTGGCTTCAATGTCTGTGATTTGTAATTTCTGTTGTAGTTTCCTATATTGAACACTAGGGGGAGCTATGGAGCTAAAGAGGAACAGTGTGGGTTGAGAGCTGGAGATGGTGCCAAATAGTTCATTTTATTTGGTTAAAATGTGGAAAACTGCAATAATTTCACTGTGAAATCACAGAAAATGGTTATTTTTCACCTTATATTTTAGTTTTGTGATCATTTTTATTTATATATCTAACTCAGTCATTTGCTGTAAAAAGCAGAGAAGAAAAAATAAAACCTGTATTCCAATTTGTTGCATTTTTTGTGTGTGGTAGAAGTATCAGCATCGGTACTCGGTATCGGCGAGTACTCAGATTTAAGTATCGGTACATCCCTATCTTAAAGTATATAGAAAGTTGAACATCACCCTAACCCTAATGGCTGCTATGTCTACGTATTTATTGTTCCTCAGTTAGAAAAAGTCCTTCCAGATTACTTGATGCGTTTTAGTACCCATAATTCTCAGAGTCTGATAGGCCTGTTTTTACAGCTCATTACAGAAGAGGTCCATAAGCCTGGAGAGGGTCGCTGTGAGAGGACCTCCCTGACTTTATAAATGAAGGAGAAAATCAGACACAACTTTTCATTAAATAACTGAGTTTTTAATCCCTAAATGACAGATAAAAATTGCAGTTAAATTTCTAATTCTCAAATGGCTTTTCTGGCTGAAATGTGGAATGTTGACTAAAGGTCCAAACGCTGATAATTTGCAGCTAATACCCATTAAGCTCTACGTAGATCACCATCTAATGTGAACACACGCTTACAGATACATGAACTTATGTGGAAATCACATGTGAAATTGCCATGAGAACTACATGTAAATGTTTTCCTGTGTGATTTTGGGAGAATAAACATATTAAGTCCATGTGTTTTTAGTGAAATCTTTGAGTTTGGAGTTAAGATGGTAAAAGAAGTCTTTGCATAATGAGCTATATCTACCAAGGAGCTTCTTGGGAGACTTTTCTGAATGTCCTTTTCAAAGCAAAGGTTTGTGATTCGGCTACATTTCTATACTTTATAATCATGAGCCGAGCTCGTTGTGTTGGAGAAAACGAGTAGCTGCTGCTCTAAAAGCCTGCGGTTGTCGTAAGGCAGCGATCATCCCATTTAAATCAACCTAAAATCCCTTCCATGATGCGTAAAACTAAATAGATATTACACATCATGTAAGTGTAGCTCATAAAACTGTTTCTCTGAGGGTAAACTGACGTTAAGTGTGTTTAAACTGCCCCACATCTGTCTCGTACGTATAGCTAGGCTGAAGCCGCTGAGTGGGGTATATCTCATGAGTGTGTGTGTGTCTGAGAGCTGTGAAGAGGTTGTGTGTTTGTTGTGGAGACGTAGCTCTGCTCTGAGCAGAGAACCAGTGATTAACTGGACTTTGCTTATCTCATTGCGATACACTAGAGAGCCACACTTGGAGCATGACTTTTTGTGAGTTGTGTGTGTTTGCATGCCTGTACGGGATTTTGTGTATCTTATCGGGGCTGCTGCAGATCCTCCGGAGCCTCGTGTGTTTGGGACTGCAGTTGAGGCTGGAGTGATTAAGAACAGATAAACAGCAGCAGAGGGAACACACACTTGGTCTTGGTGGTCTGACTGACTGAACCTTTATTAAACCAAGGAGGACTCATGTCTCCTGACCACACCGACACCCTTTTCTGTCATAGATTTGTCTCTTTTCAAGTGTTTTCTGTGTAAACATTATAAATAATTAATATGTAATCTGTTGAAAATACCTTCCCACATGTCCTCTGTTTAAAAAATAAAGGTTCAGCTTCAGCCTCCAAAATAAAGTGGTTTATTAAAGGTTATTTTAGAAATGTGTTTCACATTATGTTTATTTGAAGACGTTTAGGGTTATTTACATGCATAAACAGGGGTGCACATACTTTCTCCAGTGAGGTGCCCTAGTGAGTACCAGGTGTTGATGCTTGGTGCTCGTGCATTTTGGTAAATTTGTCTCCAGGGTGAGGGGGTTTGCTGTGTGTGTTGCTAGGTTTCCGCTGCCGTATGAGCAAGAAATCAAACCGCGCCGCTACAAAACGCTCGGGCTGCAGCTTGTCAGCGCGTAATGACTGGCTGGGTGATCGATACCGCTACAGGCAGTAGACGTAACACAGGTGCGTAAAGGAGCGTAGTGGTATGCACACGTTATTTTTGGCGCCGCTTATGTGCACCCTTGTGCTTACATATCATCTGCTGCAGCAGCAAAACCTCTAACAACCTCCAGGGGTCACGTCTGGCAGGATGAGGGGCTGCCAGGGCGCAGACCACGTTCAAATCCACTTCTAGTTCCTCAAACACACACTTTTAAGCCCTTACACACACAGCTTAGACACATACACACAATTACTCAAGCACACACACAGACATGTATCCCCAAACTGCTGCTAGCTTATTAGTTCTGCAGGATGTAAATGCAGCCTCTACTACTCACTATATGCAATGGTTACGATAGTAATTATTTACATGTTGACACAAAAACACTTGGAATTGGTGTAAAAGCCCTTTAAACAGGTCTTTTATTATACGGCTCTTCTACAATTCATAACGTTCTATGGAAACAGTTTGGTGAAGAACACTTCCTGTCCAGTGGCTTTTCCACGGGGCCAGAATGTTTGGCTTTTCGAAGCAGAGTGCCCTGGGTTACAAATCAAACTGTCCCCTGGACGTGTCTCCTGCTGATCCTAACAGAGCTGAACAAAGAAAGCGCCGGAGTTTCATCCATCAAGTCAGATCAGATCATGGATCTCCACATCAACAGTTCACGTCTGCAGCGACCTCTCTCTCTCTCTTCATACTCAGCTGGCTTCGGTTTCCGTACGGTACGTCACCGTTTGATGCGCCGCTATGGAACTGCAGGTCACTCCGGCACCGCAGCGCCGTAATTTCATTTACAAGCTGCCTGTTTGAGCCTTTACGTTTGGCAGGGGATGTTCCCTGTTAGGCTGCAGCTTCACTGGTCTCTTCTCAGAGGTCTCCAGGGAGAAACCCAAAATAAAACATTCTGTGACCTTAGTGGTAGATGACGGGGGGTTATGGGAAGGCTCTCTGATGCATTTAAAAAAACTCAGATGGATCGTCCCTGTTTACTCAGCTGGCAGACTGAAGTCAGAAAGGACAAATGGAAGTCCAATGAGCTAAATGAAATGAACATTTATTTAATATTAATAATAATATTTAATTTCTAAATGGAAGGAAGGTGGGAAGATCTGAAAGTAAACCTGGAAGTTGCTTCTCTTTAAGGAATGTTCATGAAATACGATGTGAATCACTGCTGTAGGGTTACTAAAATGTAAGGAAAAGTTGCAGTGATGATGATCAAAGGAAACGTAGAGGACAGAAGTGAGAGTCAGGTGATTTAGGAACCCCTGACCAATGACAGGGGGACTAATGGGCAGGAACTATTACTCAAACCAAGAAAAAAGAAGGAACGTGTAACACGATTTAAAATATCTTCACTTGTCTTTAAGTAAAGCCTCTAAATAGCTGATAAATACACAGTGTGTGTATACATATATAAATAAATATACATACACCCATATATGTTTTGTGAAAATTTTATGAACAAAGTACCTTAGCTGTTGTAGATGGCTCTTTGAACAACCTCAGTTTGGAGAAAGAGATTTTACCTGACCAGACGAAGGAGCTAACAGCTAATCACAACAGTGCTAATTACAAAATGGATCTTTAAAAATGTCATATTAAAGAGTGCACATACTTTTAAGTGAGCACCAGGTGTTGATGCTTGGTACTACCGCCGCCCTACAGGCGAACTGTCAGAACGCACCGCTATGAAAGTGAAACTTAAAGCGAGCAGCTCAGCTCAGGCTGCAGCTCATCAGTCTGGCTGTATTATAAACCATTACATGAACATCTAATTTTCTTGGACGTGTTAGTTGACTCAAACATGCTACAGCCTCTGATCTCTTCTTTAAAGAACCATAGTGTTATATGTAAATTAATACGTAAAGCTAAACGGGCAAATGCAGATTTGTAATCAATTATTTACACTTAAATTGTCAAATCTGTGAGTAAAATAGTAACTTTTATATAACTTTTGCACAAAAACACAGATTAAAACAATTAAGCAAAAGAAGGAGATGGATAAAAGAGAACCAAAGTTAACATGCAACATCCTGTTGGAGGTGTTCATGACAACAGTGTTAACCACTATAACCAGTGTGTGATTTATGAAAAAAACAGGGGGGGGGATAGCTCCGGTCTAGGGGTAAGGGGGCGTGTACGTGATGCTGCGCCAGGTCTCTGGACCCAATGCCCCCAGACACGCCCCGCCCCCGGACCAAAAACCTCGTGCTGCACGCCAGACATTCAGACCGACCAAGCAGGGTGGATGACCAGAGGGAGGTAAATCCCCCCAACACACTGCACCCTGATTATAGTCCTTATTGCCTAAAAAAATCTAACCCTGCAAAGCCTGACTCATGACATAATTATCAGAAAACTCAGATGTCTAAAAATGGAAACACTTGTTGGCTAATGTTAATATTTACTTTTATAATACATTTTTGTGTAATTTTATTATAACTAGAAAAGTTGCATTTCTTCCAAAAATGCAAGGTTTGAATGCATTTAATGCTGAATGAGACAGCTGAAACTGCCTGAAAATTGGCACTTGCCACCTTCAGTACCTATATATTCCATTAGAGGGCAGAAAACCTGTATAAGGTTCAATCCTGCAGCATTTTGAGGAAAAATACAAAAGTCCTAGAAACCCCTAGAACTTTAAAATATCTGATAGGATACAAACATGTTAAAATGTGTATATTTATAAAAATATATATATATATTTTTTTTTGCTTTGCTTTCTTTCTTGATGTGGAAGGTAAAGAGTTTAGAATGCATGCAAAATATCTCACGTGCACAACAGGACAGCATAGTTCCTAACAACACTCATACTGTAAAAAAAAAAGAAAAAAAAAGTAATTTTTACAGTAAAAAAAACTGCCAGAAAAATTCAGTAAAAAATACTGTGAACCGTAAACATTTTTACTGAACAAACCGTGTTTACCACAGTAATACAGACGCCTTGGAGCTACAGATGAAAATGCTCTGCCTCCTTTGGCTTTTCATCTGTATTATTTCATCTAAATATGATTTTGTTCAGTAACATTTTTTACATGTGCACAGTATTTTTTATGGAATTATTTCTGGCAACCACAGCTGCCAGTTTTTTACTGTAAACATTACTTCTTTTTTTTTTACAGTGTAGGAGAGGAGCAAGTTAACTTGCATTAATGGAGTTCTCACCAACTACATTTATCAGTTTGAACTGAAAAAAGAACTCCTCAAAGGAGAATACATCTTAAAAATCAATAACGCGTGCAGCTGGCTTTGTTTGAATCTGCTAGCATGACTTAAACAGGTCAAAACAGCTGACGTCAGCTGTTTCTCGTTTGTAAAATTCCTCTCTAGTTCCGTCAGAAGTGCCAGATCAGAACGGGCTAAAATACTATGGGATGGTATTTTATCTCTACATTGGAGGACATTTATGCTCCTCAGTCTAAAACCTGTTCTCTTCAATTAATTCAGTGTCTAATCTCAGAAGAATTCACACAATAGTTTCATTACTACGAATGAAACAAATAATAACCAATCAAGCCTCAGAAAACGCAGGTTCACATGGTTCTGTCGTCTCCGTCTTTGCCTTTTTTGAGAAATCTTTGTAGATTGCCGTTTGCTGCTTTAACGTGGTTCTCACGCCACACAGGGACCTTTCTGGGGTTTTCCCTGTCTCCCATAAACGGGGCACTGCCTCCCTCTGTTTCTGATGTATCCCTTCATGGGTGGAGAAGATAGGAGGACTCTGGTCCTGAGGATAAATTCAAAGGTGAGCCATCGCCCATGTTCCTCTTGTCTGCCATCTTTCTCCTCCTGGTCAAATTCTTCTATTTTAGTCTTCCTCTTCTGTGTTTGTCACCCTCCATCACCTCCCCCCTCTTTTTTGTACCCCAGTGCCACAGTCTTTCAGGGTCTATCATCATATTTACCACCGCATCAAAACAAACTATAACTCAAGACGGACCACCGTGGACTCCCACCAGTTCCCATAAAAGAAACAGTGGGAGGAAAAGAGAAGAGAGGGAAAGGATGATGACAGAAGGGAGGAGTGGGAGGTTTGGGAGGAAATGATTTGCCAGATAGCACTGACATAATGAGAGAAAATAAGAAAGATGGCAAGAAAGTGGGCACAGGACATGAACTGGGAGGAAAAGGGAGGGAGGGAGATAAAGCAGGTGAGGGGAGAGGCATAAATGTGTTGCAAAGTTGTGCAAAAACTGGCAAATGAGGCATGTCAACTAAACATGGAGCTAAAAACAGTGTAGTGTGAAAGACCCAGAGAGAGGTGGTCTGAAAACATTCAAGCAAAAAAGTTAGGATGAAATGAAGAATGAAAGAAAGGGAGGAAGGAAGGAAAGTAGAAATACAAGAGGATCATGTCAAGGGGAAATACATAAAAGAGTAAACTGGGGAAGACGACGAGCTAACTCTATTAGCACACAATAATTTAAGGTCAGCAATCAAGGAGCAATGAAGAAGAAAGATGGAGGGATGGGTGGTTGCACCACTACACATAGACACTGTTTTAGAACTATAATAAAAGAGTTTGATTCAAAACAAAACAGCCCTCACCAGGAAGTGTATGCAAGCATAGGATGCAGCAACAGCCACAACTCAGCGCCTCCCAATATCACAAAGAGGCAAAAAAAAAGGTAGAGAAGAAGCACATTGTTGCCCTCCAGAGTACAATTTAGACTACCCTCTAGACTTAGACCTCTAACAATTTGGAAGACTGAATGGTCCATATACGTATGTTCCTAAAAGGTTTGTATACTGAACTTATTAATCTAAATGTTAAAAGGACATGGTTCAGCATTTTAATCAAAGTAATCCTGCATGTTCAATTTATTTAGGTTAATGAGTGATGAAGCATTTTAAATCAAAAAGAATGAGGTCATCAATGTATCATTCCATCATCTTGAACAGGCAGTGAGCTGTAAAATGTTCTGCAATTACTGTCCCGCGCTGTCCTACGGAAGTGACATCAACTGATGCTGATGTGCGTTCTGGAAGCTAAAAAAGTAATAATAAATGTATATCCAGTAGGTGGCAGTATTGCACTGTTGTGTTGTGTTGCTGGTCAATGGTGGACTTCCTTCGTCTGAATCTGTGGTTTTTCTCATCAAACTGGTGTTATCTTGTTTATGGAGCTGAAAACCTCTCTGATGGATTATAGGGTTCCACAGAGCTAAAGGTGCTGTTATAGGCGACCGCACCGCAATCTGTCCATGTTTATGGGTCTCGGGACGATAGGCCTCAAATCCCCGACTCTTTCCTGGACCTCAGTCCGCTCTGCTGTGCACGCTCCTCCGGGTGCTCTGGAGCGAAACTCCGTGATGCAAACTTGAGAAATCTAGGGTGATAGAGGCGGCGGGACATGATTCTATCACCCTAGATTTTTCAAACTCACCTCCGGGAGTCAGAGAACACCGACTGATTAAAGTTTTTAGCTATACGGGCAGCGGTGGAAGGACGAACATAGCAGCTAGCAAAATTAGCTCTGTTGGATGAATTGCCCCCGCTTTCGGACCCTGTGTGTGTGTGTGTGTGTGTGTGTGTGTGTGTGTGTGTGTGTGTGTGTGTGTGTGTGTGTGTGGTGCCTTTTTTTTTTAACCATATTTCATTTTGTATTAATAAAATGTATGTTTATTTATGGAATCATGTCTCTGGCTGCCTTTGGTTGAACCCTTATGAGATAGTTGAGACGTTTGTGCGCGCTCCCGTTCAAGGCTGCAGTTATTTGCAGCGCCAGACGTGGCGATCATGAGTTTTGTTTCTTAATCCTGAACCTAGTCCCTTTAAAGTTAGGGATGCACGTTTTCCAAATTTTGTTTAACCGACTATTGAAGCTTTTAATGGTTAATAACCGGTTATCTGTAAAGTTACACCACCGCCCGTGGTGATAAGACTATATCATATATAATTCATTTAACCATCAAACCCGTTTCTCTATCATCCATAAGCATCTGATGATGACAGCTTCATAAAAATGAGAAAACATGGAGCCTATGATGAGAATGTTTGCTGTATTTACACTCAAGTGCGCAACTACCACACATTCTCAAACTGCTGAAATCAAAGGTAAGATGGTTTTTTTTCCACTGTGATTGGAATCCAGGGTACCAAAAATACCTAGAGGGAGAAAACTTTAACTACAAAAAGAAAAACTTGGCTGCACAGCAGGCCTGAAACAAGAACCTTCTTGACGTAACAGAAAACAGTGCAAGACGAAGCTGCCTGCAGTCACATTCCTCATTTAGTGACCGTCCACCGTTTCCCCTCATCGCTCAGTCTCTCCTGTTTTTGTTCAAACGAGCACAAGAGGAATTACCATGAAATTTTGCACATACTTTCACGATCCTGGAAACCCCACCCCCCATTCCCATTTTGCAACATTATTACAGTTTCATCAGAAAGTGTGTAATAGAGTTCACATCTTCAAACATTGCCCAAATCTAGTGCTAGAAAAGAGAGGACACCGTATCCACAGACATAGGATTCTCAAGTCTTAACCTTATGATTGAAATCTTTACCACTTCAGGATATAGAGAGGACGGTGTGCAGGAGGATTGAACTCTACATGTTAAGGCCTTTATTTCTATTTTTATGTGTTTGTTGGCAGATGTCGTGTCTTTGTTGTCATGGAGAGACATAAAGTTGGACACTGAACGTTGATGTCTATAAAAGTCTTTGATTTCCAGCGACTTCTCCGTAGGGACGTGACTTAATGTGTGTTACTATCAGATTATAAAGCTGCAGTCAGCAGCACAGTGGGGGGATTCATGAACAGATGAAATGACACCGATTACAACCTTTTTAGTTCTGTTTGGCCCTCCAGCCTGCAGGGAAACACCAAAGCGACTTGTTATTCTTGCACAAAACGCTACTGACTCGTCTCTTAGTTCGATCTTTCTTTACTGATTTTCTCACAGCAGGGTCAAACTGATAAAAACACACACAGACGAACTGTACACACCATCCTAAATATCTCACACACTCAGATTAACACAACACTCTAGCCTCGGAGGTATTTCCTGATTGTGTCTTTGTGACTGTGTTCTCCTTAAGGGTGGATCTGAGGAAAGAGAGAGAACTTAAAAGCTGAATATAGGAAGTAAAAGAAAGATCTGGCTCCTGTAGAGGACCAGCAGAGCCCTCGTTTAAAGGGACGGTTTTACAACCAGCTGTTTTACACAGAACAGCAGTGAACTACCAGCAGCAGCTAGCTGCATGTTTAAAGGACTGTGTTCTCATTTACCTTCATCACTACTTAAATCCAAATCAACAAAACATATTATAGTATTTTCTCATAGGCTGGAACACTTTATAGCTTATGTGCATCCCTACATAAAATGGAGAGGTTAGGCAGGCCGATCAACCATTCAAAGGAACTAACTACTGGGCTGCATGGTGGCACGGTTGTTAGCACTGTTACCTCACAGCAGGAAGGTTCAAATCCCAGCCTTCCTCAATTCCCCATCCCTAACATAGATCAAGACTGACAAGGGCTGACCATAATGCATATACCGTTCTTGGCAAAAACGAAAGTATTCTCAAATCAAATGTCAGACCATCTGTCCAACAGTTGATATCTCGGTCGTGCAACACAATAATATCAAACAGCAGCAAATCTATAGCAGGATGTATAAAAGAGAAAAAACAGAGGTACTCCAATGACCAGGTCAAAGTCCAACATTATCTGTCATGCAGACATTAAAAGGTCCATATTATCTGAGAGGATACATTGATTTTTAATCTCATTTGCGTTACTGACTGTCCTGGAAATAGATTTAGAAATTACTGTAACAACTCTACATTTCTGACAGCGCAAGAAGCTTTAAAACCACGTAGCTGCATTATCCGACTACTATCTGGTTCCTAAATACAGGAACAATATTCAGGGAATGTATGTTTTAGCCTTCGGGCTTCTCTGGGCAAAATACTGGCAAAAACTAATGAACTGATAACAATAATTCAAAGAATATTTTCTACAAGGTTTTATAGTTTGCCACTTTCTGACACTAATCAAATATGTTGATGACGTTTTGACATATTTAACTGGTTTCTGGAGCACTGTCATGCTGTCATCCTGCACTACTAATATCTGCAACCAAAACCTAAGCAATTACATAAAGGTGGGTGGAGCTTGATCACTCCAGCTGACCAATCAGAGCCAGTTGGAAAGTCTTTATCATAAAATTAGTCATCCATCTGAAGTCAGTCTGTAAATGGAAAACTTATTTCACTGAAGACAAATTAATTTATGTGTTTTTGTACTTCAAAGTGAAAGGTGGAAGTGAGTATACCAGGGATCGTGTGTGTGTGTGTGTGTGTGTGTGATGGATGAATGCGTGTCTGCTGTAGCGCTGAGGCTGTAGAGTCTGTTCGAGGTCGACCATGACCGCCTGCTGCTGTTGTAGCTCTCTTTCTCTCTCCCCACTAGTAGAATGTCATGTGTGATAAAGCGAGGCTACGCCGTGCACAGCTCCCTCAGGTATACTTAACAAGGGTAACCCGCCTCACAGACAAACATTTCACAGGGGCAGAGGGCATGAACACAAGGCACACAACCAGGAAGCACACACACACACACCTTACTACTACAACACACACACCAGTCAGATGATCTGAGCTGAGTTACTCATCTATATAAAATAGACCTGGTCAGTTTGTCAGCACATCATGTTTTCAGTGTCAGTGAATGACAGCCTCCCCTCACACACACATCTACCTCACATACTAATACACACTCTACGGTACTTTTATCTAGTCAAATGTCTCACTTCCATTTTCATGCCCTAAATGATGAGTTTTTATTCCAGAGTGTTTCTGATCGTTGTGCAGGCCAGTCTGTGGTACTCTAGAAAATGTGATGGTTTACGTTCACCTAAAGCAGAGGGGTCCAAACTTTTCAAGGCAAGGGCCGAAATCATCAAAAGTCCTCAGGGGCCACAAAATTTATTTATTTTTATTTAAAAAATGCAAAAAATGTTTTATTGTAAATTTTGTTAATTTGTACTGAGTACAACATTTTAATGAAAAGGACACAATATTTGCTTTCTTGTAAAAAAAAAAAAAAAGTATTTTGTAAAGACAAACATGGGGCGGCATCAGATTTCTTGGATTTGATTGGTCGATTTTTTTCTAGTTTCTTGGTCCGGAGAAATAATTTGAGTCCGTATTTATTCTACGTTTCTTGCACGTTGCTCACAAGTGTGCTTTGTAATAAAAGTCAATGAGGGTTGGAGGTTTTATTTATCAGGAAATGAAATTGAAATTATTTAATTTGAATAACAAAAGATGGATTTAACCTTTAACATCAAAAAAGGATTTAAAGTAAAACTATATTTTTTTGTTGTTCTGTCTCACTTTAGTAAAAATCTGAACCCAAAAATGTTAAAAAGTGCACCATCAGCCTGCTGGAAGACTAAATTCTACCATTCTTGCAATCCAAGCGAGGCCCACACAAAATCACTCCGAGGGCCACACGTGGCCCCCGGGCCGCACTTTTGGACATGCCTGACCTAAAGTGAGTAATAAAGTGACTAAATATGAATTATATAGCACCTTTCTCTAAGGAAATTCATGCTGCTGTACAATAAAACACAAGATATACCATAGATTTAAATATTAAACAGAAAGGCTCTTAGACTGGAGCCTGCCTGCAACACAAAGAAAGATTTGTTCTCCTCAACAGGATTAAACGAGGAGCCATTTGGGAACAAAAAGAGACGACTGCTGGTGAACTGGAAGGAGCCGTTTAGCGAGGTGGAGAAAACTGGAATTCCTGATTCACTAAAGGGAGCAGGCTGCTGATGCAGAGGAGGCAACAGGATGAGCCGACAATGAAACCAGAGAGGAGTTTGGCCGTTTTCATTCCTCAAATGATGCTGTCATATGACTGCATGTAATTTACGGAAGCACGCAAGCATCTGCAAAACACAAGTCAGGTGTTGGCTTAGGTTCTGATCTCAATGGGACATCACCTGATTAAATAAAGGTTTAAAAATAGTGAGTCCGCATCAGAATCAAACAGAGATCCTTCCAGCAGTCCAGTTCATAATTAAAGAACTAGTTTGGTTGCTCAAATGCTGAAATCAACACTAAAACTTTAAAATAAACGTGCAACAGCAGCTTTTTTCAAATTTATTTGCAAGAATCCTAGTTTAGGTGTAAATATTAGAACATCCACTTGTTACCACTTAAAGTTCGTGACGGCAGACAGTTTAGAATACTGAATTCAAGCCACTGTGTTCACGTCTTCTTTAAAGTTGAGAAGTCTGAACAAAAAATATTCTGAAACCAAAATGATCCCCATTAGAACCAAGCCTTCACCCACAGGAAACAGCCTGATGGGCTTCGTATCCTGCCAGAAAATAATGATTACAGCATACCGAGGAAGGTTAGGAGCTCTGGAAACATCTTACTTCATCCTCACCATCCACCACAGAGTCAGCGTGCTGCTAGTCTGTCCCTTTTTTCAAACCTCAAGCTTGAAGCGGCAGCAGTTAGAAGGCGTTCCACTGGAAGGCTAATTTGTTAAAAATCACCGCGTATCTGTCCGTTACCCACAAGCGCTCCTGTTCATTTAACACTAAGCCGTTCTCATCCATCTCTCCCGTCTTTTCATCTGTCTGAATGAGGGATCTCATGAAGCTTCTTTAGACCAAAACAGATGCTAAGACTGCTGCCGCCATGTTTGTGTCTTTATCAAATGTGGGGGAATACTCAGCATGAATAGCATACATTTTGGTCAATGCATATTTCAAGTTACACCGCCCACCCACCATTCACTGTAAGCTCCAACCTGACTGAGTGATGCTGACTCAGGTCGTCAGAGGGGGTTAAAGATCTTTAGTGCTGCTGAATTTGCTCAACAAACACTCAAAATCACACTTTCCATTCCTGCCAAAAGCCTTTTCCGGTCTGCACATGCATGAGATGAGACCAGCTTTGATCAGAGGCTCTGCGAAGGTCGCGGCTGATACCTGAATTAGTGCACACGTGCGAGCGCTCTTCTTGGCGAATGGTCTTTCATCCTGTTCAGCTGTCTGGGCTGAGAGTCAGCAGCTGAACTGATCATTTTCTCGACCACACTCAGCTCACTTCACACAATGTAAGATTTAAATAAAACATCACTAAACGTTAGCATCAATCAGGGTAACTGCATGCATTTTTTTTTTATTAATATGCAATGCCCCCAAAATAAATGAATAAAGAGAAGCTAAATATGTATGTTTTATGTCAGTCCTCTGACATAATTTACACAAAGAATGACCTCGTGAACTAAAAAACTTAGTAAAATAAGAAACACGAGATAAATAAAGCATTGAATGTATTCAAAAATGAAACGACATATCTGGTTTTGTTTTGGTTATTTATGACATAAATATCCTCAAAAGCCAAAACCTTTATTTTCCATAAATTGTTTCTAGTATCAGGCTTATATTAGAGGTAGGATTTAATCTTTTTTTTTTATAACGACTTACATATTTTGGCTATAATGTCATATTTTTAATGCCTTGTAAATTAAGTAATGTGTAACCTATCAGAAGAAATTTGTCTGAAAAGTCCTGATCCGTCTCTCTATATGTCAGAAAGCTGCACAAACAAAGAAGCAAGATGACTATTAGCTCAACTGTTAAACCAAGCTCCATATTTAGTATATTCTGGTACTGAACCGATGCAAAATGATGGAAATTTAACACATGCAACTGGCTTCATGTGCTTTTCTTTTGTTAATTTAAGCAGAATTCACGTTCATGCCTCTTTTAGCCAATCAAGAGCCATATTGCAGACCCCTGGCCAAGACCACAGTGTATTCCTGCCATATTAAAACAGCTTTAATTTCTTAAACTGAATAACAGTTCACGTAAACTGTAAATATTTCATAACATAGCTGTTTTAGCAGAAATATTAAGAAATTAACAGAAGACTCGACTTGTGGAGACGCCGGAATGACTGCACTTTGTTGCTGCTGGTGATTTTCAAACCACAGACTTAAATGTGTAATGTGAATCTGATGTCTGTGTCCAAGTTTATCTAAAAACTTTTATACGAAGTACTATATGTGTAATCTTTTATAATTAAGAACATTTAAAGGTCCCATGACATCGGTTTCCGTGTTTTCTGACTAATCTATCATGTTGCAACGTTGAGTTCTCACCTTAAACCTGCCAGAAAGAGCAAAAAACGGCGTCCATCTGTCTCCTAGTACAGCCAGTGAGAAGCTCTTCCAGATTTCAGACCCAGGTTTCAAACAGTTTTTTTCACTCCAGCCCGCTATGAGGTCATAGTGATCCGGACTTGCTTATATGGTCAATTCTCCTCCCACATGCACGTTCACGACAACTGGAGCGAGGCAGTGCCGCCGCCATTGCCCATAGACCGTGTAGTGTTTAGTTTCAGTTTCGTTTCTCTTTCACGCGACGACACTGCCCCCTGCTGCAGCAGAAGTGTCAGGCTGCCAAATAAGGAGAAACTCAGCAGAACCGGAAGGCGGCGCTTTCTTCTGATCTCTGAGTTGCTCGTTAGGAAATAATTACAGCGTATTTTGAGTTATAACGGTGCAATGCTAATCTAGAGGCATCAAAGATTACACCTGTTTAATATAAAGAGATGTAAATATGGAGTCACAGGCACTTTAATATAAAATAACATTAGCATACATTGCTAAGAAATTATGAAGATTGTATTTTAAGAAGGAAACAACACACGATGGTTTTTGCTGCATTCGAATAAGCCGTCAGTTCATAATGGGCTTGGGCGGTATTAAGGTATTAGCAACGGTATCCATTTCAATACCGTAATGAAAAAAATGCACCTTCATTGCTGAACTGCCGGTGAGTCGACGGTAACTTTGGGCCGGAATGGGGCACTCACGCCGCCCGCTATCCGAGCAGCTCGTTTCAATCAGCACTTCCTTGTTGTTGCGCGAGCTCCTGATGCCGCAGGTGTGTTCCGCGCACGCAGGGCTTCAGTCAACAGCAGGGTTTCAACCTTTTCGTCATATTTCCGGTTTTATTTTTGACAAGGCAGGTAGAAAATATACTATTTCCGGTTGTTCCAGTTTCGTCTCAAAAGCGTAAGAACGGAGAGAATACACGGATTCGTGCGTGCTTAGGGCTTCAGTCAACAGCAGGACCACCCCCCCTCCCTTGTTTTACTCAACATTTTCTTTTTGCGGCGAGGCGAGCTCGCGGGTGTGTTAGCGTGCTTACAGCGCTTCAGTCAACAGCGGAAGCCGTCCGAACAGAGCATCAGCTGTTACTGCTCATGGTGGGAGCCATGACCGAAAATGCCATGCCCGAGCCGAATTAAGGTCCTAGTCCAACCCTGGTCACGGTAATGCCGCATACCCCGGTAAAATGCGGAGGAAGTTTGACGGTATTAAAATTTGGATAATGCCCAAGCTGGCTCATCTAACTTTACCTCAACTGTTTCAGCACAGAGTAATTAACACTTCGATTAATAGTAAATAATAGTGTTTAGGAGCCGGATAACAACAAACTACACAGAGAACTCATTAGGTAACGAGCTCACAGCTACCGGTGATGATGAGCAGCTTCTTTCCGTCAACATTACATACCACAGTTAAACTGCATGCATGCTGTCAGGAAATAAATTTAAAGTTGTGTATGAAATTTTTAAAAATGAATAAGAAAATAATTTCCTTTCATGTAGTCAACCAAGCTGTTTACATTTGATTTGATTGCTTTCTGTGTCCTCCTCCCTCTGATTATTTCATTTTGATGTGCTGTAAAATTAATTGTGCTTCTGCCAGAAACAGCATCTCCCAACCGGAAACAACCGGGTTTCATCTTAATCTCATCTCTCATGACTCAGCTCACTTCAGTTCATTTCAGATTCTCTCTGCCAAATCTTGTTTCCCACATTTTTTTTCTCCCTCAGACAAGGTCTTCCTCTCTTTCTAAATACTTTTTCCCTCCTTAATTGCATTTTCCCCTTCTTTCTCCTCTCACTCCACCTCCCCGCTCCGTTCTGCCTCCCAGTGAGAGTGCATCCTACTCCCACGGAACTCTGACGGATCCAAGAGGCTAGCGCCACTCTGTAAATTTAACAACCGTACATCGTATTTTGATGAGATGGCTGCAGAGGAAACTGACAGACAGGATGGAGGAAAGGAGAACAGGTGAAGGAGAGGGAGAGACAGCTCGTCACAAAAATGGAGGGAAAACGAGAGTGTTTAAGTCGAAGAAAGAGGAGGAAGACTGAGCTGTTCATCCAAAACTCAACCCCACAGGAAGTAATAAACACACGTTAGCATTCAAAGAACAAAAACAATGGCTACTACCTCAGCTTAGAACAACAGCTAAACAATGGAAAAAACAATGAAGATGGAAAAACATTGGAAGAAGCTCCCAGAGTATATAAAAAAACTCCCATCACCATAGCAACTCGGGCTGACAAGAGAGGGCAGCATACCAGAAGGATGGGGGGTGGGGGGGGGTAGAGAAAGAGTGAAAAATAGACAGAAAAGGATGAACTGATGGAGAATTAAAATTTAAAGGCAAGAAGCCAATTAGGACTGAAATTTAAACTAGAATACACGAGTCAGCAGTTAATAATGAATAAGTTGTGTGTACGTCATGGTGGGATACGATACCCACTGCAATCCAAATGTTTGCAGATTTCTTTAGGGAGACGAGTCAGAGTGAAGGTATGCAACAGTGTCTGTGGGATTTTGATTTTTTTAACATGGTTGATGGTAATCTAACCGTGAGAACGGTGGATCATATGAAGGCTGTTGGGAACACGGAAAACTGAGGGAAATGCCACAGTTGAATGAGCTAAAGGCTAGTACACGTGTAGATAAGACACATGTGTGTTGCTCCCATTTAAAAAGAGTTCTAATGTCCTGAATTTCAAAGCTGCAAACAATTAATTTTAAAGCTGCCATTTTTCCATGTATCCATCTATTTGGCAGCAGTAGCTCAGTAGGTAGAGAATTCATCTTGGTAAATGTCCTGTACTTGTATCGCAGTGTCTAAGTCCCAAAGTGCTTCATTCAGTCATTCACCCACTCACACACACATTCATGTGGCAGTAAGCTACATAGCTCTGGGGCAGACTGTTAGAAGCTGGAGTCACCGCACACAATCTAGCACCCCTGGGCCCTCCGGACCACCACCAGCAGACAAGGTGGGTGACGTCTTGCTCAAGAACACAATGACAAAGTAACCCAGTCAGAGCTGGGATCAAACCGGCAACTCTAAGGTTGCTAATTTCAGCCTCTTTGGGATCTCGTTCTCAGATCACATGATCATATATGAAGGTTAAAACATAGATGGACCAGTCATTTCAAAACTTCACCTTCGCTTTAGCTTCTTTACGTTACAGCCTGGGACAACACCTTCATTACTGCAGACAAAGCCTATATATCCATCTACCTTTCACTTCATCTTACAATCACCCAAGAACGAGACGCCAAGATTTGTAAACGTCTTACTTAAGACAGGGACTCACTCCCAACCCGAAAAAGAATTCCTTCTTGTTCCAGTCAAGAACCATGACCCTACATTTGAAGGAGCTGACTCTCATCCCAGTTGCTTCACACTCGGCTGTGAACCGCCAAAATACCACGGAAGGTCATGGCTTGAAGACACCAACTAATCCAAGTCACAGAATATTACTGGGCCTCTTTTGGTGCATTTATGGGGCCCTATACACATTTAGCTGTGTGTATGTCATGGATGCAAGAGCCTTACAAGTTGTACCTTGTAAAGGTAACCATTCGGGCTTTCCAAAACGAGTTTATGGCCAAGAAGCATTGTTATAAGAGAAAAATTATCAATCACACCTTTCTTTACTTTTTGAGCTTGAGTTTAAATGTCAGAAAGTTGCTTCCCTTTAGAATTCCTTCCTGATTCTCCAAACTGATATCGTTCTATCCGTTATCTACCTCAGGGAATACAACTTTTCCTAACTATCCCTCGTATATGTAGCAGTCTTTCTCAATGAAATAGACATTTAGTGTTATCTGAATAGCAATCCAAGCCCCAGGACTGTTGATTTAATTATTGACTGAGATACGTCATGTGAATATGCTGAGAAAAAAACAAATCACCCTATGACCAGCCAGAGAGGAGGGAATGTTTCCCACTTCATCTTCCCTTCCCACAATTTCCCCACCGCTCTTTAAAACAGAGCATTCTTCTTCATTATGCCAAAATAGACAACTATTACACACTACTATTAGAGCAATTTTTGCCCTAGGGAACACTCAGATGGGAAAATGAGCGTTTCTGATTTCTGACTGCATGTACTAAACATAGGGAGATAGAGGGAGAGGAGTTTATGATCACCATAGCCATTGTTTTACTGTCATTAAATTGGATTATTTGGAGTTAATTGAAGTACAGGGAAACGGAGTAATCCAACCGTGACTTCCACTCAACTAGGATCCCCAGAGAATCTTGAGCTGCTAACAAATAAATTGCAAATCCCGATAAGTCGTCAAAAAAAATGCATGATATCAAAAACCAAAATGAATCATTGCATTCAGCTACCACACATGTACAGACAATCAGAGAAAAGTACATAATCAGATTGGGCTCTATCAAATCCAAACCCAGCATTTAATTCATTTTTTAAAATAAATACACTGGAATTTAGATTTAACTCCTAAAGAAATAGTAAAGCCTCTGAAAACAAATTTATTAGAGACATCTCATCATCATATTGTTGCTAGCTGAGAATTTACTAACTCTCTGTAGAACACACACACACACTCACACACAAAAATCTTGTAATTTCTGTAACAGACTGCAGAAATCCTCAGAAAGGAACACAATAAGAAACAGAAACGGTTTTATTGATGCATATTTGTACCCTTGGGCTTTTTGCATGTATCTTAAAAATAAATTTAGACTTTAAAATAATGAATGGGTTTACTTGTTTAGTACCAAGAAGTTTTCCCGGTCAATACTTGGCTAACCGCCTATTTAAGAGGAGTTTCTATGTTCTTTGGTGAGTTTTCTCCGGATACTCCGGTTTCCTCCCACAGTCCAAAAACATAGTTCGGTTGAATGGTTGTTCTAAATTTACTCATGGTGTGAGCATGCATAGTTGCCTCCAGATAAATGTAGATTTTATTTGTTACTTTGGATGTTGACTACTACGTTCCAACGCACAGAAATACAGACACAGAACTTTCACGGTACAATGATTGTGTATGCATCTTTTTGATATGCTGTCTGTACGGTGATTTGTTAGTGTCTCTCTGGGATGTGACTGTTGGCAACTAATCGGAGACACAAAAGTCCAAGAAAAATGGCTCATTTTCAGTTAGAATCACTGAATTGGTATGTACGACGTAGGCCTGTACCTATGGAGTATTTTAGTAATAGAGTGTCATTGAATATAACATAGATTTCCTTGAGTACCTTGATATAAATGTACAACACCAGCAACTTCATCCGTTAAAGGCGCACTCTTGTGTACGAGCATATGTCCAGGTGTTACTAAAAATCAATCAACACATTATTCAGCTCGTTTATTTATTTAAAACACTTTACAGAACATTTATCTTTATTTAAAAGCTTTTAATATACCTAAAAGTCACCAGATCTTACAGCTCTGTCCAGCAACGGGACTTCAGGATGTTTGTGACTTCTTTTTTATTTTTAGATATCTTCGGGACAGGTAGGCTATGCAAAGAATACTCTGAAAATCCTGTTTATAGTATGACAGCTTTTCCTTAATCAGTTACAATTGGGGGTTCAGTATCGTGTCCAGAGGTACTTCAACACGTGGCCTTTACAAGGAATTAGCCCTAATCTCCCGATCAGTAGATGACCTCTCTTCCCCGACCCACGATCACCACCATATGAGTTGGTGAGGGATGCACCGATACCAATATTGGTATCGGTATCGGGCCAATACAATAC
Organism: Callopanchax toddi; assembly: GCA_006937965.1. Classification (NCBI taxonomy): domain Eukaryota; kingdom Metazoa; phylum Chordata; class Actinopteri; order Cyprinodontiformes; family Nothobranchiidae; genus Callopanchax; species Callopanchax toddi. The sequence continues at coordinate 1,255,712 of SSNR01000008.1, read as the reverse complement.
CGATACCATGTACTCGTTAAAGTTAACCAAAAATAGAAGAAAATAGAACATGTCTTCCAATTCAATGCATTTTTTTGTGCAGTAGAAGTATCGTATCGGTACTCTGTATCAGCAAGTACTCAGATTCAAGTATCGGTATCGTATTGGTTTTTTAAAAAGTGGTATCAGTGCATCCCAAGTGACGACCATTCCCTCTAAATAACAGATCACTATTTACTCTTAAATTTCAAACAAATTTGTTTACTTAGACCAATTATCTGAAGGGTTGGGTAATGAATACACACGTCAGCCGACAGTTGTCCTAAACTTTGATTCAATATGAACTGAGGATTTTATCTGACAAGCTGAAAGCACGAGGAGAAGCTTGATCCCTCACTTTACACCAAGACATTATCTCAGCAACTTCCTTCTTAGAGAAATGACCAATGAGTTGCTCCACTGAATCAAAACGATCAATTAGAAATAACCTCCAAACCCTTCGGGGAACAACATTAATCTTACAATTTCATAAACAGCGCCTCCTGTTTTTCATACATTTGCATAAACAGTGTCTCATGTTTATCTCGGCTTTCCATTTCCTCAGTTAAGGCAATCTGTTCTCCCATTCCTGTTTAAATTGTTTTCCTCAACTATCATAACTGATCAACAATATATTTATTTATACCTGCATTAATGGAAAAGACAAAGAAAGTGCCTCTCCTTCTTGTTAAATATGAGCCACAGAAATCTGACAAATAGTCGGAGGTGTGATTGATGAAACACTGCTGGAAACAAAGGCCACCCATATGAGACATTTGGATAAGAACTAGAATGCTGGAAGGTTTCTTGGCACGGAAGCACTGAAGCTTTACTGTCGCTCTGCATAATAGAGACCTTTAAAAAACGTGCAAATATAAAAACGTGTAAGATAACAGCTTACAGACACTTCTGGCAGTATCCACTGCTCAACTCAATATTCTAGATGCATCTTTACAACACCTTCCCATCCTTTTACTTTATTTGCATAAGAAATGCTGACTCACGTTTCTTCCCCTGCATGCATATTTGATTATTTGACCCCATATTTATGTTCTGTCAGAGACGTGTGAGTGTATAAAATTTATCCTGGAGCATAAAATGAGTAGAACTGAAAATCTGCCAACGATTGACCGAATCAAGCAGAAATATCCGACAGGAAGGTTCACCACACATCCCTTAAAATACAGCATCATCTCATATTTGTTCATTAAATCCTGCGTCTCATTTTGAATCAATACAGGATGGAGTTGTCCTGGATTTGCGAGTTGTCCTGCAGCATCATCTTGTCAAAGTTTTGCACTCAAACACAGGTGGGTTGATGGATTTATGTAAATGTGCTGCATTTGTATAGTGATTTTCTAAGTCTTGGACTACAACGCTTTTTACAGTCAGTCAGTCTGATGGCAGTGAGCTAGTCACAGAAGCGAAGCAACCAGACACAGGCGCTGCCGGATCCTCTGACCACCAGCAGGCAATGTCGGTAAAGTGTCTTGCCCAAGAACAAAGTGACTCTGGATGCAGGATTCGAACCAGCAACTCTCCAGTTGCAAGGTGAACACGCTACCTACTGCTGCCCTGCGGTTTATGGTGCTGTTTGGTAAGATATTCATAATATGGGCCAATCAGAAGCAGAGGAGGGCGTGTCTGAACATTAAGACTTGTCCCGGTATTCCCTCACATCCACACAGTATAAACCTTTAATAAACGGTAACTTTAACCAACCATTGTTCCAAGGTCAAGTGAAGAATCGAAGCCCAGACATCAGTCTCCCCAGAGACTTCCCTCCAGCTCATTCTGGGGAATTCCAAGGCATTCCAAGATCACAGAGGAAATATAATTCATCTAACGATTTCTGGGTCTTTGACAGGATCTCCTTCCAGAAGGACGTGCCAGAAATATCCAAGGGGAGGTGACTAGGAGGCATCCCAAACCACTTCAGCTAGGTCAAATCAATGCAAAGGAGCAGTGGCTGCTACTCCAAGCCCCCACCCCCCTCAGATGATGGAGACCTTCACTGTGTCTCTAAGGCTGAACTCGTCTAAGAAGGAAGCTCATTTCAGTCTCTTGTATCCAGGATCTCGTATGAGGGCTGGAAGATGGACCAACAGGTGTGTTTAACTGGATTAAACTGGATAATATCAGAGGGAAGCTGTTTGATTTAACTCTAATGACAGCCATGACCCATAAGACTTCTAAATAAAGACTCATTGAGGGACACAGTACCTGGCTCAAGGGCCGGAAATAGGAGAGTCACAGGCCAGATCCGGTGGACCACCCTTGATCTAGGTCTAAATAATGAGAATAACTTCAGGCCACGGCATGTACGATGTTTAGAATGGCCCTATGGACTGTTGAATATCGATACAGAACTAAAGCACACGTTTCTGGAGGCGTGGTGATGTGACTTCACTGCAGGTGATCGATAGTTAGGCTGGTCCTGGACCAACAAAAAGTTCAAGACCAACAATTTGTTCAATTTAGTAATGTAGTACATTATTGTCTAAAACCCCTTTGCCTCCAAGTTCTTCAGATTCACTTGCTGAACCTGTTCTGAGGTTATCTGCTACCCTGACTGTACAGATAGTATTTAAGCCACAAGCCTAACAGAGAATGACTGCTGTAACCTGAGGACTTAGTGGATCTAATTCACCACAGCTTTGTAATAGCTCTGGTTTTATTAGACCATTAGAACAATCAATGAAGATGGCTGGTTTATGGCAATATTTGACATAAAGGGTTATTGCATTGTTTTTGATTAACTGCTTTAATTTGTTAGGCATTTAAGCCAGATGTTCCCGTATTTTATTTAATCTTTAAACACCCATGAATTATATTTAAATGTGCTCGCACAGCCTAATATGTATTAATAAATCTGTATGATGAAAACATGATCCTCTGCCACAAATTAATGTAAAACACACTTTTAAATCACAAAAAAAGAACCAAGAGAGTTGATTCTGTTCTACACACACACATGAGAGAGACAACAGCAAACAACCAGGGTTCCCCTCCGAGAACGCAGGCTCAGATTTATTTATGTGTTTAATTTGTGTTTTTCTTAAAGAGGAACTTGGCAGCGAGCCTCGACGCAGAGGGGAGTTAGGACCCAGCAGAGGACAGCCAGGGAACACTTTAAATTAGAAGCAGACTCGTGCCTTCCTCCCGCTCCGTCTCGGTGTCTGTCTCCGTAAAAAAAAAAAAAACTACGAGGAAGGGAGAGGAAAGAACAGAGAGACAGACGAGTCTGGAAATGGTTTCGCAGCCACATCTTGTAGGAAATCCTATACAAAACCAGTTAAGGAGGGACACAGAAACCACAAGGGCTGGAGCTCCCCCCCCGGCGCTCGCTGTGTATACGTACGTGTGTACAACAGGAACCTCAGATCTGCCGCTTTGTAGGAAACTACCAATATTTACTGAAACAATTCAAAATGCACATATATTATACATGCAAAGATGCATACTTGGACATAGAAATGCACCATACAGAGGAGAAGTTCTTGCACAGTAGTACAAACATTCAGTACTAGCTTGTTTTGCATCAGTGGGAGACACGCATGTATGCACAAAGAGGAACACACCTCTCCAGGGACCAGACAGGGCTTCCCTCCCAGTCAGTCTACATCTGCAAATTGTATAGTCATTGCAAAATACACACACACACTTACACACACACATACCCAAGCAACAGAGCAGAGAGACCTCCCTGAGTGTATATAAGGTGAAACTATGCTGTGTTTTCCTACAGTAAAATACAGACTAATAAAGAGCAGATTTTACACAGTGGTACACAATGACTTGCACACACACACACACACACACAGTGAGGGGAGAGGTGGGTGGAAATGTGGGGAGAGAAGAAAGAAAGGGGGGTGATGCAGTGATGACTAAGAGAAAATATTAATCAAGACAAAGAGCAGACCTCTCTCATTGTGAGAGTGTGGGATGATCTGCACCCCAGAGGGTATCGCAGGAATTTTTCTCCCAGAAATAATATTGTCACATTTATGAACGTGTGGGAGCCTCAGAATGCAATATGGGTTATGGAGGACGAGAGGCGAAACGTTTGCATTTCAGGTACCATGTGTAGCCGTGGAGTTGGATGCAAGTACTATGGAGTTCTTGTCAGTATTTGTCCCTTTATTTCTTTATTCTATTAGAATTTTTCATCTTAAGATTAAAAAGTAAATAAATACAACAAGACTACGTTAATACTTACATAAAAATGAGGTCAAATGACTATGCATGACAAAAAATAGGTCACTAAAATCTCATTTCTGGTTATAAATTATAATTTCTACTCAACATTTGGTTCACTTACTCAACTATCACAGAACTCACCACATTCCCAGCTGCATTACACACCTGTTTTTAGTCAAATGACAACAGGAAAGCTATAAAACCAACAGTATACAACCTGCTCAGCACCAAAGACATTAGCTAGTGAATATGAACGAACTTTTAGCAGCTAAACCACCTTAAATCTGGTTTTAAATATAGGTGTAGAACCAGTAGATAACTTTTTCCTTTAACGTTGAATACTGGGGAGAAAAACATACATTTCCAGGTTGTTTTCATGCACAGATTATCCAAACAGCTCCCTACTGCCAAGTCTGCTAAACGAGCCCATGTGAGAATTCAACAAGTAATGCTCCAGATAATTCACAGTAAGTCTGCATCCATGCTGATAACAACTGCTTTTATATTTTTATGAATAAAAGACTTTGACTCTCTTCCAACTGTGCAACTCATACGGAAAAACTCCTGCAGCTTAGTTTATGACTGATGGTAAGCAAGACTTTCTACAATCTCTATGTGAGAAAACAAAGACGTTAGAAATAATATAATAAGGACTTCTGTCACCTTTGACAGATTCATCCATTTTGCTATGCTAAGCTAACCAGTAGGTTTGAACATCACTGTTTTTAATCAAACTCAGTTTGTGAAGTAAGCATACTGTATATACATCAGAAACAGTTTTTAAAATCTTAAAAAGTCTCACCAAAAATGGCATTTGTATGTTAAGAGGTGCACAAAAGTTTGGTTTTCTTAGAATTGTATAAGCGTTAACTTTATTTGCTAATCTGCTCTGCAACAACTAGTGTACGGGCTTGTACTTGCAAATGTTTATTTTATCCTCTACTACAGTGGACGGCTTTTTCCAGCTTTTCCAGGTTGACACATTGAGAATAAGATCGAGTTACATTTACATTTCAAATATGACAAACTACTGCTTTCACAGTAGCAAGATGATTGTATCTGCACAGTTTAAACATCAGCAGGTCTCTGCCTTTAAAGTCATGTTCTATGTGCCTTTTTACTTTGAACACCAAGAGCTCTGAACAGCCTACCCAGCATGCACCACCCCATTTTTTTCAAGTGAGTATGTTGCACCTGATGTTTGGTACTCATGTCATCCTAGGCAACACACCTCAGGGATGGGGGTGCTGGCACTTCAACGTGTACAAGTCACTAAGCTTCTGCAGCCGTATGAGCACTCCTTCGCAGTGCCCAGTAAGTGAAGCTTACAACGAGCTGCTCAGCTCACGCTGCAGCTCGTCAGTGTGTGATGACGGGCTGCGTGATCATACCACAACAACACCGTTAAGGAAAGTTGTAGCAGAAGAGACAGGTACACATGCATGATATCTAGGGCACAAGCTGTGGGCCACTTATGTGCAGCAGCATCAACAAATATGAAGTATTTGTTGATGATGCTGATTTGCACCAAAGTTTAGCTTAAAATCTGCCAATGTCAAACAGCTGTGGCGGCCATCTTGAATCAAGTTGAATCCAAAAGTGATTCAGATACAAACGTACATCCAGTGATTACTTCCTGTACGTTTAGTTAAAATCCTTCTAGTGCCACACACACACACACACACATAAACAGGCAATAACATTATTGTTCGCCTTTTGTCTTTCAGCAGTTGGAACAGTATGGAATAAACATTTTTTTGCAACAATAACTGGCAGCAAGACACATTGTTTATTGTGCATCTTCGGCACTGAAATGAGATAAAATACATCAATAAACAAAGCTATTCCAGCAGCATCACAGGAGTGAACTGAACTGTTTCATTCTCCATCCATCTAACAGATTACACCTGTTTCACATGACCTTGTAACAGCCTTTAAATCTGGTGAGCTTTTGACTCATGGGACTTGATCCCATTCCCTCTTAGGCTGATCCCAGCACAGGTGTAGCGCATCAGGCGCTGCAGGGGCTTGGCACTCAGAAAACGCTGCGATCAGATTCTGGAGCTGCCATTGCACAGACAGCCCCCTCGGACATTAGGCTCTAATGGCTGCAAAATCGTAAATGTTACAGTGATTTGGGCTGAGCGCCAAGGGGAGAGTGCCTGAGTGTGTCTAATATTTATGTGCATGCATATGTGTTTGTAAGAGTGTGTGTGTTTGGATGTGAAAGTGTGTTTGTCATGTCAGAGTCCCTGTCTGCACAAAACGTATCGCTGTAAAAGGGCACTGAAGTGAAGCGGAGTAATTACAGCTTGATACAGGTAAGGACACGGCTGAAACACACACACACACAGTCCCAGTCATTAACTCAATAAAAGCATTCAAATAGAACAAATGGTTAAGTTTCTCTATTTTGTTTGAAATGTATTTGTACCAGATTTAGGTTATTCTTTAAAACCATATAGTTTTTTTTACACTGATATTTTTCCCGGTTTTCAAAAAAAGCACTGAAATACCCCACCACACCACTAGGTGGCGATAATGGCCACATTAATGACATATCAAAACACAGAGAAAGAACATTTTAAAGCTTCTCCCAAAACTCATATTTGTCTTTGATTCCAAACCATTTCCAATCAGCTTTTATCCATTTCTGTTCAAAGTTTAAGAGCAACAGGATCAGGAGGTGAAAATCATTTTACATATTTACACTGAGACTTATAACTAAAATTAAAAAATAAAGATTAACAATCAGACAATGTACGTTCTTTTAGCCATTTTTTTTTTCATTTTCAGGATTCTTGCCCCTTTACCAAAATCTAATTCCAGCACTTTTAAAGACCTTCTATTGTGATTTTCCCAAATTTTCCAGCTTTCCTAAACTCAACATGAGAACGCGATGACAATTACTGTGCACAAACCAATCATTATTAAACAAAACTCTTTTGCCTAAATCAAATTCAAGCCCTTTTAAGCACTTTCATGGTGAGTTTATGATTTTTGAGCTTCTTACATTGATGATCATTTACACAAATAGTATATAAATGCTCAAAATTACATCTACATTATTTGCATGTGTTGTACAACACAGCAAGGCTTTATTAGTCTGCTGAAACTCATGCAACGTGTTGTGAAATTATGTCATTTTGTCTTATATTAACATTAATAGAGGAGATTTGAGGAGGCCGATAGAGGCTGTACAGTCAGACCTCACAGATACAAATGTTCCTACATTTAGTTCAGAGATTGATGGGGAAGTCATGACTCTTACATAAGCTTCCTGACCCCAGGGATATTTATATACCTCGTTTTTATCTATAATAGAACATCTCTTTTATTTCTTGGTGCCTTTTTTCATTTCCTTCGCCAGGCTCCGAGGTCCTACCGCGGGAAAATCCTGAGGATTTGACAGAGAGGGATGGAGAGAGAGAGAAAGAGTGGGTGGAGGAGGAGGAAGGTGGAGCGGGAACAAAAAAAGGGCAGAGACTAAAAGGAGGATGCATTTCTGTGTGTGAGTTAATAATAATTGAGATGTTAGGCTGGCTGATATGACGGTCAGCTGTTTTGGCCCTGGACATATTTGTCTCTTGAGAAGAGTGCATAAGTGTGATTGTGATGGAGGGATAAGGCCAGCATCAGGTCTGGTATGTGTCATCGCCA
>SSNR01000008.1:1237834-1245334 GCA_006937965.1 Callopanchax toddi | reverse complement strand
AAGAAAAATGATTCCAGGCACATCCACACTAAAAGAGAAACACATGCAAATCAGTGAAATAATGAAAAATAAAGCATCAGATTTTAAATCTATTCAATGAAAGTCAACTATTAATGATTTCCTAGGAATTGGCTCTACTTTGTGTTGGTTTTTAAAATTCGGAGAATGGTTTTTGGGAAGAACTTGATGAAAACAGCAGGTCTGTTAGAACCTGATCTCCATCCTGCTCCCAACGTTCACCACATCTCGTCAGCTGATGGGAATGTTTTTATCCAATTTTTCTTTCCTTTGCGAAGCAACACAGCTGCTTTTGTAGGTTCTCTTCAATGCCGTAATTATGCCATCATGCATCACAATGAATTAAAAGTTGTACGAATATAGAAAAAAACAAATTACTGGAGAAGAAAATAAGCAACAGCTTCCTTGCCTCAAACTGTACAAACGAACGACTGAAACATCCAGTGTATTTCTTACACAGAAACACAAATACTTGGCAGCTGTCAGGATAGACCTGCAGACACACTAATATTCATTTAAGTGACCTGGTAACACAGAGAAAGCCGGTTTTAAGGTAACCGGAGAACGGTTGATAGTTCTACCAGAGAGTCTCCAAACCACAGCTTCAGTGAGCAAAACCACTGAGGGTTTAAGTTACTTCTCTGAAATTTACATTAAGGTGATATAGTTTCTTAAAGTTTGGCTCACAGACACCTCAGAGACCATGAGCTCCATAATGTTTTAGGAATACTTTTTGTATCTCTGACAGAATATGAGTAGTTTTGTTATTGTTTCAGTCTTTTATATTTAGTTTTATTCCCATATTTGACACCTTTATTCTTTAAAGCACTTTAGGTTGGATGCCTGTTCATAAACTCCTATAAGTAGGGATGCTACTTTTTATCCAGGATGCTTACTAAAGCCAGGCCTGCTGGAATACTTAAGTCACGGTCTCTGTAAAGTATTATTACCATCTATAATGTATTAATAATGTGTGTAAAAAATGGAGGAAAAACCCTAGAAGTAACAGATGTGCTCGGTCCTTTTGTTTCAGAACTTAACAGGCTAATCATTTTTAAACTCTAATAAAAAGATTATAAGGCACATTCCGACATTTTTCAGGGGTATTTTGTGTTACTCTCCACTAACAGACCTGCCCTCTTCTGATTGGCTCAGATCTTGAATGTTTTATCCAACCACTTTTATCTACTCCCGGAAAAATGTGGGCAAAATCATGCCGCGTATAACAAAATTCATACCTAAATAAAAAAAATTTATGAATTTTTAAAACATTTATTACGTTATTTTTTAAAGTATATAAGTAAGTTAATGATTCTGTATTTTAATGGGCATGCATAAACCCTACAAATAAGTCTAAGTTGAGTTAAGGACAAATAAACTCATGAAGTTTAATATTAAGCCATAAAATCCTTGCTTCTTTAATGGGAATTGTCTCCAAAACACAAGAAATACAATAAAACTTTTAGTTTGCTGCATTAAACAGGATCCAGCATGAGGAAAAACTCCATTTCTCTTCTGGACCTGGCAGCTTCAGGTGGGTGGTTTAATGGCTGATTTGTGGCTTAAATTCAATGCTTTAATGATGGAAATCAAAAGGAGCTGTAACATATAGGAGCATTAGTGTTTTCTATATAAACCTCAATAAAACATGAGGGGTATTTTGCACCACTAAACGTCTACTTATTCCCCCTTTAAAGAAAAGTTTTTCTTAGAGAAAAGGTGAAGTCTGACGGCGTTGTTTACCATTAAACCTGTCTGCGATGGAAGAGCAAACTGACCTCAATAAAGGGTTTGCTTTGCGCTTAACGACTTGAACAAAGATCCTCATTAGGAACAGACTTCACGCTGAGCTGTCTGCTCACACCTCAGACTCACTTCCTTTCACTGCCTCTCTTTGCTCTTGCCATCGCTTTCTGCTCGTCACTTTTCTTACTCGTCAATAATTGGCACTTTCAGTGTGAGTGAATGACTAACTTTTTGAACAGTTTGTCAGGAGTTTGCTGATCGAGTGTTTGGATTTGTACAACTTCACTTAAATGTCAGCTGGCTGTATACAACACGGTTGATAAGACTGACTGATCTAGCTTGATTATTTGGCCCATTGGTTAAAATAATCCATTGTTTCTCTGTTATTTGTCAGATACTCCCTACGAGATATTCCCTACACGCCCTCACCACCACACCCCTGGAGCATATGAGGGAGGAGCATGCCCGAGCATCCGGGGTGTGTATCGGACTGAGTCGTTAGAGTCGAGGTCGCTGCTACCCCTGAGTTGCATGCTTGTGACGGACTTCAGCGTCCATCCCGTTTGTGGATCTCTTTCATTTTTATAATTGAGTACCCCTGTTTGACCATTCAACCCACCCCCGGAGCTGCCGCGACCACATACGTGAATACAAGCAATTTCATATCCCGATTGACGGCACTTCCAGGTCGTTTTCTGCCGACTAACAGGACAAATCTCCACCTCGCTTCCCTGCTCTGGGTTGCCAGATCCTCAACATTAACCAGCGCAAAAGTCCCTAAAAACCCACTGCAACCCAAAAACCCATCCAAGTCTGAGTACAGGCACTAATCCAAGTCCTCCTGCCTCTCCCTCAGGCCCTCAGAGTGATTTTGTGTGGCTCTCAGCTGCATTTTTAAAATTATATAATTTAGTTTTCCTGCAGGATTTTATGCAGAGAGACGCTTTATGACATTTTTTAGATTTTTACTAACATGAGACCCAAAAAAAAAAAATCCAAGTAAATTAAAATCTTTTTAAATGCAAAATTTTCCATTCTATCAAAAATATTCAAATTTTTTTGAGACAATTCAAGAGATATTGAGATTTCCGACTTTATTTCCTGGTAAAAAGAACCACAGATCCTCACTGACTTTTACCAAAACGCAGACTTGTGAGCTCTGTTCATAAAGCCTGACTAAATCCAGCAACAGGACTGAAGAAAGACCCAGATCCTGGTCTTGTTGCTGAGGATGGAACAAAATGTAGTTTCTAGAAACCTAAAAACAGTCGACCAATCAGATCCAGTGAATTTGATGCTTTTTATGATTGAGTCAAACATACGATTTCCCTAACAGTTCATTAAAATGTTGCATTTATAATGAATTTTTGAGCAGAACAAAATATTTTTTGCTTGTTTCTTTTAAGAAATATTCTAACTTTTGTGGCCCTTGAGGACTTGACACTTGGTGATTTGGGCCCTCGTGTTGAAAAGTTTGGACACCCTATGTACTAAGCAGACCTAAAGAGAGGCAAATTTATGGGCAGTGTAGTGAATACCCAATGTTTCATACTAGGGATGTACTGATACGATACTGGTATCGGTATCGGTACCGATACTGTTATCATTATTGACCCGATACCGGTATCAGTATCGGCCTGATACCGGTATCGGTTAAAGTTACCCGATACCAGGAGCTGATACCAGTGGCTTCACTGTCTGCGACTTGTGACTTCTGTTGTAGTTTCCTATATTGAACACTAGGGGGAGCTATTGAGCTAAATAGGAACAGTGTGGGTTGAGAGCTGGAGATGGTGCCAAATAGTTCATTTCATTTGGTTAAAATGTAGAAAACTGCAATAATTTCACTGTGAAATCACAGGAAAATGGTTATTTTTCACCTTATATTTTAGTTTTGTGATTTTTATTAATATATTTTATTTTTTAATCTAACTCAGTTATTTGTTGTAGAAAGCAGAGAAGAAAAAATAAAACCTGTATTCCAATTTGTTGCATTGTTTTGTGTGGTAGAAGTATCGGTATCGGTACTCGGTATCGGCGAGTACTCAGATTTAAGTATCGGATCGGATCGGTTTTGAAAAAAGTGGTATCGGTACATCCCTACTTGATACCAGTACCTCCTTCTCTCACTCGTGAACAAGACCCAGAGATACTTTAACTCCTCCACTTGAGGTAGGACCTCTCCCTGACCCGAAGTTGACAGCCACCCTTTTCCTGTTGAGAACTACGGTCTCAAATTTGGAGGTGCTGATCCTCATCCATCAACATAGGAACTGTTATAATATTAATATCTTTACACTGAGAAATGCATTCATAGCCGTTGTCTATAAACTGTTGGGTTTTCAGCATCTTTAGTTTTTGTTATTTCTTCAAAATCTGATAGATTTTAGTCTGTATGAATAACAAAAATATGTTTTATAAATTGTCCGACTGACTCCAACTCTAACCAGACGACCTCTATTAGCAGGAAGAACGGTGAGGCTGCACAATGTGGATTATAGTGTAAGTATTCTGATAAATATAGCAACTAATATATACAAATATTATAAATTCACTTGTGCCAAAGCCAACAGCTAAGCAACCACCACTAATCAAAATAAATCCCTTGCAACCGAGTTCTGAATGTAACAAAGATTTTCAGCCACAACAACAAAAGCCCCTACACCCTCCCACACACGCCTACCGAGCTGCCAGCCACAGCGCTGAATGTTTTTAACTCTTCTCATTAGAGTTCTTTGGTTTGCAGTTATGTAAGTCTTTATTCTGCCATTTGGGTTTCGTCTTAAAAGGAGCGACATGAGGTGAGTCATAGAGGTTCACAGTAATGCTTTCTAACGGTTCAACGGCAAGTTCAATAATAGATGTCAGACATTGTTGTTGTATCCATCATCCCTCTTCAGGGGCAACTTTATGAAGAGTTTTCATAATTCATCCAACGTGTTTCTTCTCTTTTTAACAGTTATGAGCCAGACTTTCTTAAATTGGTCTTGAGTACCAGATGTACAGGATTTCTGAAAGTCCTTTAGAGACTTTGTTTTAAAATAATCTTCCTTTTCACTAATTTTCTGTCCAGTTTATGAATTTTATGCTAATTTGTTTAACACCGACAAAGCATTCATGCATTAAAAAATCCCTAAAGTCAGGGGAGGAAGACTGTTGTCTATAAGAGACAAAAGGTCTGCAGAATGGTGTTAGTGAAAGAAAATTATTCATATGTATGCTTTATGAATTTGGCCAAAACAATACGAATGCACAAGTCGTCCTTTGTGCGTTCAGACTTTTTATTTATGAAAGTACACGGTGTTTTATGCATCTGGCCTCTGGACGTGCACGGCTTGTGCCAGAGCCAGTTCTAGAGGAATCATACTTGGACTGAGTTATTTGAATTGGCTCGCTGAAGCTGGGCCGTTGTAGGTCCAAGCCGTTTTTATGAGTTGAATTTTTATTTTATTTTGGAAGGATCGGTCATTTCAAATCAAGACGTAAAACGATTACAACAAACATTAGGATGAACTGCATTTGGCTTCTAATTCCATCCATTTCAGGTTGAACCAGGAGGGTTTGCAGAGATATTTTAGCTCTCAAGGGATGTGAAAGTAAGGACGACATGTTAAGAGTATTATCATAGTTTGTTTTTTTTGTTTTTTCATAGGGTTTCAAAAACTTTTGTTCATGTACAAAGTCTGCAGAATAATGAAATGTTAGTAAAACACTTTGTGGTCCAGGTATTTCAGTGACATCACCACAAAACATACATTATTTGAATGATGCCAGTTGTCACTCTACCCTTTATTGACCAATCAGAGAGGACTTGTCCTTCTGCAGATCAGAGACTAAATCCAGGATCCCACTGGATCAAAACTGTTGACAAACTACCTTTGGGGAGGAGTTTCTAAAATGTCTCAAAACATTCTCAATTTCTTTGTGTGCGTCATGTTGTTTGAACATGTTCATAAAGTTTGTTTGTGAATTAGAGTCAGTTTCTGAGTCAGAAAAGCAAAAAATGTGAGAAATTTGGGAAAGGTTGGCAAGCAAACTGCAACTCACAGAAGAAACTTTGCAAAAGTCACATGACCATGTGTTTGCAATTATATCATGTGCCTAAAATGACCTGAAAATATATACAACTAAAACCAAACAAGTGTGATTCCAGTTGAAAATAAGAATTTTCTCTTTGCATTTTTTATACAATTAGTATATATACAAATTTTTATACAAATATTAGTCAACCCATCAATCGATCAGCCAACCAATTAGTCAACCCATCAATCGATCAGCCAACCAATTAGTCAACCCATCAATCGATCAGCCAACCAATTAGTCAACCCATCAATCGATCAGCCAACCAATTAGTCAACCCATCAATCAATCAGCCAACCAATTAGTCAACCCATCAATCGATCAGCCAACCAATTAGTCAACCCATCAATCGATCAGCCAACCAATTAGTCAACCCATCAATCAGCCAACCAATTAGTCAACCCATCAATCAGCCAACCAATTAGTCAACCCATCAATCAATCAGCCAACCAACCAATTAGTCAACCCATCAATCAATCAGCCAACCAACCAATTAGTCAACCCATCAATCAATCAGCCAACCAACCAATTAGTCAACCCATCAATCAATCAGCCAACCAACCAATTAGTCAACCCATCAATCAATCAGCCAACCAATTAGTCAACCCATCAATCAATCAGCCAACCAATTAGTCAACCCATCAATCAATCGGCTTAGTCAACCAACTACATGTTTTGCCAACGGAAAAATCAAACTAAGTCAGTTAGATGAGCGATTGACCAGCTGGACTATAAATCAGCCAGACTATTTATTAACCGATTCATCAACCAACCATTCTGTCAGCCAATCAGATTATTAGCCATCTAAAAAAAACAACCATTTATTCAAGAAACTGATCAGCCAACGAACAATTAATCAACCAATCTGTAAGCCAACTGATTCATAAGCCAAACATTTATCCAGTTAAGCAAACCATCCAACCCCTTTATTAACCGACTGTTTTATCATCCAGATGATTTGTCAGCTGATTTAATCAGTCTGTGTTTAAACATTTGGATAAAAATAACGAGTTTTAAAAATATCAAAAAATGTAAATCTGTTCACATAGTAATGGAGTTCGTGCTACATAATTCCAAAATGTATCGTTTCTGAACCGTTTTGGTTCCGTTCCGTTTTTTTGCCATGCACTCATCGACTACTCAGTCTGGCAAACAATATCTGCCTCATATCCACTCCACATAAAGCCTGCCAGCTGACCCGTCAATCTGACATTTTGTATTTAGCTAAAAGCTTCCGTTCAGAAAGCCAAGTGAGGGCATGTGTTAAATTCACCGGTTACGTTTTGAAACGATCTGCACACACACTCCAACGCATGCCAACATATTCCTAACTGCAGGGTTTTAACATGCAAAAGACCCACACTCAACACTAGAACCCATCCACACACATTAAGACCTCAAAGGGTTGACTAAAGGAACGCGTCATGCTCCTGGTGCATGAGCAGGGCTCGTATCAGATACCCGGTGAGTAAAAGCAAACTTTTAGTTTTTCATATAAAGAATGTGGAAATTTCCAGGGTTTGTAGCCTTTATTCCATTCATGTGATCCTACACACCTATGATAAAAAGTTTGGATAGAATCTGAAATGAGGATCAAACTGCAGAAATTTTGGAAACGTCTGAACTCCCCGAGGAACCGAGTGTGGGGGTACAGGG
>SSNR01000008.1:996399-1237817 GCA_006937965.1 Callopanchax toddi | reverse complement strand
GGGGGGGGGGGGGGGGGGGGGGGGGGGGGGGGGGAGTCTGAAAGTAAAGTTTTTGGCGAGTAAAATCTGACTTTCTCACTTCTTAAAAATGCTCTCTGAAATCCCACTCGGCTCTCCAACTGAGCCTCTGCTTGTACTTTATTTTCTCTCTGAGTCTTGTGCTTCTTTTTCTTTTTCTCCACTGGTTTTGGAAGCTGTTGAAGATGGCACACACACACACTCCTCCTGGCTCTAAAATCAGTGTTTCCACAAAAGAAGAGGTTAAAAAAAGAGGGTTTAAAAGAAAAGAGTGGCAAGAGAAGATGCAGAGGGGGAGAGGTGGGAAGACGAGTGGAGTGAGGGGGAGGACAGGAGACATCGCAGGTGAATCCGAGTGATGAGCAGCACAAATAAGTAACATCTATTTTGATTCAGGCTAAACAATTGCACAAAATGGATGGAAATGTCATGCATTTCTGCAAGATGTGTCATTTTGTGTTTTCTAAGGTCTGTTGCTTGTGGCGGCCATCTTGAAATGGGTTGACTCCAACAGTAAATAACAGGTCTTGCGCAATCTATTAGCCCTCGGAATGTGTTGTGAATTTCTCGAAGCCAGGGGTTCCCAACCCTGCTCCTCGAGGTCCACTTGTCCTACAGGTTGTAGATGTTTCTCTGCTCCAACACACCTGAATTCGCTGAGAATGCAAGGTTCTCAATTTACTAGTCGAGCTACGTTCCAATCCTCGCTTGTGGAGGGCATGGTGGTCATGCTCAGCCAGATAGAGATAAAGTGAGGAGCTCGAATATCCAGACGGGACTTTGAGTAGAACCGCTGCTCCTCCACATTGAGATGAGCCAGCTGAGGTGGTTCGGGAATCAGGTCAGGATGCATCCTGGACGCCTCGCCTGGGGAGGTGTTTCAGGCATGTCCTTCCAGCAGGAGGCCCACGTCTCAACCCAGGACATGCTGGAGGAGGCTGGCCTGGGAACACCTTCAGGTCCCCCGGGAGAAGCTGGTGGAGGTGGTCAGGGTGAGGACAGTCTGGGATGCTGCCCCTGTGGCACGCATCCAGAAGAAAGCAAGGCGAGGCAGACAGGTTTACTTCAAAAGCTTTCAACACAGCTCTTGGTTTAGATTTGCTAATGTCTTGAACTCCAAGAGTCAATCCACCCATCCATTGAAGACTTTGAGAGTTTTATTCTAATCTGCCTGGTGTTTCATGGGATATTTTGCTAACAGCAAAAACAATCGCCCACCTGTCGCCTTTTAGCAATTAAAAAAAAAAGAGAAATCAAGAGCATATTTAGCTAAACCTGATTCAGTATCTGGTTTCAAAGTGTTGACAAACACCTCAGCTGTCCAGGTGTCCCCCTCCCTCCCTGTCCTGTTCTGTGTAATCCTCTGCTCAGAGCAGTGAGAGATAAAGGATCCAGAACACTGGACTTGTTCCCAAACTCCCCTCTCTTCCTCTCTTGGCACGACATCCAGTTCCCCATCAGTGAAGAGACACCTACGGGAGACCTGTGGAAGTGTGTGTGTGTGTGAGCTGGTTACACAACCTCACTCATACTTGCAAACAAAGCTTTCCCTTTTTTTTTTTATCATACGTAGATTCTGAAGGAATCATTAGCAAAACCAGCAGAGGGAATTTCACGCAGGCAATGTGTTGGGCAGAACTTCACTCAGAGCGTGCGCCCTAGGGGGGTTCAATTAGACCCTAAATACCTCAGCGAGCATCCAGGGGTCCTAATTACTTCAGACTGTTCAGAATGGTCTCAAACCAGCCCAAGTCGAGGGCTTACCAAGGATTTGCCTGTTTAGAAAAGATTCTGGCCCCGAGATCAGTCGGGTTTTCCTGTTGTGGGTCTGCAGCTTCAGACAGCGGGAGCCGTCTCAGTGCATCAGAGCTGGCTGCTGCTGCTGCTTCTGGTGGCGCTGTGTGGATGTATTTATAGCAGGAGGGAGAGCGACTACTGCAGGATTAATTCACCAAGCAGGGAGCACGGAGAGACACGACGTGGAGAGGCAGAGGCAGAAGAGGGCCGCGGATCAAGTGGAGGAAGAGTTAAAAATACAGCTAAGGCTGCATCTGCTCTCCTGGATACAAAGCATCAGAGCACAAACAGACTCGCACAACAGCAGACACACATCGATCAGAGTTACAAGGCGTTGCAAAATCAGTGACCTTTACATAAATCGGCATAGACACACAATAAAGGGCAAACAGAGAGAGAGAGAGAGAGAGAGCGTCAACTCGAGGGACACCTGTACACACACCTACACACACACATACACACACATAAAATCTCATTTCAAATGATCCAAAAGGCCTTCCAGCACCATGAAAACCACACTGAAACTAAAGTGACATTCACCACGTTTCAATGGAAACGACAAAAAAAAAAAGTTGTGATCCAAACTGGTGATGATGGAACTGGTTTCACTGGGATCTTGACACTAATTGGAGAGATTTCCCAAGAGTTGAATATAGTTTTATGATCATTTCAGACAACGAACCTCTGTCCCAATCCAATCTCAAGTATCAGATCAGAATCCCGATCATCGACTGGTATTGGCTCAGCACGGCTACATTCAGCTCCCGATCTCGAATAAATCAACTGGACCGTAATGCATCATCACCTCATTGCTGGGCTGCGGGAAAGAACCAATTTGATCAGGAACAGGAGGCGGGCTCACGGAGACCAGCAGCCAATGAAAATGTAAGCACCATTTTTAAAATCTCTAAGTTGGTTTCACTTTTATTCATCATAATTTAGGACAAAATACTTCACTTTCTGCAGTTTGTAAGTATTTTAATCTCCAGTTACGTAGATAAATCTGGTCAGAACACTGCAAGGACGCATTTGGTTATTTTCCACTGAATATTAACACTTTATAAACATGTTCTGATGTATAAAATCCTTGGTAGTGTGTAACTCGGACTCCTGTTTGATTGTGAATACTCTGTATTGATCTACGATCTGCATTTGTCAAACAACTGTTAATTAAAACCTTGTTTATTAATCTAATTTAGAGAGTGAGCTATTCAACATTGTACTGTACAATTCACAGTACAGTATGGGGGGATCTAGCGAGGGCCGAAACAGGAAGAGCAGAATAAAAAGAGCCGCTCAGATACGGGACGGTCCGAAGTTTCCATAGGCCCACTGGGGAAATGCCAGCTAGCCAGTCCAGCCTGTACGGTCTACATCCAGACCCAGGGCAGGCGCCATCGATGTGGGCGGCTCGGTGTGGGGCTCACGCCGGTTGATCAAGACATGCCTCCTTCACCTGGACGCAGGTCCGCTAACAGCAAGGCAGCACCTCGGTCCACTGGGCTGCATGCATTATTAGTGGAAATGCAGCGCTATTTCTGCATCCTTGGATCGAGTTATTGGTGGAGCCAATCCAGTGATTTCTGGGTATTGGTGTGGACACGTCACCTCCGTTTATGCCAAATCTATATATCTTCCTATATATAATCATGATCATAGGGGATAAAACATAATTTTGCAAATTAAGAAATAATGTGATCTGTGCAAACTGTCTCCCTACACTGTGATCCTCTGCAAACTGTCTCCCTACACTGTGATCCTCCACCAAATTTCCCCAGCATGGATTTTAATATCTTTATGGACTATAGTCTGCAAGTCTGTGCTCTACAAAATAACAGAAAAAGATCAAATTAATGCAACTATCAGGTTGAGACTTGGTATCAGGAGATGCTCCAAAAAGACTTGGATCATAGTTTAAATTTGTTGTTAAATATAAACAATTCATATTAGTGCAACTGGCTCAATAAAGCTGAAGACTTCATATCAATTCTTCTAATATTTTCTGTCCAAGTTGTATTGACTTTAATTTTGAACTAATGTGACTCAGAAGTGAAATTTGAAGTGATAAAGATTTTAGTCTTTTTATTTTGAACTGTCCCTGCACAGGGGTCCGGTCCACAAACGTAAAAGGATCCTGATCCTGGACAATAGTATCATAGATCGGGTTTTGCTCCCCGTGGAGCCGCTGGGCTCTCATGTAATACCGTTAAAGATTTGACATTTACAGACATGGAAATCAGCTGCGATCACTGGGAGTCTGAGTCAGAGTACAAAGGGGAAATAAAAAACCCAAAGAAGAGCAAGAGAAGTTAATGAAGGCTGGGAGTGAACGAGTAACAATCATCAGCATCCCAGACAACATGCCGTGGAGAAATCTGCGAACGGGCTGCGTCTCGATTAAAGCGGCGCCAAACGAGGAACGACGAGGATGTAAAGCGAGGCAGAGAGGATGGATGATGGAGTGATGGATGGATGAATGGACAGGACAGAAGAGGCGTAGGAGGGAGGCAGACAGGAAGGAAGAGAAGGAACAGAGGTAATCTGAGGAACATTCAGAACAAAACATCATCAGCTGAGCAAACACCGACTCCCACAGCCGGAGAGAGACGGCTCCACTGCCCCGTTTTCTCCTTCTCCTCCTGGTAGCAGCGCCGCATCAGTGCAGGTCTCTACTCTTATGAATCAATAATACACCTCAGCAGCAGGAGAGATTCAATAAGCTTCAGTTACTTCAACAGACTGCACCTTTCTGTTGCTGTTAACCCCAAAAGAAAGGCCCAATAAACAACCAGTTCAGCTACGAGCTCATTATCAAATCACAGCTCCTCAATGAAGCTCCTGGATTTTCACCCCTGACATTTAAAATCAACTAGATGAGTACAAACAAATTTTGTTGTTTTTTTTTTATCTGAACAATCATTTTCTGTGGTTGCTTCTCTTATTACGGAGTGCCACAAGGTTCTGTATTTGGGAACTTTCCATTTGTCTTCATTTTTTTCAGCAAATCCTGAAAACCTTTAAGGATATTTCTTTCTATGCAGATGATAGTCAGTTATGCATCTATTTAAAGCCTCGGGGTGTTTCTAAATAATAAGCTGCTCTGGTTCTATTAAAGGTTAAAACATTCATGAAGCTGTTCATTGGGGCTAAACCACCCAATCACCTTTGACTCAGTTTTCGCCTCGACTGAATTCAAATATCTGGTTCACGATATCTGGTGACAAACAACATTCACAATAAGAGTATCCTAAATGTTTGTAATGTTTTTAAACTTTCTGACATGAGGCCTTCGCTGATGGAACTTTGGACATTTTGTGTCATGATCCGATTGGTTTACCTCCCCCGTGTCACCCTGGCCTCTTCTCCATAGGCCCCCTATGGGTCAATCAGACCACCTGCACTTCATTCCCCTTTTTACGGTCTCCTATGTATTTACACCACACCAATTCAGACCCTTTTTAAGTTTGCACCATGGGCCCTACTCAAACAAAACGTGACATATTCAAAATATTTGCTAGACACATTTTCTCAAAACAATCATAGTTGGCCCAGGTGTTGGGAATCCACCTTAAACCCTTTTCACTGGTTAAAAATGCCAGAGGGGTTAGCAACCACATTACATAAACACACATTTTTAACAAATTGAGACAAAATTACTAAATTGCTTCAAGAAAATTTGACAATTCTTTGCAAAATATGCATCACTACATGACTATATTATATATATATATATATATATATATATATATATATATATATATATATATATATATATATATATATATATATATATATATATATATATATATATATATATATATATATATAATGTACTAACTCACGCTTTTCCCAATGAAAGATTTCCATAATTTTCTTCAAGTTATCCAGGTATTAATGTGAGATATGGGGTAAGAAGCTAAGTCAGTGGTGACCTTTGCCCTATGACCTCTGGAGATCGGTCCACTGATGGATGATGTCATGATGTTTTATTGTAGGTCACTTATTCTTGAGAGTTGGGACAAAACAGGTTTAAAAAAAAATTTTTTTTAAATGTACACTATGTTTATTTTTAATTATTTGTTTGTGTAGAGTAAAGTCTAAGGTATATAAATATGTAAAGGTGCAGGTTCTAAATAAAAACATATTTTTAACAAATTCACTTTTTTTGTGTTAGAACCCAATTTGTGTCAACTCCGTCAGACACACTCATAAGAATGGGTTTTAAATTCTTGCAGTCCAACAAGAATCTAAAGCTCTAAACTATATTGTAATAGGGTTTAGTTACACTTGTATGTAATAACATTCAAGATATACATTTCAATTGTAATTTTATACTCTTGAGAAAACTTGGATCTCTAAAAATCCCCATTTTAAAACTCTGCCTTTGATTTTAATATACAAAAAATCAATTCCTTAAATAAGTTACACTTAAGAGGCAGTAGGTTAGATGTGCCTTTATTACAAAAAGACCAGAAACTGAAGTAAAAACAAAAATTTCCTTTAAAAAATAAAAAAAAAACATACATCTGAAAGTGTGGACCAAGAACTGACGGTGTTGACAAAAATGAGTGTGAACTACTATTTAACAAACAAAAATGTTTTTACTTTAAAGGAGTTACCAAGAAACTAACTACATATTTCATATTTTGATAATTTTACAAATATAATATGAATTGAATACAACATTCTCAACAATTATCCAAATTAAAATGATGGAAAACATAGGTCCTTCTGTTCTTGCATTCTTTTCTCCATCTTTGCCTTGCTTGCCACCCTGCGGAGAAAACTCATTTTGGCCGCTTGTATCCGCGATATTGTTCTTTTGGCCATTACCCAGAGCTCATGATCATAGGTGCGGATTGGGAGGTAAGGGAGGGAGGGTTGTCCCTGGGGACACGGTCATAAGCCTTCTCCAAATCCACAAAACACATGTGGATTGGTTGGGCAAACTCCCATGACCCCTCCATCACCCTAGCGAGGGTAAAGAGCTGGTCCACAGTTCCACGACCAGGACGAAAACCACATTGCTCCTCTTCTATCTGAGGTTCAACTATCGACCGGACCCTCCTCTCCAGTACCCTGGAGTAGACCTTCCCAGGGAGGCTGAGGAGTGTGATCCCCCTATAGTTGGAACACACCCTCTGGTCCCCCTTCTTAAAAATGGGAACCACCACCCCGGTCTGCCACTCCACAGGAACTGCCCCCGATGACCACGCAATGTTGCAGAGACGTGTCAACCAAGACAGTCCTACAACATCCACAGCTTTGAGTTACCCAGGTCGGATCTCATCCACCCCCGGGGCTCCGCCACTGCGTAGTTTTTTGACTACCTCAGAGACTTCTGCCCCAGAGATTGGACAGTCCGTCCCCAGGTCTCACAGCTCTGGTTCCTTATAGGAATGCGTGTTGGTGGGATTGAGGAGCTCCTCAAAGTATTCCTTCCACCGCCCGACTATAGCCCCAGTTGACGTCAGCAGCTCCCCATCTCCACTGTAAACAGTGAGCGAGTTGCCGCCTTCCTCCCCTGAGGCGCCGGATGGTTTGCCAGAACCTTTTTGGAGGTTGAACAAAAGCAATATAATAAAATGTAACAAATTAAAAATGAAGTAATATTGTTTGTCTTTAGAATATCAATTAAAAATCTATGAAAATATTAACAGAAATAATATTTTATTACCACTTTAAGTCATTATAGGTTGATTTGTCAACTCCGTCAGATCTCGTGTCAACTCCGTCAGACGTGAGATCTGACGGAGTTGACGAAAGGCCATGTATTTTCCCTCCAAAAGTTGGATTGTACACATCAGTTAGCTGTTTTTTCCTCAGTTGCTAGCTGTCTCAATAACCTCTCTAAAATGCCTAAGTTAAATCTTTTTTTTTTTAAACGCACATCACAATGGAAAGACGGTGTTGACATGTTCCAGCTGTGACTATAGAAATGATGACGGTGTTTGTGTAAATTATCTAAAAGTTTAAAACTTAGCAGAGTATGTCTGCTAGTCCTGTTATCAGCACAGCATGGGAAACTCAAAAGGGTCCTCGGTAACACAGATGACCATGCTATTGCCTGATTAAGTGAAGTTTATGAAAAATCTGACGGAGTTGACAGAAACTGAGGTCACAACTTTGGCAAGCAGATTTTTAGGTAAAATATAGTTTGATGTTTACTTTAAGCATTGCATCACATATGTAAATTCATTGTTTTTCAATTGATATTTATGCATTTAAATTTTTTACACTTTTTTCAAGTTTTTGGGGTTGATGAAAATTGTGATTTTGTGGTGGAGACAAATATAATAACATAAACCTTTTAACATAACCTAAACATTTAAGCAGTATTTTTTTCAAAATAGAGAAAAATTCACACTTATATTACATTTACGATACAGATTTCCTGTAGATTGAACATTGTAAGTAAGTAAATCATGAGAAATAATGTTTATTTATAACATAAATTACACATTTGTACGAAGGACATGTTTTGTCCCGACTCTCAAGAATGAGTGAGCTACATTTGATCATGTTTTGATTTGGTGACTTTAAAATGAGCAAACTCAAAACAAAGAGAAGAGTGCACGCAATTTACACTCTGTGTGCACGCGCGCCAAACACACACACACACACACACACACACCACCTGAGTGTGATGAGATGCTGAGCCACAAAACAGCCTGAGGTCACCTGGGGAAGCTGCGCGTCCATTAAAGCTGGGATTTCTTACCTGTAGCAGGTGGAAGGGAGCGCGTGCACGTGCGCACACATCCATGTCGCACATAAAACAAAAAGCAAAGGATATGGATTGCAGACCATTTTGAGGCACCAGCTCCGAGGCCGCGTGGTTTGCTTCATGTAGAAGAAGACCACGGGGGCCAGCGTGGGGTAGGGCAGGGTCTCCTCGCCCTGCGTCGAGCCTTCGTCCCCGGCCGCGGAGAGCCCGTCGGGCGCCGGGGACGCCGGCTCCATCACCAGCTCCCCGCCTCCAGCCCCCAGCCCGGACAGGTCGTTGAGCCGGATGAAGGTCCGCGGTAACGAGGAGCGACCCTCCGAGCCCCCTGCGTCGGGGGCCTCGGACAGATTTCCCCCATCCTCGGCCATCACTCAGCTCCTGGGAATGGAACGCGGCCAGATCAGATCAGAACTCTAAACTGAATCTGGTGACTTCAAGTTATTTTTTAAAGAAAAACATGTATTTAAAAAAGGCGCAACCAGGTGTTGATATTTTAGGAAAACGCGCGCACTCATAATCGAAAACTGCTCGCATTGCTGTTTAAAATGAGGAAAATAAAACCCAATAGATGGATTCAAATTATGATCTGCGCAGAGAAATGGAACGAGTCCTCCTGGTGAAGATCCAAGCGGGGCTACATTCCGTTTCCAACAGAAACTAAAACATCCGACGCGTTTCTTCGGACTACATGAATTGTTTTCTAACTTTTGCTGCATCCGGTGAGCCATGTCTCTAAAGCGGGCGCAGTGGCATCCTGGTGCTGGATTCATTACCTGTAGTGGACTTGGTAGATGTGCCCAAAGCGCGCTCAGTCATCGCATGGTCAGGTTCTGTCAGGGCTCTAAAGTCCACACCAGTCGGAATAAAAGAAATAAAGATGGGGGGGGATTGTTGAGAAGGAGAGAAGTCGGAGGAGAGGAGAGGAAAGCGGAGACCCTCTCCTGCCGCTGGTGCGTCAAAGCGGCTCGTGTAGTTTCCAGGTGGTGCAGACGCGCTGCGCCCGGACCCCCTCTCGGTCTCCGGTCTCCAAGGAGCCTCTTCAGGGGCCTCAGCAACACTTTACCACCATCTCCAGTGGAAACGTGAAACAAAACGGAATCAAATCAACTGCAGCGGCGGGAGTTTCGCCTGCGCGCTGCCTTCTCCGCGCACAAACTTCCCCCGTTAATCCCTCCTTCTCCCTCAGCCTTATCCCCGCTGCTTTCTCCTCACTCCAGGAAGGAATCCTCCACTTTTAGTAGCCATTTATATTCCTTTAGAGTTGATTCTCTCGCGGAGATGCCGCTGCGCATCCTCGTCGCTGCATGCGCACACGAACAGGCGTCAAAGCGCTCCGGTGTCGCGCTCCCTCCTCCTCCTCCGCTGCTGCTCAGAGTCCTGCTCTCCCTTCTTGTCTCCTCAACACTGCATCCCCGGTTCCGTCCATCAGCGGAGCCCTCACAGCTAGATCGGAGGAGGGGAGGGGAGGAGAGGGAGTGAGGGAGGGGGAGATCCTAAACTTCATATCCCCCCTCCTCTCCCCACTCCTGCCCGGCGCGCGGTCCGCTCTGAGCCAATCAGAACGCGGGAAGGTACTCTGAGGTCCCTCCTCGCTGATTGAGTTGGAGAAAACAGCTGGAATCTTAAAGTCAGCTGTCAACCAATCAGAAGCGAGGGAGTGACGGCATCCAGAGAGCGGCGCAGCGTGATTGGCGCAGAGTTTTATTATGAGGAAGTTTGGAGGAGGTAAAAGTTGATGCACGTGGGATATATAAAGGGTTATGATGGATTATGAACAAGTCAGGTTTTGATGCTTCGGTTCAACATTTAAAAAAAAGACTTAAAAGGAAAAAATACAACAATGTTTAAGTTTAATGTTCATTTTTATTCTAGTCTTTTTTGCACAAATACATTGGGTTTTTTTTTTCCACTTCTATTTTTTATTATTCAAACACAATCTAGAGGAGACATTTTCCACAAAAACCACAAACCCCTAGATGACAAACTGGTTTCCAGTACTTTAAATTTGGCACAGCCGACCGTGAAATTGGATTTTCTACTCTAAACATTTTCGAAACTATCAGTTTCACATTACAATACGTAACGAACAGAATAATAAAAAGATGTTTTCGAGATTGGAGCTCACCAATCCAGAACTTTTAGTAGGAATATCTGTCCAATTAACTTGTGACGTGAATGACCAGCATTGGAAGGAGCTATAAAATGAACTCATCTATTTTAGATGTGAATCCAAGTGGCTGATGTGAGCTTCCTCCGTAGGGTGGCCGGGCTCAGCCTTAGAGACAGGGTGAGCAGCTCCGTCATCAGGATAAAGTCAGCTGAGGTGGTTCAGGCATCTGATTAGGTAGAGCGTTCATTCAGCATATTCACCCCCTAAAGTCCGTACTGAGTAGAGGTCTATGTGGATAGGTTCTAATCAGGCTGCACATCTGGACACTACAGTTCATTCTTCTTTGTAAAAAACTGTTCACGCGCTGTTGAGCTTCAGACTGGTGTCCTGGTGGACTCTGAACGGTCACTCATTTCTTGATAGATTTAACTGAACTCCAGGGGATGTTCAGAGCCTTAGACATGTTTTTGCTTCCATCCCCTGCAGTGTTGGGAGTACTGGTAGTTACAAAGTAATTAGTTACAGTAATATATTCCTTTTTTGAGTAACTAGTAATATATTAACATTACTCTTTTGAAGTAAAGTAATATATTA
Source organism: Callopanchax toddi (assembly GCA_006937965.1). Taxonomy (NCBI): domain Eukaryota; kingdom Metazoa; phylum Chordata; class Actinopteri; order Cyprinodontiformes; family Nothobranchiidae; genus Callopanchax; species Callopanchax toddi. Next base: position 1,226,571 of record SSNR01000008.1, on the reverse strand, counting down.
CTAGTTACAATTTGAGTAACTTACTAGTTACAACACCCCACCCCCCAAAAACATTTGCCAAGGAGTGTGATAAGACGTGTGTTGCTATGGAAACGGAGCTGAAGAGAATATTTGAAGCCCAGGAGTATCAACAGCTGATGTATGTACTGATATTAATAAAATATTCTTTAGAATTGACTGTAGTTTAATAAAATAGTGAGAAAAATACAGTATTTTCTGGTGTCATTCTCGTGGAAAATGTAAATTGATCAGTTATAGTATTTTAGAACGCCGTCACATAAGATATTTTGCCAAAAGTAACTCAAAGTAACTCAAAGTAGTGTAACTTAGTTACTTTTTGGGGACTGTAATATGTAATACAAACTATATTACTTTTTTTTCCTGTAACTAGTAATATTAATATATTACAATTTTAAAGTAACTTACCCCACACTGGAGACTACTAGCACCAATTGGCTGGATCTTTGTTGAATCAGGTCAGAGGTCTCGCTAGCTAGTTTACAGAAACACGACTCGGTGAACTCACCCCTCCCGTCGGGAAAAATCCTTACGCCAGCCTCCCGCGGACATGGGACCACGGTTTGCAAAGGTGACAAAGCAGAGTCTAACTCCAGCTGCAGAAACGTTCCCCCAGCTTTTCCTCTTTTCACCTCCAAACGTTTTTAGTTTTCTGCTAGCTGAAAAGGTCTTTTTTGGGGGGGACTCTGGTATTTTTATCTTAAAATGGAAGCACTAAGAGCGGCTCTCTGTCCTACTTCTACTTTCACTTCCGGGATGTTCTGTCCCAAAATGTGTCCGGGCGGAAATGTGTGAGGAAATGCGGCAGACAGACAGCTGGATTGTCCAATCCTATCGTTCGGTCCGAACAATAGGATTGGCTGAAGCTTTTAGAGAACTGCAGGACAACTACCGTACTTTATTGGTTTCTTTCATTGTTTTGTTTTTTTTATCTCCACAATATATTTATGGCTATATTATATTAGAACGTTGTTAAGAGGCTTTTAAAAAAACCGTTAAAAGCTACATTGTTTACCTGGCTACTACTGAGTATAGATTTAAGAGGGTGAATATTCATGCAATCACTTATTTTAGCACATATTTTAATATAATTGTCATTACTTTGTAGAAATAAGTTTTCACTTCAACATTAAAGGGGGTTTTAGTCAAAGAAGCCAAATTATGTTTGTCATGGTTGACCTGTAAAAACAATAAAGGGTCTAAACCTCCAACAGGGTGAACACATTTATAGGTACTGTAGCCCTTCAGCTTATTATAGTTGGTTTTGGCTGCAAATTTTGACAAGAAATGCAATTAATATGAGAAGAAATAAATAATAAATGAAATGGGTAAGATTTTTTTTATTATTGCCCTTTATCTGTTGATTTCATTTTCTGCCTTAACAATATTATATATTTATTTAGGTAACCATCTTGAATTGGGTTGACCCCAAAAGTTAATCAGTTGTAGATGTTCTAATAATAATTGCTTTCCAAGAATTTCTGTTAGATGTTATATGAGAAATTTACATTAAAAGTCAGACAAATAACCACATGGACACAATCAAAAAGCACTTTCTGCCATTTGGCAGGGGGGGCATACTTTAAAAATGACTAAACACATCATAAAATTCAAGAATCCTATGACTATTTCTCAGATTTTTGTTAGCTGTCAGCCTGATAACTCTCACTGAATGCCGGTGGCCACTAGAGGAAGTAGTTTCCCCGGACTCTCCGGTTCTTTACCCACAGCCTGAGGCAAAGCAGGTAATGCTGCACTGTTTCACATCTATGTTTGGGTAATTCAGAGATTTCATAACCCGCCTGCATATCTTCACACACCCAGTCATTCAGCAAATTACTCCCTCCACGGTAGCAGTTTACTTTATTTTCATTACGGTGTGTGATCATTGATCTGAGAGCAGGCAGGAGCGAATCAATGAGGAGGACCAATTTCTTTTTCATAGCATTCGTTGCAGCTGTAGTGGCTGCGTATGTGGCAGCAGATATTAATCACCTGAGCTGTTTACACACAGCGTGAAGAATCACACACAGCCTAATAAAAAAAACGCACAACAACAACTGCATGTGAGCAACCGAGGAAGGGACAATGAGCCCAAATGAGAGCGCTCCTCACTGCAGCCTCTGTCAATAAACCTTATTTGGACTGATTTTGTCGACTTTCTTAACAGAGTAACTGGTGAAACTTATTGATCCTGCAGGGCTCTAAGTGTTGGTAGGAATGAATCCTGGACACGTTTAAAGAGCAACACAAACAGAGCCAGACTCCGAAGCTCACCTAAACTACAAATACTGCCTGAATTAATAATAAGCAATATCATGGTTGCTTTAATTATTCATTAAGTGGAGTCAAGTCTTGATAATTCATCACTAGCCAACCTGTTTGAGTAGCTGATGAAGGATATTTGGTTTTTTAACCACTTTGGGCTAAATCCTCCATCGATCAGGGTGACGGATTTAGGAAACGCTTCCTCCTGTTGCTACTACTCATCAGCATGTATAAAAGCTAGAATTAAAGTGATAATATGCAACTTTTTCATCTTTTTAAATCTTTTCCTTGAGCCAGTCTGTGCTAATATGACCCTTTACAGAGTTAATGAAAAGTCACTTAGCCCCATCTGGTGATTAGATCCAGAATACCACGATTGCAAGATCTCCGTCGCCGTCACGGTACCCAGGAAGTCACGTGTCTCACAGGGTTAGGCTAACCCAAAGTGGCTAGCTGTTATGCTAGCGCTGGAGTGTTTTTAGCTCATGATTCCTGATTTTTTTTCCATCTCTCCCTGCTTGAACACAGCTGATTTCTTTGAAGGAGTAAATAACCGCTCCTGTAGAAAACTATGAAGGCTGAGGAGACATTTCAACAGGTAGATTTAGAAGTTTCTAAGCTGAAACAATGGGCTAACTTGTTTAATGCAGTGATTTAAAAAGGACACCAGAGGGTGCCCAAAACAAGCAAAACTGCATATTATCACTTTAAAGCATAAACAAACCAAAACGCCCCCTAGTGGATGGCTGTAGTATAGGGTTTAGGAAGGTGTAGAATTGTATTGTAGTTGTTGCTCAGCAGACCTTCGCAGACGACAACATGTCTCAACTTGTCGCTTCGGTTTGTCGTAAAGTGTTTGTTAACCTGATTGGCGTGTCCCTGATCATTCACCTGTGTGTGTGATACCTGGTAGTTGTGTTTATTTAGTTAGGCCTTAGGTGGGTGCAGGAGATCAACAGGTGGATTGGGGCAGCGTCTGTTGTAGTGCAGACACTGAATCAGTCTGTTGTGGTGAAGAGGCAGCTGAAAGCAAGGCTGGTGATTTACTGGACAATTTACGTTCCAACCCTACCCTATGGTCATGAGCTTTAATGACCGAAAGAACGAGATTGCAAATACAAGTGGCCAAAATGAGTCCACAGGGCGGCCGAGCTCAGCCTTACAGGGTGAGGAGCTCAGACATCTGGGAGGGACTTGAAGTAGAATTGCTGCTTCTTCACATCGAGGAGCCAGCGGAGGTGGTTCATCTGGTCAGGATGCCTCCTGGACGCCTCCCTTTGAAGGTGTTTTGGACATGTACTGCCGGCAGGAGCTGCCTGGATTGACCCAGAATACATTTGAGTATCTATCTCTCTAGGCTGGCCTGGGAATGCCTGGGGGTCCAACGGAGGTGCTGGTGGACTTGGCCAGGGAGAGGACAGTCTAGGATTCCCTACTTTGGATGTTGCCCCTGAGACCAGGGTTCAGATAAGCGGAAGAAGGTGAGGTGAGGCCTAACTCCTAATGACACAAGATATTTAATAGTTGAATGTCAGCAGAACTTTGGGAGTTATAAGTGCGCACTGACATGGTCAAAGAGTATTTGTGCCTCACCTCGCCCTCATCACCGATAGCAACACATGCAGAGGAGCCTTACAGGAAAACAACATGTCAGATGTTCTGTTTTGTCACGAGAAGTCTACGACTCAGCTTCCCTAAGCAGAGCGAGATGTCAACAAACCAAAATGAGAACAAAAACAATTTATCTGACAGAATGCTGAAATATGTCAAGCTGTTTCCTTCTAATCACAGAAATCAGCTAAAGTTGAATCTGATGTCTGTGGTTTCTGTCAAATCCAGGAAGTTATTTTCTTATGCTGCTGAACTCCTCGGTGTTTATTCTCCAGCCAAGCAGCCCACTCCCTCATGCAGTGCCAGCTAGCCTGCACTCCTTTAGACCTCGCTAATGATTTTATATTGGGAAGTAGGTTCCTCTTTTTGAGCTTTTGAAAGTTAAGAAAATTGTTTTTTAAATTGTTTTCACACACAAAATCTTAGTAAAGCTATTTGAAGAATAATGGAGACAAGGTTTCATCAAATTAGACTAACAAGAATGAAAAGCGGTCAACATTCAACTCCCTATCCAAAGCAACTTAACCCATCAGGCATGTTGTGATCTGTGGGGGAAAGCGGAGAACCTGGAGGAAACCCAACCATGAATGGGGAAAACATGCTAACTCCACGCAGAACGGTCACAGCCGGGATTCGAACAAGCGACCTTCTTGTTGTGAGGCAACCAACTGGGCCAGATTTAAAATTCTGCAGCAGATCCTGTAGCTGTACCGAGATGGGGACTAAAATCCGAGACTTGGACTTGAGTCACCGTTAAGCTGCACACACAAAGACTAGAGGTCTGACTTGGACTTGTGCCTCAGCAGACAATAAGTCGACTTGTGAAGAGCATGTTGTCTAGCTGTCTGGGTCAGGACTTGATGGACGCTTTCTGTTTAGCCCGACTGGACCGGTTGTATCTCTGGTATTTGTTGGATATCGGATTTATTGGTTATCGATAGTCATCATCATGCATCTCTAGTAAGAATGATATGGTTATTTTGAGTAAACTATAACTAATTTGCCCACAGCTTCTTCTGGGAAAGTGGTCTTCCTGAGCATTTTGCTAAATATTAAAACTTTAACAAGATGTTTAGTTTGTTGTGTCTGATGCTGATGAAACCAGAAAATAGCAAGAGTACCTGGCTGCAGACACAAGATGGCGGACAAAGATGGCGGACAGCAACCTACGTATACTGTACCGGAATTGGTTAGGGTTAGGGTTAGGTTAGGGGGAGGGTTGTTGACCTTGCTTGAAATCCCCACAGCCAATCTAGAAAAAGGATATTCGCTTCCAGTACGGAGAATTACGTCACTTCTGGTAGAGAGATTCCGGTACGGTAGTACGAGAGCGGCTGTCCGCCATCTTGTGTCTGCAGCCAGGTGCCTCTCGAAAATAGAAAGCAGGTTTCAGAAGTCCATCTATGTTCACAGCCCAGAGTAGACATTTAATCCCTTCGATCCATTAGAGGTGCTTGAAGTGTGTTTAACACAGAGACCATAGCTTTGTATGTAGAATTGGCTCCATCAGTTTAGACCTCCATTCAAACAAGATCAGCCTTTAGCACCAAGTCATAAATCACATGTCGTCATGGTGTCAGTAACTTAGATTTATACCAATCCTGAGTTATTAGCTGGTGGTCAACAGAGCTGTCATTCCCTAAATGAAAGATTAACCCTCTAACAAGCAGTCCGCTCCACAAAATGTCTTTTCTGCTACTTTCTCATCTAAATATGGTCAAAAGACCAAAATGTTTACAGCTAAAAATGGTAGTTCTCACTCAAATTGGTGATATCACTTATTTATAGGTTGTTTTTAGGAGAAATTACAACCAGCCTTGAAGAAAATGCTGCCTATTAGATGGTGCAAAGGTTGCCTGGCAACTCCTCGCTAAGCTAAACTTGGTAACAGATTTCTGAATTTAACTTCATATGAGTAATAGGTTAGAATAAATCAATAGAGGGATTGTTCATTTGTTGCTGAGTGGGGAAATCCCTGTGTATCAGGAGCAAATGACAAATGAAAAACGCACAAAAAAGAGAAATGAGCAGTAAAAATCAAAATAGAGCTTTATAGCTGACATGAATACAGGGTAAGGGTGAGAAATTTAAATACAAACAAGATTCTTATATCAACTCCAGATTTCTGCAGGTGAGTCAGAGCTAGATACAGGAGGTAGATGATGACATCATGATGGTACAAACTGCAATGGACCCAACAAAGACCTCAACAGGAGGCGAAGGTGGTTGAGAACCAGCCTGTAGCTGCTGAGGTCCTTTAGATGTGTGTTGGGAAGTGTGGGAGATGAGATGGTCTATGAAAGCAGAGGGGTTGGGGGTGGCCCTCAGTGGACACCCCCTGTTCAAACTGTCTGGAATGACCAGTCTGTACTGTCTCCCTTTTACTGGGTCTCACAACACAAATACACCTAAAGAATATAAAAAACAAAAGCATCCTATAAACTCTCAGCTCCATAGTGGGCCCATAAACCAGAGGGGTCCAAACCTTTCAAGGCAAGGGCCAAAATCATCAAGTTAAAAGTCCTCAGGGGCCACAAAATTTAGATTTTTTTTATTAAAGAAATGCAAAAAATGTTTTATTGTGAATTTTGTTCATTTGTACTGAGTGCAACATTTTAATGAAAAGGACACAATATTTGCTTTCTTGTAGAAAAGTATTTTGTAAAGACAAACATAGGTCGGCATCAGATTTCTTGGATTTGATTGGTTGATTGTTTTCTAGATTCTTGGTCCTGAGAAATAATTTGAGTCCGTATTTATTCCAAGTTTCTTGCACGGTGCTCACAAGTGTGCTTTGTAATAATAAAAGTCAATGAAAGTTGGAGGTTTTATTTATCAGGAAATTAAATTGAAAATATTTAATTTGAATAATAAAAGGTGGATTTAACCTTTAATATCAAAAAATGGATTTATAGTGCAACTGTATTTTTTGTTGTTCTGTCTCACTTTAGTAAAAATCTGAACCCAAAAATGTTAAAAAGTGCACCATCAGCCTGCTGGAAGACTAAATTCTTGCAATCCAAGCGAGGGCCACACAAAATCACTCCAAGGGCCACAAGTGGCCCCAGGGCCGCACTTTGCACATGCCTGCCATAAACCAATCCACTTCCAAAATAAAAACTAGGGATGTACCGATACCACTTTTTTCAAAACCGATCCGATACCGATACTTAAATCTGAGTACTCGCCGATACCGATACTTCTACCACACACAAAAAATGCAACAAATTGGAATACAGGTTTTATTTTTTCTTCTCTGCTTTTTACAACAAATGACTGAGTTACATAAAAAAATATATATATTAAAAAATGATCACAAAACTAAAATATAAGGTGAAAAATAACAATTTTCTGTGATTTTACAGTGAAATTATTGCAGTTTTCCACATTTTAACCAAATAAAATGAACTATTTGGCACCATCTCCAGCTCTCAACCAACACTTTAGCTCAAAAGCTCCCCCTAGTGTTCAATATAGGTAACTACAACAAAAATCACAAGTCACAGACAGTGAAGCCACTGGTATCGGGTAACTTTAACCGATACTGGTATCGGTATCGGGCCGAGACCGATACCAGTATCGTATCGGTGCATCCCTAATAAAAACAATGGAAGAGGAGAGAAATCTCAGAAATGAACAGGAGCAGCTGAACAGGCTGCCAGCTGCCAACTTGGAGGGGAAAAGTTGTGTCGATCGAATCAGTCCCCACTAAATTAGCCAACGACATCCCAAAAGGTCACATTTTTTTGTTGGGTTCTGCTGGCGTTTTAGAAAAATCAAATTGTGGCACGCAGGTAGAAAACCCGGCTCCCGTTGCTGGATGAGTCCGCTGGATGGGACAGGGCTCGCAGTGCGAGGCGATCGCCACCGGTCTCACGTTTCTATTTACTTGCCGAAAGATAAATAAAAGAAAATGAACATGGCAGTTTATTTTAGCCCACATGCAATTCAAACAATCCTTTCATACCGTGCCGTCTGTGTGACTCATGCGGTGTTCCGTGTGTGTGGGTGTGGTATGGGAGCCAGAAGAGGGTCGACAGCAATATCCGTCATTTAGAAACTAAAATCACTTCTAATTGAAAAATTCTAAACACAAAACCCGACTAATCTGAAGCTTTTCCATTTCTGCTCGCCTCAAAAAAATCTTGTGAAAACAGTGATACTGAATCAGATGTTGGTAACCTTGGTTACAGTGCAGCAGAGCAGACCCCCCCCCATCAAACGCTTCATAAATTATATGGCTGCAATGACATGGAGGGAAAAAAGTGAGGAAAAGAGACTCAAGTTGAAATTTGGAAGACATAAATTAGAAGACATAAAAGGAGATAAAGAGATGACAATGTTAGATGTATCCAGGGGATGAGATGAAGATGAGGCAGGACGGTAAACAAAGAGAATGGTTGGCATGAAAACAACAAGAAGGGGTTGACTAAAGAAGGAAAGGAAGTCGAAACAAAGAAAATAGAGTGGAGTAGTGAAAATGATGCACAAGAAGATGTGGAAGCAGATAAACGGCTACGAGAAACAAGAAAAAACAACACTGCTCATCACAAACCAGAAACATGCTAACAAGACTGTGATGAACTGATGACTAAACCGCTCAGAAGTTGAGCTAAAATCTGTCATCAGAAGCCGTTCTGGCGTGAACGGCGCCGTGGGCGAGGCCCTCTGTTAGTTATTAATTAATAAACTAAAAATCCATGTTTAGTCAGAAAACCACCATTTGTCTTTTGAGATCCAAAACCGTGTTTGTCTTCTCCAATTCAGCTTTAAGATGTGAGTTCATCTATATTTAATGTCCTCTGGTTGAGACGTACACATACAGACAGACCTCCCAGTAGTTTGATGTTCCTCTAACTCTACCCTACAGTTTGCACACAGCGTTTGTTTCAGGATGCGGAGTGATGTCTGGTGATTTGATCAAAGTGTATCTGCATCATCAGTTCACACAAACTTGTTTTATTTAGATTTTTATTTTTATTCTCCAATAGCTATAAGTCTGTTTGAATTTTCTCCAGAATGTCTGGAAATAGTTTAGTTCATCCTACAGTTTGGCTTGTTTTGATGTGCAAAACTTATTTGGTTCATTTTAAAAGTGGCATCTATCAGTTATCTATCCAAGGTGGGACCACGCCCACTGGTGACATCACTCAAAACAACCAGTCTCTAGAAACAGGAAGTAGTCATCTGACTGGAGCAATACTCGGATCAGGAGACACCGATGCCAAACCAGCAGCTAATTTTTAGGTTTTCAAAACTTTAGCATAAAAAATCATCCTGATGCATTAGGATGCTGTTCTGTTTGTAAACTTGTACAATTTTGCACGAAATTTCACCTAAAAATTAGCTGCTAGTTTGTTATCGATCTGCTGCAAAGTCTCTCCCGACCTGACTAGCCATGAGCATTGCTCCAGTCAGAGGACTACTTCCCGTTCCTTGAGACTGCTCACTTCTACACCTCTTCTGTGTGTGACATCTTCTCAGAACATAAGATTTTTAGTTTTTGGTTTTTTGAGTTCTCGCTGCCCCTGATGGACTCGAGCCGTATCACACCTGGACCCAGAAAAGTGGATGAAAGCGAGGCGAGAGTTCAAAAAGTAATCATTAAATTTGTATCTACAACTAATTCACATTTGAAGTAATTCAAGATGGCTGCCACAGCTAATTAATATTGGAAACATAAAAATTGATATCAGTTTGATAGAAATTTGGCACAAATTTGGAGTCAAGAATCGTCCAACAACGTTTCTGTCAACTGGATGGTTTGATCCCAGTTACTTTCAGGTCACTTCGTCCATGTGTTCTTGGGCTAAACACTTCACCCTGTGTCTGAATAGTGGTGGAGGTCAAAGATGTGCATGGATAGAGTCGAGAAGAAATGATACATGTGCCATAAGCAATAGGTTCGTTTGAGATTTGACCGCAATGATTCGAACTCCTTCACTTCTCAACAAAACACCATCTTAGTGGATCTGACATGATAGACACCTGGTGATATGCATTCCTTTGGAATGGCATTTACTTCATTTTTTCCACAAATGAATTGTAAACAGAAAGTTGATATTGCAACACAACAAAGGAGAAAGTACGGGAAATGTTGAGACAAACTGAAGGCCCTCAGCGCTTCCCTCCCTGCCTTTCATCTGGCTGCTTTTTGAGCATCCTCCAGCCCTGTCAGCACTGGCTCCCACACGCCTTACGGTCCCACTGGGGGTCTAACAGAGTCATCCCAGGACAAGCTGCTGTCCCTGGGGCTAGAAAGGACTGTGGGGACCCTGTTCTGAGGCTGGCACTTGTAACTGAAGGCTTAAATACCACAACTACAGAGCCGGTCCCACAGAGCAGAAGTAAGAAAACATCAAACCATCAAGGGGTAAATTATAGATTTGGAATATTAAATATGAAATGTGAGCTCACATGTTGATGAACGTTTGTGCAAATTTAACTTTTGCGGTGTGTAAAAATGGATAAACTTGGTCTTGTGAATATTACTGCATACATACAGATACGGTAAACTAACTCAAATAACCTGAAACTGACGAGAATGTATTGGCAAATCTTTTTCATAATTTACACAAAATTGATGTTGCTTTTGATTGTTGAAGTTGAATTTTTCATATATTTAAACAAATAAAAAGGACATGACCAAAAATATTTGTACAATTTTGCAGAGATGACTGTCAACAAGTGATCTCTGTACGTCACGATGGGACGTCTAAACGTTCCAACAGGTGGTTTGGCTCACTCTGACGAGGCAAACTGCTCATGTTTAAATACTTGAACTTATAATCAACATGACATCGTTTTCCCTTTTCTCTGCATCTGTTTGTGCTATGGTCACTTGAACCTGCTACTTTAATTAATACTTTTCGCTCTGTTTCACTTTCCTTCGCATATCTGGGTCCAGGTCGTGGGGGCAGCATCCCAGGTACCATCCTCTCCCAGGCCACCTCCACCCACTCCTCTGGAGGGACCCCAAGGTGTTCCCAGGCCAGCCTGGGGAAGTACCCTTTCCATCTTGTCCTGGAACAATCCGACGGACTCCTGCCAGCAGACATGTCTGAAACACCTCCTCAGGAAGGCGTCCAGGAGGCGTCCTGATCAGATGCCACCTCAACTGGCTCCTCTCGATTCGGAGGAGCAGCGATTGTACCGAGAGTCCCTCCCAGATGTCCAAGCCATCCTGCAGAGAAAACGTATTTTGGCTGCTTGTATTTGCGATCTTGTTGCGATCATCATCCACAGCTCATGACCACAGGTGAGGATTGGAACGTAGATCAGTTGGTAAATTGAGAGCCTTACTTTCTGGCTCAGCTCCCTCTTCTTCCACTTTTGTTGATCCATTTTGTTTTATTGCCTGTCACAGCACTGACGAGCCTCACCACAAGGTTGCAAAGAGTGTTCTGAATGTGATTCTGCTCCAGCTGTATCAGGTTTGCATCTCCACAGTTTTCAGATCATTTTAAAAATGTTCAACAGGATTAAAATCTGAGCCCATGGTAAATCATTGAATGTTTTTCTCTCTCAGTCATTTGTGCTTTTAGATGTATGTTTATACTCATTATCCTGTTGGAGGACCTATGACCGTAGCTTTCTGAAACTGGACAGTTTGATGAACCTTCTACTTCCTTCTTCTAAAAATGCCTCTGAAAATGAAGCTACTTGAAGATGCTCTTGGAGTTTTTACCTTCGACTTGGACTTCTATGATCTTCTTTCTCCCTGAGCTCCTCAGACAGCTCTGGTCTTTGCTTTGCATGTTCAGCAGTTGATCATGTGAATTGTTGAGGTCCCAGTAAAGAAATGTGTCATTGCAAAAATACATTAGCTTCAAACATTTACTCCTGTTTGCACTGCAATAGAAATGCTTACATGGTTAGAAAGCTGCAGGACTTGGTGGGTAAACACAATCTGAAATGCACACTTATTCACAATTAGTGAGCTCATGAAGGCAAGCACAAGAGTCTACAGCCACATTAGCATCCCTGTGAAGTTTCTCCTTGGCCATGGAAGGGCTGGAACTTATCCGAGCAATCACCAGATGGTGAATTTACAACCACCAATTAACCAAACATGCATATTTTAGGACTATGTGAGAAATCTGGAGGATTTGGAGAAAACCCAAGTGATACACGCAAACTTCATACAGAAAGGCCCGAATAACCAATATTCAAACTGGGGCCTTCTTGGTGGGAGGCCATAAAGACAGAATAATTACAAAGTTTTAAATTTCAACAGGTTATTGAAGCCCAATGGTTCCTCTTGTTTGAACTTTAAACTAAAGAAGCAGCCCAAATAAAAACACAAGCAAAAGAAACAGGAATCCAACCACATGTACAAGCTGTCAGGTTTAGGAAGTAGAAATAATGGCTGAGAACAAACAGAAATCCAGTTTTTATTCCAACAGCAGGCAGTCTTTTCAAAACGAAGATTAAATGAGACCCTCACATTAGTCCAGAGCCATTTCCTCAGCTCAGGTCAGCAGCTGAATTGGAGATCAATATTTCCATTTGCGTGATGGTTTGAGTGTGTGTTTTGAAATATTTGAGTGATGGAATCGTGCAGGAGTTTTTGAGGCATGTGGGTACAAGAGAGGACAGAAATGTTGAGGAAAAGGGGGAAAGAATGCCTGCTTTACCGAGCATCCTTCATGTTTTCCTTATGTTAGTGATTACATTGTCAGTCTGGGCTTCCACCAATAAAATCATCTAACAAACTCATTTTTAGGGAGAAAAATCATGTTTGGTTAATTTGTGAAAACCAACTTAAACAATATTATAGCTATTAGCTTACATGTACTAATCATATGACATCATCATATAGATATATAGACGGGGTGCACATAACTGGTGTGCCAGTATGCATGTGCACCAGATATCATGCATGCATACCAGAACCTATGCATAAATGCGCCTTTGCAGACCAGAGGTTTTACGATCCCGATGGTGCAGCCCGTGATCTGACGAGCTTCACATCCTGTTGCAGAGCAGCGAATGAGCTAACATGGCCTCTGAAGCTAGTAGACACACACTTACAACACCTCCGAAACACGGCTGCAATACCGGTGAGACACGTGCATGCAGCACTTCCAACACATGAGCACAGTACCGGTGTAGGTACCACATCTGCTCGGGCTGCCAGATCGGCTCGGGGTCCTTCTCCTACTGACGACGTCACACTACGGCAAAGCCACTTGGACAAAATACATTGTAAATCTCTGTCGATGCTGTTCTTCCACACGTTTTGAAAAGAGTTTAGCAGGCTTGTTCATAAATACACGTTTCTTACCGTCTAATGTTTTCTTTATAACTGTAATTTGTTAATAAAAACATGATATTGCCGTTTTTTTTAGTTGTTTGTATAAATGTAGGATTATTCTGTATATTTCGTTAGTTCTGGTGTAAATAAATCTAAAGATTCGTTCAAAAATAAGTTGTAGTCCTTACTCCAGTTAAGGACTACAATCGCGACCAATCAAAAGCTTCAGCGTTAACATGATAACGTAACTTTTACGAACGTGGTAACGTCACTCCAGTTCGTCGTACGTTCAGCCAATCAGCTAGCGCTACGTAATCGGCAGGCGCAGGCCCCGAGCCGAACTGGCAGCCCGAGCAGATGTGGTACCTACACCGGCAAAACTCATACAATCACAGCAAGCCCAAACCATGCACACAACTCACACTGGTGACACGCGTGTGCAGCCCCAGCGACAGACCTCGAGAACCTCGATGGAAAAATTGTGTGCAACCAGTTTAAATTACTTGCTTGTAAACCCTTACAGTTTTTCATACTGCATGTTTTCATTTGTTGTAATTGAACAATGTTGGAATGGCTATACTACTGTAGGTGCTGCTGCAGCAGCACAAACGAAACAAACTCTCAGACTAATCTGTAGAGGTTTACAAACACATAGTAAAGCATTCTAATGCATCAGGATGCCTTTTTTGGACAAGAATATTTTTAAATACCAGAAAATTAGCCACTAGTTTGACACAATTATTGCTCCAGTCAGAGGACTACTTTCTGTTACTAAAGGCTCCGCCCACTTTGATGTCACCAGTGGATATGGTCCTTACTGATAGAATGCCTCTTCAAAATGACCCAATATCCCTATAAAGAGTGTTCCAGTTGATTATTTTTTTACTTAAATGAATGGAAATTTTTTTCTCCTCCGTGAACCGTCACCTTATCGTGGTGGAGGAGTTTGAGTGCCCTAATGATCCTAGGAGCTATGTTGTCTGGGGCACTTGTGCCCCTGGTAGGGTCACCCATGGCAAATTGGTCCTAGGTGAGGGGTGAGACAAAGTGCGGTTCAAAAGACTCTTCATGCAAGTACAATCATCGAGCCAGTGTACCCGGCCCGGAGGGTTACCGGGGTCCCACCCTGGAGCCAGGCCTGGGGTTGGGGCCCGTGAGTGAGCGCCTGGTGGCCGGGCTTTCGCCCATGGGGCCCGGCCGGGCTCAGCCCGAACTGGATACATGGGCTCATCCACCTGTGGGCCCACCACCTGCAGGAGGAACATGAAGGGTCTGGTGCAATGTGGATCAGATGGCAGACCAAGGCGGGAGCTTTGGCGGTCCGATCCCCGGACACAAAAACTGGCTATTGGGACATGGAACGTCACCTCTCTGGCGGGGAAGGAGCTGGAGCTTGTGGAAGAGGCTGAGCGATACCGGCTAGATATAGTCGGGCTCACCTCGACACATAGCGTTGGCTCTGGAACCCGAGTCCTTGAGAGGGGTTGGACCCTCTTCTATGCTGGAGTTGCTCCGTGTGAGAGGCGGAGGGCTGGGGTGGGCTTTCTGATAGCCCCAAGACTCTCTGCCTGTATGTTGGGGTTTTCTCCGGGGGATGAAAGGGCAGCTTCCCTGCGCCTTCGGGTTGGGGAACGGGTCCTGACTGTTGTTTGTGCTTATGCACCAAATAGCAGCTCAGAGTACCCACCCTTTTTGGAGTCCCTGGGACGAGTGCTGGATAGCGCTCCTACTGGGGACTCCATAGTCCTGCTGGGGGACTTCAATGCTCACGTGGGCAATGACGGCGTGACCTGGAGGGGCGTGATTGGGAGGAACGGCCCGCCCAATCTGAACTCGAGTGGTGTTCTGTTTTTGGACTTCTGTGCAAGTCGCAGTTTGGCCATAACGAACACCATGTTCGAACATAAGGATGCCCACCGGTACACCTGGTACCAGGGCAGCCTAGGTTACAGGTCGATGATTGACTTTATAGTTGTATCATCTGACCTGAGACCGTATGTTTTGGACACTCGAGTGAAGAGAGGAGCGGAGCTGTCAACTGATCACCACCTGGTGGTGAGTTGGATCAGGTGGCAGGGGAAGATGCTACGCAGACCTGGTAGACCCAAGCGCATAGTGAGGGTCTGCTGGGAACGCCTGGCAGAAGAGCCTGTCAAGATGGTCTTCAACTCCCACCTCCGGCAGAGCTTCGACCGCGTCCCGAGAGCAGTGGGGGACATCGAGTCCGAATGGGCCTTGTTCCGCTCTGCAATTGTTGAGGCGGCTGTTGCTAGCTGTGGTCGCAAGGTAGCCGGTGCCAATCGTGGCGGTAACCCCCGTACCCGCTGGTGGACACCAGAGGTTAGGGGAGCCGTCAGGCTGAAGAAGGAGGCCTACAGGGCGTGGCTAGTCTGTGGGTCTCCAGAGGCAGCTGATAGGTATCGGAGGGCCAAGCGGGGTGCAGCAGTGGCAGTTTCCGAGGCAAAATCTCGGGCGTGGGAGGAGTTTGGTGAGACCATGGAGAAAGACTATCGGTCGGCTCCAAAAAGGTTCTGGCAAACCATCCGGCGCCTCAGGAGAGGAAGGCAGCAACTCGCTCACACTGTTTACAGTGGGGACGGGGAGCTGCTGACATCAACTGGGGCTATAGTCGGGCGGTGGAAGGAATACTTTGAGGAGCTCCTCAATCCCACCAACACGCATTCCTATGAGGAACCAGAGCTGGGAGACCTGGGGACGGACTGTCCAATCTCTGGGGCAGAAGTCGCTGAGGTAGTCAAAAAACTACGCACCCCCCCGGGGGTGGATGAGATCCGACCTGGGTATCTCAAGGCTATGGATGTTGTAGGACTGTCGTGGTTGACACGTCTCTGCAACATTGCGTGGTCATCGGGGGCAGTTCCTGTTGAGTGGCAGACCAGGGTGGTGGTTCCCATTTTTAAGAAGGGGGACCAGAGGGTGTGTTCCAACTATAGGGGGATCACACTCCTCAGCCTCCCTGGGAAGGTCTACTCCAGGGTACTGGAGAGGAGGGTCCGGTCGATAGTTGAACCTCAGATTGAAGAGGAGCAATGTGGTTTTCGTCCTGGTCCTGGAACTGTGGACCAGCTCTTTACCCTCGCTAGGGTGATGGAGGGGTCATGGGAGTTTGCCCAACCAATCCACATGTGTTTTGTGGATTTGGAGAAGGCTTATGACCGTGTCCCCAGGGACACCCTGTGGGGGGCGCTCCAGGAGTACGGGGTGGATGGTCTTTTGTTAAGGGCCATTCAGTCCCTGTACCAGAGGAGTGTGAGTTTGGTCCGCATAGCCGGCAGTAAGTCGGACCTGTTTCCAGTGAGGGTTGGACTCCGCCAGGGCTGCCCTTTGTCACCGGTCCTGTTCATAACCTTTATGGACAGGATTTCTAGGCGCAGCCGTGGTGTGGAGGGTGTTGAGTTTGGTGACAGGAGAATCTCGTCTCTGCTTTTTGCAGATGATGTGGTCCTCCTAGCTTCATCAGGCTCTGACCTACAGCTCTTGCTGGGGAGGTTCGCAGCCGAGTGTGAAGCGGCTGGGATGAGGATCAGCACCTCCAAGTCTGAGGCCATGGTTCTCGGTCGGAAAAGGGTGGCTTGCCAACTCCAGGTTGGGAGAGAGATCCTGCCTCAAGTGGAGGAGTTCAAGTATCTCGGGGTCTTGTTCAAGAGTGAGGGAAGGAGGGAGCGGGAGATCGACAGGCGGATTGGGGCAGCGTCTGCAGTGATGCGGACGCTGAACCGGTCTGTTGTGATGAAGAAGGAGCTGAGCCAGAAAGCAAGGCTCTCGATTTACCGGTCGATCTACCTCCCAATCCTCACCTATGGTCATGAGCTCTGGCTAATGACCGAAAGAACGAGATCGCGGATACAAGCGGCCGAAATGAGTTTTCTCCGCAGGGTGACCGGGCTCAGTCTTAGGGATAGGGTGAGGAGCTCGGACATTCGGGAGAGACTCGGAGTAGAGCCGCTGCTCCTCCATGTTGAAAGGAGCCAGCTGAGGTGGTTCGGGCATCTTGTTAGGATGCCCCCTGGACGCCTCCCCAGGGAGGTGTTTCAGGCATGTCCTGCCGGCAGGAGGCCCCCGGGTCGACCCAGGACACGCTGGAGAAAATATATCTCTGGTTTGGCCCTGGAGCGCCTTGGGATCCTGCTGGAGGAGCTGGTAGAAGTGGCTGGGGAGAAGACAGTCTGGAGCTCCCTAGTTGGGATGCTGCCCCCGCGACCCGGACCCGGATAAGCGGAAGAAGACGAGACGAATGGAAATTTTTACATTTGATTTTAAATCAAACTCACTACACTGCAAAAACTGATTTCTAATAAAGTAAAATAGCCTTGTTTTTAGCCATTTTGTCTTATTTTTTGTATAAAAAGAAAATATATTCTTACAGCCCTACTTGAAATAGGCCAAATCTTCTTAAATATGGTCACATTTTCTAGATTTGAGCAAAGAAATCTGCCAATGGGGTAAGCAACCTTTGCTTGGCTAGATTCCTTAAAACTAGCGAATTGTTCTAAATGCAGAAAATTTTGCAATTTAAGGAATCTAGCCAAGCAAATGTTGCTTACCCCATTGGCAGATTTCTTTGCTCAAATCTTGAAAATTTGACCACATTTAAGAAGATTTGGCCTATTTCAAGTAGGGCTGTAAGAATATATTTTGTTTTTAGACAAAAATAAAACAAAATGGCTAAAAACAAGGCTATTTTACTTTCTTAGAAATCAGTTTTTGCAGTGTAATATTCTAATATTAGTGAGTTCATGATCCTGTTTCTCTGCTCAGGTGTCTCACACAAACCTGTGGCCTTATGTTATGATAATCCTCCTGTTTACTTGTTGGAACTCATTATTTTCCCTTTTTCATACCATGAAGAACACCAGAACATACAGACATACCCACTGTGTTCAGTGGACTCTCGCTCCACGGTGGACTCTTCATTACTATTAGGCTGCTGAAGTGCAATGGCCCACTTTCTAAATAAATGACAGAGCAATAAACTGGTAATTTTGAGGCCATAGACTGCACTCTGTAATGTGGTTACAACTCACCCTCAAACTAATGCGCTGCACATCACCACATGTGGCCCACATGCTACAAACCAAAGGTTACTGAAGAGCAGGCTTATTGTAATTCACACGTACATGGCCCAAATACAAACGGGCTTTACCCTGAACCCAGCATGCTGTGTACAGGCTCAAAATACAGAACAGAATAAAGTGCTGAAGCTCAACTAAAACTTCGTAGATGCAGCCATCTGGCTCTTATCACAGAGAGTATGTGTCTGAAGTTTTCACTGGAATGTTTTTGATCATTTCAGGTTTTTAACCTACATGTTAAAATATATATAAGAAGCAATGCACAATGACATTTGTTCATAGATAAAGCCGGTACATTATTGTAGGAGGATAGTTGGCATTCTGTGAAGTGATGATGAAGGGGGACCTATGGAAAAGTGACACTAAAGACTATTGACCAAAGTGTCAGAACATGAAGAATTGGAAATGAGAAAGTGCTGGTTAGCCAGAAAAAAAGTGCTTTTCAATCTACTCTGTAAAGTGTAATACACACGTGTGTCTTATCACAGGTTCCTATTGATCTCCAGCAAAGATAAATATCCTAGTGAAGGTTCTTCATCCAGGGCTGATGTTCTCTTCTCATCTAAGGAGGAGTTGTGTTAATTCAAAATAAAAAGTGCAAGTACCGAACTTTTAAACTGTGATGATTATGTTGTTAATCGGCTGGATCTCAGTAGGTAGAGTAAGTGTTGCCAGGTGTATGATAATTATCGTATTTGTGGGATAATTTGGCACTCTGTACGATCAATAATTCCATAAATACAATAATTTGAGCCCTTTGTGGTGTGGAATTTGTGTAAGAGATGCTTGTTTTAATCATTGTGTTAGATTATTTAAAGCTAAAACTACTTTAAAGATTATAATTTTGCACAGTGTTTGATATACTTATATTAAAACCTGGGTTAAGGCTGTAACTTAGTAGTGTACGATAATTTTTCTTAAAATACGATAATTTTAAGATTCTGGTACGATACTTTAACACTTCCAATCTGGCAACACTGGGTAGAGTGGTTGTCTGAAAACCAGAGGGTCGTCAGTTCGATCACAGCCTGGGTTACTTTATCTTTATGTTTTTAGGCACAGCGTCCAGCTTCTGACAGTCTGCCCCCGAGCAGCTGTGGCTACAATGTAGCTCGCTGCCATCAGTGTGTGAATGTGTGTGTGTGAATGAAAGCAGTGTAAAGCGCTTTGGGAGTCCTTGGACTTGATCAAAGCGTTTACCATTTGCTAGCTGACAAGATTGCCACACACTATTACAGAAAGGACAAAAACTAAAATACCTAGAGAGTGTACATGTAAGCTAGCATTAGCATTACAGCTCCGCTACATGCTACAGGAAGTTAGCAGGTTAAAACTCCCATCATGGTCTCAAAACTGGCCGCTTCAAAGAAACTGACAAATGAGTCTGATAACTCACAATGGTATTAAACACTGACACACTACAGATTATTTTTATGGTATGCCATAAACAGTTTGTTTTAAACGTGATTGAACATTTGACCACGGGTGTAGATTTGGCATGGACGGAGGTGACGTGTCCCCACCAATAAATCAATCTAAGGGTGTAGAAAATAGCGCTGCATCTCTACCGATAATATGTAGCCCAGCAGACAAGGTGCTGTGCTGCTGTGCGTGGAGTCTGCGGACGGACCTGTGTCCAAGGAGGTGTGTCTGGATCCACTGGTGTGAGCCCAACGTGGCCCTTACACCAATAGCACCTGCCCTGGGTCTGGATGAAGACTGGCTATCGGGAATTTTTCCGGTGATGGTAACTTTGGGCTTTAACTATACTTTAAATTTAAAAATATAGTATATGGGCTTTTTTTGTTTTAAAAAAATCATAAAAAGGTGAGATTGAGTAGTCAAAAAGCCTTTTTCAAAAAGTACATTTTGTAGGAGGTAGTCTTAAATTTGGACCAATACGGTAATTATAAGTCTCTTTGGATAAACGCGTCGGCTAAATCAATAAACATAAATAACAACCCTCAGAAGGTAACTGATGTAATATGTACACTAGATCATATTAAAGGGCCCATGGCATCGTTTTCAGTGTTTTCTGATTTATCTATCATGTTGCAACGTTGAGTTCTCACCTTAAACCTGCCAGAAAGTGCAAAAAACGGCGTCCATCTGTCTCCTAGTACAGCCAGTGAGAATCTCTTCAAGATTTCAGACCCAGGTTTCAAACAGTTTTTTTCACTCCAGCCCCGCTATGAGGTCATAGTGATCCGGATTTGCTTATATGGTAAATTCTCCGCCCACATGCACGTTCACGACACCTGGAGCGAGGAGAACGCCAGTGCTGCTGCCGCCATTGACCATAGACCGTGTAGTGTTTAGTTTCAGTTTCGTTTCACTTTCATGCAACGGCACTGCCCCCTACTGGGCACTGCCCCCTACTGCAGCAGAAGTGTCAGACTGCCAAATAAGGAGAAACCCAGCAGAACCGGAAGGCGGCGCTTTCTTCTGATCTCTGAGTTGCTCCTTAGGAAATAATTACAGCGTATTTTGAGTTATAATGGTGCAACGCTAATCTAGAGGCATCAAAGATTACATCTATTTAATATAAATTGATTTAAATATCGAGCCATGGGCCCTTTAACAAAGCACTGACTACAGTTCAACAGCTTGGCACTTTTCTGTTTGGATTGAGAAAGTCTTTGAATCAGTTGCCTTTTTCCCCCCAAACCTTCTAGGAGGAGAAACATCCCAACAAATGAATTTCTTCACCCCGAAAAGAAACAAACGCGGCCTCAACGAGTTCAAACAGGCATCTAGAGTTCATGTTGATCTCCTTCCATTCTTGTGTCTCCATCCACCAGTTTATAATGTAAATGAGGTCTCATTCATCAAGGCGCTGCGATGAGGCTGGTCAGGCAGGAATGTCATCTGGACTCAGATCAGAGGAACGGAGAGGAGTCGTACCAGGGGAACAGATGTGGTATCGGAGGTGGGAGAACATTTCCATAAGCCACAGAAAACCCAGGCCTGTCGTTCGCACACACACACACATACGTAGAGCTGATGCCATCGGATAGAAAGACTGGTCTGAAGGAATTTGCGTGTGTGTGTGTGTTCTTTGGTAATATCAAGGGTGTAACCTGCCTCCTCTGAGCAGATCTCTTCTGTCAGAACAGTCCCAGTTGATTAGCCAGAGAGAGGGTGACAGAAATGTGTGTGTGTGTCTGTCCAAGGTTCGTCTGGCCTTCGGCTTTATTTTCAACGGTCTTGAGAGAGTTACGACCACAATAGCGAGAAGCCACGCAAGTGTTTGCTCTCTGCAGCTACATATCCAGCAGAAAAATGATTCGCAGCTTTTATCCATGTTCTCTGTGGCTGCAGCTCTGTTTGGAGTTTAGATGTCTCACCAAAAAGGAATTCTACATCTACTTTATCTTATTTCAAGGGGGCCAGGAGCATGTGAAGCAGCTTGCAGATGTGACATTCCTCCTGAAGTTTAGGCCTCAGTTTTGACATTAAAAATAGCTGAAATTATGTAATGTTTGTGTTTTTTTTTTATGAGCGATATTAAGAGTTTGTGGAAATAGAATGAAAACTCCCACTCGCTCATATTTATTTAAAGGCTGGTTCAGTTTTTTTCTAACATGATTTATCATTTTTAATACAAATACCGTATCGTCTCGAATATCTCATTTTAATGATGTAATGTTTTATGTATATGGGACTACGGATGGAAACTAGCTTTTTGCTAATTCTGGTGTATTTATACCATGTACGTTCATTAATAAGCTTTGTCCGATTAAAATAATCAAATCAAATATAAGACAAGGTGTTTTAATTGAAAATGTGGGGTCGTCTTAAAATGGGGGTCTAACCAGTGACATGCTAGTTGTTTGGGGTCATTACACAACCACAACAGCAGAGGGCGCAGGCTTTTTGTAAAGGCGGCAGCAACAGGAAGCGTAGGTCAGACCGTGACTGGTCCAGGTCTGGACCCAAAGGTACAGGCCCACTGGGGATTAAGACGCCTTGATGAGGTTTGGACTTCTGTCCAGGTGGAGGGCTCGCGCCGGTCGATCCAGAGTTCCTTTGGAAGTGTTATTATCATTCTGTGAATATAGAGTTAATGTAATTTGCCAAAAAGTTCCAGTTTGTTTCATCAGTCCAAATGGCGTTCTTCCAGGAACTCTGGGTTCGTCAGCATGACTTTATGTGGATTCCACTCTTGGGTTTTTGTATTTTTTTGCCAGTATTGGAGCCTCCTGGGTCTTCTTCCATGGAACCCTTCTTGGTTGTGGTTGAACCTTGGAGTTCAGATTGAATGGATAGGGATGGTGTATTGACTTCTCCACATTAACCATCTGATGCATTTCCTGTTGCGTCCTAGGAATCTGGCTACTGATGAACCTCCAAGCAGATTCATAGAAAGTTGAGTGGAAAGAAAAGTGTGTTAGGAAAAGACGCACCAGCAACAGGGATAACCGCAGCCTTGAGAAAGAATAATATTGGTAGCATCAATATGAAGCTTATTGGAGATGATCATTGAGCCTTTACATACATATGGATATCTATAATCCTCTTTCTGAGCGCTCAGACAGCTTTGGTCTCTGCTTTCTCTGCTCCATGATCAGTGGTACGACCACGATAAACTACCCAGCAGCAGGTTGTTCCCCTTCCTGAATGGATGATGAAAAGCTTCAAGGGCAAACCATTTCCTGTCTGGTTACCTATCAGAACTTGCTGCTGTTTATTTGCAGAATCCTTCATTTTGCCGTGAGTTAATGTATCTCTGCTGTGAGTTTTACTGGAAATGCTGCTGGATTGATCTTGAACATAAACAGAAGAAATGCATCCAGCTGAATAAAGAAAAAATGATTCAACAATCGATGGATCACACAAATGACAATGCTGTGAAACTGACTTCAGCTAGCATTGCAAACTGCTGCTTCTGTCAAGAGAAGACAAATGAACGGTAACAGGAAGAAGTGTGTCCTCTCAGACAGTTCTGTCTCTGCCTCACCTTTAATTAAGCCTGAATTCTTCCTCTGTTCAGTGGATGTAGGGTCTCCTAAAAGCTCTGAGAGTTTATATTCTTATAAACGATACATCTCTTAATAATGTCTCAAGGCTGAAGTTTCAGTGAGATTAGGAAGAACATTTGATAGGAATCTAGTTTTGCTGATAAGACTTTTATAGGTCTAACATGCAAGGCAACCTCTCACCAATTTAACGGCACACTATGTAACTTTTTCATATCTTTAAATCTTTTTCATGAACAAGTCTGTGCCAATCTGACCCTTTACAGGGTTAATGAAAAGTCACTCGGCACCATCTGCTGCTTGATTACAAGATACTGCTCATGCAACTTCCGGGTCTCCGGTCCAGTGCCCCTGAAGTTTCACAAAGTCACTTATCTCGTGAGAAGCAGTAACGCTTTATGGCAAATCCACGTTTATACCTCAGAACCTGCTCAGGACAGACGAGCTGAAGACACCATATATATGAGCTAAGATAAGGTGACCAAATGTCCTCTTTTCCCCGGACATGTCCACATTCTGTCTGGAGAATCCGGGAGGTTTTCAGAGACCAATGAAAATGTCCGGGTTTTATCGCTTTTCACTGGAAATAGGATTTTCAGAGAAATCCATTCCACCCGATTCATTAGAAATTGCACAGATCGCCGAAATCCACTCCATGTTTTCCTGGTTGCACTGCTCCGGTACAAAACCGATCAAAGTGATTGACTGGCGGGTTGTCAATAAAGACAATGGTGTGAAAAAAGAAAAGTGTTTTCGGTTCAGTGCAGAGCAGCTCAGGAGTTCACGCTGTAACCAGTCAGCGCTGCACTCTGAAGCTCTCCTCCTCCTCCTACCTGGACCAGAGACCAAGCAAACCGAATCCCAGCAGAAGCAGACTGGGACCAGAACCGGAGAGTTACTGGAGGGCCAGACTGGGGAGGCACAGCAGGACTAATAAGAACTGAATGACCAGAGGAGGTCAATCCCCCACAAATAATCACATCTATGTCTCTAATAAAAAAAAAAAGTAAATGCACCTAAATAAAATAGGTATTCTGATCAAATCTGTTGTTCTTAATACAAATTAACGTTCTAGATAAACACAATAGCTAAAACTGAATTCTTACTAGGAGAAACTCTCACTTTAAAGTGATAATATGCAACTTTCTCATATTTTTAAATCTTATCCTTGAGCCAGTCTGTGCTAATCTGACCCTTTACAGAGTTAATGAAAAGTCACTTAGCCCCATCTGGTGATTAGATCCGGAATACCACGATTGCAAAATCTCCGTCACGGTACCCAGGAAGTCACGTGTCTCACGAGGGTTAGGCTAACCCAATGTGGCTAGCTGTTATGCTAGCGCTGGAGTGTTTTTAGCTCATGATTCCTGATTTTTTTCCATCTCTCCCTGCTTGAACACAGCTGATTTCTTTGAAGGAGTAAATAACCGCTCCTGTAGAAAGCTATGAAGGCTGAGGAGACATTTCAACAGGTAGATTTAGGCGTTTAGAAGCTGAAACAATGGGCTAACTTGTGTAATGCAGTGATTTAAAACGGACACCAGAGGGAGCCCAAAACGAGCAAAACTGCATATCACTTTAAATACATATAATTCAACTGTTACCAATAAAATGTTTTATTTTAAGTGGATCAAATGAAAACATTAAATCAGCTGTCATTAATTTTATAATAAATATCTGAACATACAATAAACTAGTACTATTTTCATTTCAGAGAGGTAGAACTTCAGTCTTCTGAAGAACAATCAGGTTCTTGATATTTGTTCTCAAATAGTTGGTGTCACTTATTTAATTCCTCCTATCCATAAAGCTGTTTAGCCTGAAATAGTCCATTTAACATGGCATCATGACTAGTAGCAGTTGAATTACAACTACTTAACTAAACACTATCAAAATGTTTCACAAATGAACCAAGTGTCCTCTTTTTCGAAAATCAAAATATGGTCACCCTAAGCCAAGAGATCTGGTATATTGTGTCAACCCAATGCTGTGTTGAAGTGGAAGTAGAGTCCTGCACCTCATCAGTCTCATAGCTGCTCCCCAGCTCGCCGTTACCAGAGAGGTTTGAGTGAAACCAACACAAACTGAAAACTACGTCCCACAAATAACCATTCTGTGTGAATTACCCACATTTCCACATGTAGGGGCTCTGATGACTAATGTATTCTTTCTCTCAAGGCACACTCACAGATCATTAGGCTCACTGGACATTGGTGAGTCCTTTGACACCACAAAATACAACAGTCCTTGAAAGCGTCCACAGATTTGTGTCTCTTGTTTATAAAATTCATCCCTCCGACCTAGAGAGGGCTTCTGAAAATGATCGGCACAGTGCTTTGCTCATTATTCTAAATATAAATGAAAAAACATTTTATTTAATTGTGCGCCACATGCCTACAGCAGATTATACTAAATGTAGTTCAAATAAACGGTAGATGCATCACATTTGGCAGCTTAGTGTTTAATATCAAAATCATCCTAATCATGAAAACTGTTCAGTCCAGTCTTTTAAAGGTGTATTTTGCTCTTAAGTTGTAATATTGTCCTCAGTCCGTCTTCCTGTCACAGCAGAAGTGACCGGTGTCAAATCGTCCCATGATGCTCTTCTACGCTGTTGGCACCATAAATGACAGATGGTTGGAGTCTGTTGACATTTGCCCATCAGGTCCTTGACAAAATCTCAAATCCTGCAGTTTACATTTTAGCCAAATGTCAACAAATGTCAAGGAAAGGTCAAGGGCTCGGACATTCAGACGGACACGGATACTCGGGTTTGTGTGATTACTACTGTAATAACTCGAGCAATCATGACTTGAATCGAAGTTTCTTTGTAAAACTCACTGCAGAAATGACTAAACATGGTTGTCTTACATCACAACAAATCAGAGACTCTACAGTTTCTACGTGGACCGACCCAACCGGTCAGCACATCTTTGGTTTGACGAACACCAAAGACCACCCAGCAGACTTCACCTTTCCCCAGCCCTGACAGTGATTCCAATTTAGTGGACGAAATGAGCAGCAGGCAGCTTGTAATTACCCGACTGTCTTGCGCAACCGCTTGTGTTTTTTTTTTTTTTTCCCTTGTCGGGCATGACGCAAAACCGTGACACTCAGAGACGGAAGAACAAGGAGGGTCTGGGGAAGAAAACAGGGAAATGTGGAGAAAGGGTGGAAGAATTTAATGAGGATCTTTTTGCTTTCATCTAACTAGGGTAACATGATAAACTCCCCCTCTGCCTCCATCGCTCTAGTTGCTTCCCTACACACCAAACTACAGTTCCTGACCACTTATGATGAATCTAGTGGAAGAACAGGTGAATGGGAGGAGAGGAACACAGGTTTACTCCTCTATGCTGCTAAAATCCTGATTAGTCCCGGACTCTCCTCATGTTTCAGACCATCAGTAGCCAAACGCCACACGAAATGGATGCATCTGGCTACCAGTTAAATGTGTATTTGAGTTTTATGGTCAATAAGTATTTCCCTACTGCCACTGGACTGATCCCTTCACCAGTGAGAGGATGGCGAGTCCAGACGGAGCACATCTATCCACTGGTTGCATGGAGGAAAAAGGCAGTACGTTTCTAAGTGACTGAACTGGAGCAATAAAATAAGTTATAGAATCTCCCATTTTATACTCAGATTGTAAACTGCACTGTAAAAAACAGTTAGATTCAGTAATAAACTAAACGTTGCTTTCAGCAGCTCATCTCTTCTCTCTTCTGCCTGTCAGTCCAAAATACCTGACGCTTCAGTAAATAATCCTGGTATCATATCACCTTCCTCCATCGTCCCTCCATCCTGATCATATAACAGTTTATGTGGTAGGTAGGGTCTCTGGCTTCTTCTCCCTTCATATTCCCTCTCAGCCTGTATTATTTCTGTTATTTCCATCCATCCATCATCTTCTCCCTGTCCCAGGTTGAGTATGAAGGCACAGAGTAACTTCAGCAGTCTTTAACCCCTTATGGACTAGAGTCACTAACTAGCATCAAACCACTTCTGGCCTTACAGCAACCAGATGGATCCACATCCTATACATGTCTGCTGCCCCCTGGTGGAGGATCTACAAGATCTGGCCTGGTGGAGAATCAATGATCATGAGAAAGAGAGAAAAACAGACGACCTGGTCAGTGACCTGAAGAGAGCACAGCCTCAAAGGTTACCATAGTAACACACTACGCCATCATGAACTAAGACCCTGCACTGCATGCAAGGTTCCTCTCCTCGCGCCAGCACATGACCAGGCTCTGAAGTTGACCAAAGACCATCTGGATGATCCAGAGGAGGCATGGAAGAAGGTCATGTGGTCAAATGAGACTAAAAGACCTTTTTATTACTTATATCCACTCTGAATATGTGATGTTACTGTGTGTAAAATGCTAGTGTGTGTATGTGATGGAGCATTAAAGGTTTCATTGCAGCTCATGACAGATGTCCTCACAGATGCTGTTTGAGATGTTCCGAGACTTCAGCTGCAAAATGAAGAATAAATAAATGTGTCTCCTGAGGCGCCGTATAGTAAACCAAAACTCTGACTCAGTGTTTCTCACTCCGACTGCAGCCGTGACTTTATCATCACTCCACCTCCACCTGGCTGTCAGCTGGCGTAACACGATCCGGCTCGATGGACTCCACAGCTCATGAATGCTTTTGACAAGCTGCTGCATCTGATACAGCCTGAACCTGGACCTGACACTCCTGTCCACCTGAATCTGTCATCAGCGTAGCACACCGACTTAAAGTTACAGTTTAATAGCTTACAGCAGTTGTCTCCTCCGTGTTTAGCCAAGCCTGTTCTTTTAGCTGATGATGCCCGTTTTCACCTCTTTTGGGCTGCTTGACAGGTTGAACCATTACAATCAAGGGTCACATCGACACTGGAGGAGGAGGAAATACATCTAAAGGTCAGATTGGCTGTTGTAGTGACTGGCTTGATTTGAATTAGGATGACGACAACAAGCAGCTTTATGAAAAAGGTCAATATAGTTTTGAGGGGAAGCAGAATTTGTACCAACACTGGTACTCTGAGAGGAAGATTAAAAAAAACGATTCTAGCAGGAAAACAAGAAATCCTGCTAACGAATTCAAAATAATTCCTTAAATAAAAACTCTTTCTGAAAGATCAGAGTGGAAACACGTAGAGGCAACATCTGGCTTTTGAATTCTGTGATAGAAGAATAAAAACATCACATCTTTATCCCCAAACACAAACACACACACACACTTCTGAATGTTCCTCCTCTCTCAAGTCAGTGTGACTGTTCTCAGCCCCCGGTGGCCTCATTATTACACAGTCTGAGACACAGCAGCTCACACACACACACACACACACACACACACACACACACACACACACAAACCTGACAGCCATGCTCTGTGTTGATCCCAAGCTCAGACTGAGCTGCAGGGGCACACACACTAAATAATGTCCATCCAACAACCAGAACACCTGAAATAAACATACTGATGGATCACACACACACACACTGAAACCTGTAAATAAAAGGCAGCAGTTTCTGCGTAACCTAAATAACAAGCCCAAACTGTGAGCAGATCAAAACAGGAAACTGATTCTTTTTGCTACATAAAATTCAGTTTGAGCATTTCCAGTGGGGCCCAGATCACAGCTGAAGAAGCTCCCTCTATGCAGAGGAGACCTCCTTTATCAGTCACTTACCATGGGTGTCTCAAATCCTTCATAATTTAGTTTTCATGGATCAGAAAGTGCAGAGAATGAGACAAATTTGGGAGATTTGGCATGAGAGGAGACATAATTCACTTTGAGACTACGGGCGTTTTTATACCTGCAGCGTTTAGTTTATTTAAGTTGAACCTCGGTCCGTTTTCTCCCTTGGTGAGGTTTGTTTGGTGTTAACGGTAATTAGACTAGAATGTGGAACAAAGCAAATGCACCAAAACTCTCTCATTCAAAGGGTCTTGCTATGGTTCTAAATAAACTCCAGAGTGGTTCCATTACAGTGTAAATTTAGACTGAAGTCAGACACAACGACCACATTTAAGAAAGAGGAATAAATGCTGGCTAGGTTATATGCTAGGTCCTGGCCGAGTCACTGTTCCTTTTCCAGTCTCACCAGAGGCTGTCCAACAGGGTGGGATGACACGGTGCCTCTCCCTTTGTTGGTCTCTCTGGGTCCCCGTCCGGGGGATCAGGGGCAGTGTTGGGGCTTCTCCTCTGGGTCGGGTGGCTACTGCATGGGGCTTGTGAAGGCATCTGGACCCCAGGGTGGCTGGACTCTGTGCTTGACCTGCACCTGGGGATGTGGCGTCTGTGTTCCGCTGCTTAACTGCTGACCTGACTCCCTGTCAGGAGGATGGCTGTCCCGTGCGGTGTCCGTCTGCCAGGGGCTGCTGCGACTCCCGATGAAGGAGAATTAGTGGTCATATACGTATATACACCTCTGTACAATGCAGTGGGATTTGTTCTCTGCATTTGACCCATCCCTGAGGAGCAGCAGCAGTTTCATGGTGCTCAGGAGGCAGTTGGAGGTTCAGTATTTTGCCCAAGGATTCTTCAGACGACTTGGACCTGGGATTGAACCCCGATCCTCCACATGGTAGATCAGAACATAAAGCCTTCCTTCATTCACTTTTAGTAGCCCCGCCCCCAGACAATCTGACCAATGAACAGACCGAACACTCATGTTTGTAGTGATAAATTTTGGTTTGTTTCCATATCAGACAACCACAAGGCTACAAGCCCAACATATGAACTGATTTGGACCAAGTGTGGAAATGGTCTCAACTGCAACAAGAAAACTTGAACTGATGTAGTGTCAAAGGATAAATAAATAAAATGTGTACTACTAGCTTAAGCCCAAAGCATCCAACATAGTGACAATTCTCTTTATTGATTTTACTTACATGTTGAGATGAAACACCTCAGAGAATAATCATGGTTTAAAAAAAAAAAAAAAAAAAAAAACTATTGTATGAAGTATACATTTCCAGAGGTCAGTCGTCTCTTGTAGTTCTTGACCAGGTTCGCGTCACTGCAGCGGGGATTTTCACCAACTCTTCCATACAGATATTGGAGTTTCAGCTCCTCCATTGATTTCCTTTTAAGTTCAGTTCTGAAGACTGGCTAGGCAACTCCAGGACCTTGAAATGCTTCTTGGAGCCTCTTCCTGGCTGTGTTTCAGGTGGTCATGCTGGAGACCCAGCCACAATGCTCTTTACTGAGGGAAGGAAGTCATTACCCAAAATCTGGCGATGCATGGCCCCATCCATCCTCTACTTGATAGTCGTCCTGTACCCAGTGCAGGAAAACACCCCAAAACCTGATGTTTCCACCCCACGCTCACAGCTGGATAGTGTTCTTGGAATTTAACTCATCCTTCTTCCAAACACAGTAAGTCGAGTTTATACCAAAAAGTCCTACTTTAGTCTCAGACCACGTGACATCTACCATTGTGTAAAGTAAACCTCAACTCACGTCAAGTAGTCCAGGGTAAATCAATAATAGATCAGTTGCTTGACAGGATTACAATAAGAACTAAGGTGAATGTGAGGCAGGAAATGAGAAATAAAATTGTAACGTGAATATAATTTAACAAGTCGGCATATCAAGTAATTCCAGTCTTGACCAATATTTCAGTTTGAACAGAAAAAAATTGAACTGAAGATTTCAACTTGACTAACCACCAATAGGACAGTGTTTTTACTCCTTCGTAGTATGAAATTAGCTTTATTCCCTGCAAATTTCTTCCTCCCGCCTTTCAACCATGAAACTATTTTGTAAATCATGACATGGCAATTATCACCTTACCTAGGAATTGTCATGTTACCAACTTCAGAATACCTCCTTTAAAAGTAATCCCATGTACCCGTAAAACCCTATTTGAGCTACTGGGTTTATCACTACTAAAGACAGACTAAATTTTCACAGGGTAAACCATAAAAATGTAGCCTACATTTAGCAAACAATGACTACATTTAACCCATAATAGAGCAAAAAAGAATTAAAGTGCTTTTATGTAGGAACATGTCATTTGGTAGAACTACAAAAAACAGAAATGGCATTTTCATAAAAACAGAAGAAAAAAAAATTCCACCTGACTTAGCAGTAGCAAAATGCTAATTTTAGCATGATGCTAGCTAGCACATGGTAACTCACCAAAATGAGGCATCAGCAGGAACCTGGCAGCCTCTCCAGCTCACGCTCCCATCAGACTAACAATAAATGTTGAGAATTAGCTTTTGGAAAGTTCTTGTTTACAACATGTTACTGTATTAAAGCTCACCAAGACGACCCATAGTTCAACGTGGCCCATCTTCAGAAGGGCCTGGACCTGTGCTGACTTGAGTAGGGGGACCTTGTTGCAGTAGGATTTGTGTTGCTAATGGTAACCTTTGACCCTGTGGTCCCAGCTCTCTTCAGGTCATTTACCAGGTCCTCATGTAGTTCAGGGCTGATCCACCAGGCCAGAGCTTCATGGAGCTCCAGTCTGATAGAAATGAGTCAGTTTCAGTTTCTTCCACTTTCTAATAATTACTCCAACAGTTGTTTTCCTCTCATAAAGCCTGTTGTCCTGTAGCACATCCTAGCCTTGTGCAGATCTACACTCTAGTCCCTGGTGTCCTTAGACTGCTCCTTGGTCTCCATGGTGGAGAGGATTGATTGAGTGGACAGGTGACTTTTATAAAGGTAACGAGTTCAAACAGGTGCAACTAATACAGGTAATGAGTGGAGGACAGGAGGGATTGTAAAGACCAACTAGCAGAATTCTAGCTGGTTGCTATTTTCCCCATTTTCTCTCTAAAGAAAAATGTTGCAAACTAAAGTCTTTTCTGTGTTGTATAGATTACGCCTTCACAAAAAATGGGTCCGTCTGGTTAGCTGAGGTCAACTGCTAATTGTGGTGCTAATTAAAATCTTGCTTGTGCAGCTCATCAAAACAATTAGCAGAGAACAATAATGAGACCGCTGATGGAACTCAAGCAGAGAGGGAGATAAATGATGTGTAAATGTGTGTGAGAGGGAAGGACTGAGAGGCATGAGTGAGGTCTCAACCTGGAGGGTGATGGGGGGAGACATGGATGAAGGGAGGGATTTGGTGGAAGCACAAAAAAAATCATGACTGCTCCTGATCTGATGTGTTAGGAAGATGGACTCTGCAGGGCAAAAATAGGGAAATTTCTCTCCATTCTCCTCTTTTGGTGATTTCTTCTTCTTCCACAGAAGCAGCTCCCCTGCCAAAATGACTCCACTTGTTCTCGAGGCGACAAGGCCTTTGTCAGGCCAGATCTGAGAGGAGGAGAATAAGGAGGCGGCGAGGTGAGGCGGGACTGGCTGAATAAAGCAGAGAGAGATGAAGACGGAAAAGAAAACAAGTGCAGATGGCGTAGGTGTTCTTGCAGGGCGATTCCTTCCACCTCTCAGGGTGTCGACGCTCACGATGGAAGCCTCCTCACGTCTTCACTCCCACAGCCTGGAGCCTCAGAGGGAAAAAAAACACGGCTTCAACATCAGCTGGACCATCTGTCTCCTCCTCATACTCTCACATGTTGCTGCTCTTACAACAAATCTCTTTGGTCATAAAACAACAGACACTGGGATGTACACAGTTTATTCAAACAGGGTCAAAATTATATTTACAAGCTCAAATAAACCCTAGTAAGGTAGTTATATTGCACTTATTGTCCTATTTTTGATCAATCAACAAGCTTCTGGTGTATTTCTGTCCAATATTCGAACCATTATGTGTGTCCAAGCTGGGTGTTCAACCATCTAGTTGATTTCAGGTGAAGTTGGAGAAGCTGGAGATAGCCAGATTCATCCACTTTGTGCACCAGAACCATAACATGATGCTGCCACCACCATGCTGGACAGCAGGTCTGAAAGCCTCACTTTGACTCCTCAAAACAGACTTGTCATTGGGACCAAACGGCTCCATCTTTGTCTCATTTGTCCATAAAACCTTTCTCCAGAGGACACATGTTCTGTGGACAGCTGAAGATTTCATTGGACCATGTAGGCGCCTCTTTTGGAGCTGGAGCTTCTCTCTTGGTCCTCTCAGTCCATGGTGATGTTAATGTTGTTCCAGCAGGTTCCTGATCATGGTAGTTCCTGAAAATCCTAAACGGTTTCCTTTCATCTGTTGTCAATCAAACTGCAAATGCTGCAAAGAGAAACTAACAACTGCAGTCAATCGTGACCTCGTCAACCTAAAATACATTCCGAGGACTTTTAGAAGACACACCTTCTGCACCAATTTTTTTAAGCTTTAGGTAATTATGTTTAGATTGGAGTAGAATGTGAAGAAAACAAAATCTACAGTAAATTCAAACTTGTGAACTTATTTCTAGCTGCAGTTTCTGAATGCTTTAACAACTTTAAACAACTCAGAACACAATTCAATATTCAGAGTGCATGCTGGGTAGTCTTCATGCATCACAGCAGAATTAATTTCCATTGTTATTAACAAATAAAATAAACAAAGAGCTGGTGGCAACGAGCTGCTGGTTCACTGTGATTCATCTACACAACTGTCTCAATGGAAACGTGTAAACTTAGTCAGATCCACGTGACGAGAAGACGAAGCTGTTCACATTCATGTTCCTACAGTACAACCTATATGGAATCTGATGTTGACTTCTGAGCTAACGGAGTCTGACATTTTGTCCAAGTGCTTCATGTTTTCAGTTGGCTCCTTCCTGCTTTAAACATTTAAATGTCTGAATTTCAATATGAATCCATGAATAAACCCTGATAATAAAACAGAAGTTGAGGTAATATTTAGCTGCTAATGCAAGCTGGAGTAACAGATTTGGAATGGGTGTCGGGAGTATGGCAATTATTAACAGAAACAGATAAAAATAGCAAATATTTCCTGAAGATCTGAAGTCGGTAATCCAGGTGTCTTTTTATGTGTCTGTGGTCCCGTCCAGTAGGAGCCGACGGAGCTCCTGGGGGTCTGTGACGGGCAGAGTGCATGTAAAGTCCTGGCAGACGTACGCCGTGGCGACGCCGTTCAACTGGGACATGGAGGACAGGACGGGCAGCCGTTGGGACAGGAAGCTCTCTGGATTTCCATCAGTCAGCATCAAAACCTGTCAGGGCCGACAACGAGAGTCAGAGGTTTGGGTGATGATTCAAAATGCTGGGTGGTCTTTAGATAGTAGGACTAATAAAAAGGTCAGAAAAAAGGCAATTACACACTGATCTGGAAAGGAAAACAAAATGAATACCAGCTGCCAAACAGTAGAGGAATGATGTCACTACTTTCACTCTCTCACACACACACACGAAGTTAAAAGAGCGCTGCCCTGTCTGTGCCTGGAGCTGCTTCCTGTCAAACATGCCTCATTTCCTCCTGGCCCAGCACTTCCACAGGTTCACAGGAGGTGAGCAACTAAACAGTAAGCAGAAGCAAAATACGACAAAAGGAGGAAGATGGAGGAGCAGACAGAAGAACAGAGTGATGAGAGGGTTCAGGACAGTCTTAGTAAAAAGCCTGTCATGTCTAGAGATGCTTAACCTACCCAAGTGGATGGAAGTTTACTATCCTGGGTTAAGGATGGGTAGCTCAGAAAACCTTGTCCCCTTAACGCTGACCTACGAACCACTCTGGACTAAAGGAAGCTCCTGAGCTCAAGACTGAAACTAGATTTGTGTTTACACATAAGAGACATCCTGGGATTTTTACATTTGATCTTCTTTGCTACTTGTAACCTGTCTCAAAGCACAAAATGTGTTCCCATTCCTCTATATAATTGGCCGCAAAATGTGACGGATCTGTATTAATTATTTTCATGCAAACAAGGTGAAACCTAAAGATTTATGAAGCCAAAATTCTGGCATCTTTCAGAACAACGTGCAGTGAGAATGAGTTGGTGAAATAAAAACTACAGCCTCACACGGGGCACCAGAGTTGTTTAGGTACACTTTGAAGCACGTTTCAGTTATGTGACCCAACTGTTTTGAAGTTTCAGGTCGTTTCAAATGACTTTACCAGGGTTGTTTTCTGGGGTAATCTTTACTCTGGGAATCTGTTTGGGCCCTGACTCCATTAACAGATGGGGTAAAAAAAAAAATGGCCCCAGAAAATCTTTGGTCCAAGAGAAAGGTTTCTAAAGTGGAAATGTTCCTTTAGACAAAAACATTAACATGAACAGGGGAAGACTGGAAATGAGTTTGATGAAATGTGGTCATGATGGGGTGACTGTTGCTATGGAGACTGAAAGAGGATTTCCCTTTGAAGCTGAACACTTTTCTCTTTTTCTTGATGCTCTCTCTTTTTTTAACGCTGTCAGCTTCACACTGACCCACCCTGAGCCTGGACCAGCCACGTGTCCTCAGCTAAAGGTCATGCTATAGCCTGCACCATGAGTCTATGTTTGAGATAGAGACTGAACAACAGATGCAGACAGGAAGACAGATAATGTGTCTGATGGTCAGAAAGCAAAGTGTCTTGTATGCTGTGTACTGCATAATGTGTGAGTCTGAGTGTGAAGCTGCAGCAGACAGCACGGTTGGGTACACATAAGAGCGCAGTCAGACTCCCACAGGGTTAATCCCTTATACAGGGCACCCCTCAAACATACACACACCGTCACACAAAACTCCCACCCGTTGAATGTCCCTGCACTGACAGCTCCCTCCCACTCTCTCATCCTGCCAAGGCAACTCAGCTCTGACATGTAAAAAGAACACAGCGTACCTGCATTGACAAACTCACATACACGTACACAGATCATTTTTACTTATGACCCTCATAGC
Source organism: Callopanchax toddi (assembly GCA_006937965.1). Taxonomy (NCBI): domain Eukaryota; kingdom Metazoa; phylum Chordata; class Actinopteri; order Cyprinodontiformes; family Nothobranchiidae; genus Callopanchax; species Callopanchax toddi. Next base: position 1,190,601 of record SSNR01000008.1, on the reverse strand, counting down.
CTGGACACAACTCCAACCTTTGTCAGTGAGGACAGAAAGACGGACGGCGTTCCTAACAACACACTCTGAGAGCCACTGCCATAACCTCAGGAAGATAACGCTGAATGCAATGATGGAGCCGAGAAGGAGGAAATTTACTTCTTGTGTTACAGACACAAAAAAACTGTCACCATATCAACACCGTATCAGAACCACCAACCATCTGGTTCATTTGTTCATCTGATTTTTTCCAAGATTCAGTAAAAGACAATTGAGGAGTAAAAGGGTTAGAAATTAGTAGGGATGCACCGATACCAATACCGGTATCGGTTAAAGTTACCCGATACCAGGAACCGATTCCAGTGGCTTCACTGTCTGTGACTTATGATTTTTGTTGTAGTTTCCTATATTGAACACTAGGGGGAGCTATTGAGCTAAAGAGGAACAGTGTGGGTTGAGAGCTGGAGATGGTGCCAAATAGTTCATTTTATTTGGTTAAAATGTGGAAAACTGCAATAATTTCACTGTGAAATCACAGAAAATGGTTATTTTTCAGCTTATATTTTAGTTTTGTGATCATTTTTTAATATATTAATTTTTTTTTTAAATCTAACTCAGTTATTTGTTGTAAAAAGCAGAGAAGAAAAAAAAATTAAACCTGCATTCCAATTTGTTGCATTTTTTTGTGTGGTAGAAGTATCGGTATCGGTACTCGGTATCGGCGAGTACTCAGATTTAAGTATCGGATCGGTTTTGAAAAAAGTGGTATCGGTACATCCCTAGAAATTAGGGTTGTGCAGTTCATCAAATGTGTATTTCCATTTGGTTTTGGCTCCAAACAATAAGAAAACAGTGTAATCAACAGTATATGTTTTTTTTTATTTGGCACATTTTCTTTGCAAGCACAATCTTACTTAGTCATGTCATACAAATCATGCACACCTTGCCTTCCCAAAACCCAAATGTGCACCTTGATGTGGTGTTTTAAAAAATCCGTGCACGTCAAGATGACAGTGGCATCAGTGCTGAATGACTCATCAAAAAATTCACTTTCATTTTTTCCAATTATGATGCATACACATTGTGGTGCTCAGCTAATGAGAATCTATTCCATTGTGAACTCTGGATTTTAAGCTTCACATGATCAGCAAACATCTGCAAAAAAAAACTCTGCCCTACATGTATTTGTAGTCAAAATATATGTTTATGAGCTTGTACATTCAAAATATACAACTATAACAGTGGAAAATTGGGGAAAGGTAAACACATCCCAAAATTCAGTCTACTGCCCCCTGCAGGTTGAAGCTTTCTGTGTTAGAGGCGTTTTTTTGATAAGCCATAATGTTCCTGGTGTACCGTACAAATACAATGTTTACCAACCTAATAGTAATCAATGTGATTTCAATATTAATCAAGCTAATTATTTTCTTCCATAACAAGCAGCTCTATTAGAAAACAGTAAAAACATGATTTAATTATCAGCTTTGTTGAAATGCCTGTGAAAGTTGGACTCATCAATAATCAATGGTCATTGTTACTGGACGGCTACACAATGAAATGATCACTCATAAAGTGTCAGGGAACCATGTATCGACAAAATCTGTCAGCAAAAAGAAATAGTCACTCTTGCTGAAATGTTTAAAACTGCCTTCCTGGGACCACAATTAGTAGTTCATGACAAGAACATTCTCACAGCTAATAACAGGCAGGATTTGACTAAAATTGATCAAATAAGACACATTACACGTCTGCTGGTCCCTAGATTTCACTGTAAATAATGTTCTACCATCTATCATGGCTAATTCTGGCACATTTACAAGGTGTACTCATGTTTGCTAATGTGCACTGTCTATTTACAATTTAATAAGCAATAATAAGGAAGTATGCTTTGTTTCTGGGGACTAATGAGGTCCAGATTTCTCTGATTACATATGACTATGCAGACAGTTGATCTTGTTACTAGAAATGTGAATAAATTAGCGAGTTATTATAGATAATATGAGGCTACGGGACTCAGAGCATCACTGATTTGTTTGAAGGTGAGCTGCTGTTGTAGATTGAGTATGTTGGAAGGTGCTCATGTTATTACATGACAAATTAAAGGTCTAGTATTCTTTGAAGGAATGCCCCTGAACTAAGATCTTCCTATGTTGAGAAATGATTGGAGTTCTAGCATTTCTAGCAATAGCACCAGATCTCAGATGTAACATAAGTTGAAACTACCAGTAACTCTTTTGAATCTTTTGAATGTCCAGCCACTTAAAAGCTGAGGTGTTGACATAAACCTACAAATAAATCCCAGTAAAATTCACTTTATCAGAACATGTCAATGGTACCAGCTTTCAGAAAAACATGTATAAAGTATCAAGTCATATGACCAGTAAACCAGTAAGTACAAACCATTTTAGGCAAAACCAAATATTCAGCAACACTTTGTTGCTGAAGGGAAAATGAGTCATTGTCACTTGTAGTTGTAGAGATAAATATGTGTAATAAAAAACTAAATCATACTTTTTTTTTTCATTTTAATAGATTTTATTAAAGCCTTGACAACATTTGGCATGGACTGTAAGAGAACCATTGGCTAAAAGTCCTATATTGTATATAAAGTTAAAATTGTTAGCTTTTTCTTTTTTTTTTTAATTGGGACTGGCAACAAAACAAAAAGTATAAAATGCCAGACTTTAATGTTAGCAAGTTCAAAAATCATTTGATAAAATTTTATAATTTTTTTTTACACTTTTCACTTAGGGACTCCCACAAACAATAGTCCACTAAATCGCAGTCTAGACTTTGCGGTGCCACTCATGAATGCAGAAACCACATCGTCCAGGTGTTATTGTGTTTCTGCAGCTTGTATGCGATGCTGCGTCGTCTTGATATATAAATTCATTGTCAGGATACAAACGGTGACAGTTTGTGAAACTGGGGCCAAATGAACCACTTTATAACTTCACAAAACATTTAGAAAAAATGTCTGTTTGCTGAAGAAAGAAACTTTTATAAACTTAGATCAATGGGTTTTTGAACTAGCTAATATTGATATCTGCCCAACCAGTTGTCTCTGTAAACATAAAGGACAATACATAAAAATTTTTTAAAAAGGAACATATTGGTTTACAAGTCACATAATCTGCTTAAATGCAACATCAATTACAACTGATTCAGTGTGCATGCTCATGTTGGACTGGTCGTCTTCCAACAATGGGCGGTGGAACGTTTTTCTGACAGGGCACTCTGTTTTTCGTCACACTGGTCGTCAGTTTCAGCTGCTGACAGACTCTACAAGCAGCTCTCCAGTAAATCAATGGCGTCTGCAGCGAGACGCGAGGACGCCTCGGAGTCTGAGCTGAATTAACAGCCTCCCTCTTCAACCAGGTCCCGACACCTACGACACATTTCATCAGCCGACGTTGTGTTGAAGACAAAGGGAAGTCTCACTTGTTGATGTTGAAAAAGTTAAAATACTAGGCTGCCTAAATCAAGGACAGAGCGGACAGAAAGTGCAGAATATGGGACCTTAAAAGCCGTATGTTGTGTAATCTTTTCACCCTGGAAAAATAACTAATCAAATCATTTATTAAAATCCCAAATGAACACATTCATGCCCATGACGAGTGTATGTAAACGTTCAACCACAACTGTATGTATGCAGTTCAGAGAAATATTGATGCTCTTCAAGAGAATGTCCTCCAAAATATTTTATTAAAAGCTGAGGGTTGGCATGAACAAAATGCTCATTTTGGCTGCCAGTGATGAGCTGGCTTAGCGCTGCCTGCTTCCGACTCTGTGTGGCCTCACAAACTGTTTAGTAGATTTCCACTCTTCCTGTTGAGTTGGCGTCGAGAAGTTTTTATGGGGGGGGGGAGAAATAGTATTTTGCAGTGTTTAAATGTCACTACATACAGTATGATGTCACTTCAAAAGTACTTTTTGTAAACATTCAGCCAAAGGAAAATCTGATTCACAAATAAAACAGCTGATTGAACGTTTGGATGCGTCGGTTAAGTGCCTGATTACATAAGATAAAAACAATCTGCGTCCTAAAACGGCATTCAAACGCTGTCCGTTCACGGTGGGTTTCTTTTAGTAAACGGACGTGTGGATGAGCATGGCGTGTGAAGCGCAGCTTTAACACACATGTACACAAAAAAACAACCACAACTGGAGGGTTATCCGGAGTCGCCCACCCCCGATGCATGAGTGGAATTACTGGCTGAGAGGAATATGTATCACTCGAGATTAACAAGTCTAGGAAGAATGGATTAAGATAAGATGTGAAAGTGAAATTTATAACATGATAACATCCAGGGAACAAAAGATCTGATGAGAGGCTGGTGAACGGTTTAAAGCTCCCCCTCCCAGCTGTCAATCAAGTGGGGTTTTCCTCTCCGGCTGGTTATTGAGCTAAGCAGGTCATTAAGGGAGAACAGAGGGATCAATTCAGCACAAAGTCAAATTAAACCCAGACAAACACAAATGCAGAGCTTTGAATTGTGACCAGAGGGACAGCGATGGAAGGAGAGAAGCAACGAGGCAGCAGATTGAAACGGGGGAGCTCTAATCCTCCGTATCTCCACCCGACTCGTTCATTCCCTCTTTCTGCGGGCACTCTGTCGCCGTCCTCGTGTCTCTAAGGTCTTGTTAGGGATTCCAAGTTGTTTCCCTTTGCAGATGTTTTGAAAAGAACTCCCTCTCCTCTTAAAAGGCCATGTTCTTCTCGTCCCTTGTCATATTTATCCCCGATTCCACCCTTAATGCGCTCTCTTCTAAAGGGCAGAGAAAATGGGAAACATGTCTACTTATAGTCAGCTCCACTAAGAAATTCTTACGTCTTGTTCCTAAATCCTTCAAACATCCATGTAATACTTTTAGCTCGTCTTGTTTTGTGGAACATTTGACACCGAGATCCCACTTCTATCCTGCCATTTTCCTAAACTCCTTAGGGTCCGGCAGACTGGATTAAGACTGTCTGGTTCTTGAAGTTGCACGAACAGCGTTTGGGGAACGACAGCGTTGGATGATTAATACGCAGCACTCACGGCGACATTTAGACAAAGAGCACTGGGAATTCCAGTGGGAGCTGTTGTTCTTGTAAAACATTATTTAACACGTAAAGGCCACACGCGGATATCTCACACCAAAGGGGTTCATACCGACAGTCGGCGTCACGGCCAAGATGCTTTCTAACATCTTTATCGTCAAAACAAGCTTGAAAACAGGATAATTCAAGTCTTTATGCATCTTTAGGCTGCAGAGATTTAGGTTTTCTCAGGTTGTATAGATTAATACACATCCTGTAAGCTGAGAAGCTAAATGTGTAAAGCAGTTATAATCACTGTCAGCATCCCATCTGGTTAAAGACGGTGATGGAAATCCTTGGAACGGACTGTGCTGTTCTTAGGTTTCCAAACAGCTTCCAGAGGTGATCCCGACCGTTTGAGTCCTCCTACTTTTTTATTTTACAGGAAACATGCGCTCCACAGAGCAGATCCACGAGACCGGATGAAATCAGAGACTTTTGGGGTGACGTTTTTAAAAGTTGGTGCAAGTAAACATGGCAGGACGAGGGTAAAGCACACAGGTATCATATGACACGTTCATAAATAAGCCTCCGCTATCTTCACGTGATCCCCAAAGTTTAAGGTGCAGCGCACAGTGATGCTCTCCCACTGATTCTCACTTTTGCATGGACCTCCAGGCTCCCATAACAGAACATCTTTCCTTTTATATCAGTACTGTGTCCATGTTTCGATCAAGTAGCTAAATTAATTTAATTCGTTGGTGTTATTTAAACTGATGTTTGAACACTGCAAAAATATTTATCTGATATGTTTCTTATTGAAAATAAACATATGTATAATGCCTGTTTATAAAGAGAAATGCAAAAATTATAGTTTTTATGTTAGTCCACATTAATTCTATGGTATAAAAATGATTTCAGTTTCATACTTTATTCATAAAAGGCTGTGCAATGTGATGAGGACTTAATTTAAACATCTACCACTTCATATTGTGCTCTAGCTTTTACTGCATGGTGTCAGAAGTTATGGTTTGCAGCTGTATTTTCTCACTGCTTTGGATGATGATTTATAGTTATCAGAGTATCAGGTGGATACAGGAGCAGAGAACAGCAGCAGCATAGCCAGTGAAGGGGAGAAGGAACCAGGTAGCTCCAAACAGAAGGACCAAAATGAGGTTTTTCACGTTACAATGAAGAAGAGATCTTACTTTAGTCACTGCAGCCTTTCCTGTCTGTGTGAAGTGACCAAATAAGAGCGGTGATAGGGGAGTGCTATATAGTGAGCTGAGGCAAAAGGGTCTGCTGCAGGAAGAGCAGTCTCCAAACAATGTTTAGGATTTAACTTTCGAGTAAGTTTTGTAGGTGAATGATTGACCGAAACCACCTGAAAACCAGTAAGTCTCACCAGAACAGAGATGAAAATGTTAGCATTAGCCTCACTTTCAGCATTTTCCCCATCAGCAGACGTGAGTTTATTACAACCTTGTAGCTGGATGAGCAGAACAAGCTGATATAGAAAAGTAAAGAGACAGCCGAAGCCCGACAGAGTAAAAAAAACTGAAAACATACCGTCATGTGGAACGGAAGCAGACTGTTATTTTATGTCATATTCAAGGTGTGTTCCCAGGACACAACACAAATCTCACAGAGCAGACGATGTGAGGCTGCTACGGGCACGAGTGGGCAGCTAAGAATAGACAGCAGGTCTCAAGACTGTAGGATGGAGAGTCCAGCTGAGGATGTTTGGTCTTATAGCATTCCTGATGCTAGGAAGGGAAATGAGGAGAGGAACTTTCATCAATCATAAAAGCATCAGTCAGGTAGGAACTATAAACGCATTGAAGTGTGGAGCTCCAAGGATACATGCAGCAACACAAGGTTAACCAACGTACTATGAATGACTAGATCATTCTGAAAGTAGCCTGTGAGCTGAAATGAAAACCTCTGTAAAGCTTTGGTGGAAGGCAATTAGAGAGGTGACGATGTTGAGGAGGAATAAAGTTAGAATTAGGGATGCACCGATACCAGTATCGGTATCGGCCCGATACCAGTGGCTTCACTGTCTGTTAGTGATGGGACCAATTAACACTGATAAGTGGTCTGTTCGCAACTGACAGCCACACCCATTGGCACAGCTGCACCTTTGACAATGAAGGCAGCTTGACTTCTTTTGTTATCTTGAAAGTTTCAACTCATCCTATTGAAAACCAGCCATTCACACCTCCAACCGATTCATCATCCAAGCCCTTTCCCAACAATAACTCCTCTCCACACCCCTCCCTTTCACCCTCAGACCCCCTGCCTGCATTAACAGGCTTTCGTTTGTTTCGCCATGAAATTAAAAAGTGAATACAAAGCAGGCATGCATAGCGCTTACAGTCACCCCCCAAAAAATGAACGGTTCTCTACAAAGACTCGGTTCTCCTCGTTCACAGTGAAGAGCCGTTCAAAAGATTCGGTTCGTTCATGAACGTCACATCACTACTGTCTGTGACTTGTGATTTATGTTGTAGTTTCCTATATTGAACACTAGGGGAGCTATTGAGCTAAAGAGGAACAGTGTGGGTTGAGAGCTGGAGATGGTGCCAAATAGTTCATTTTATTTGGTTAAAATGTGGAAAACTGCAATTTTCACCGTATATTTTAGTTTTGTGATCATTTTTATTAATTTTACTTTTTTTTTAATCTAACTCAGTTATTTGTTGTAAAAAGTAGAGAAGAAAAAAGTAAAACCTGTATTCCAATTTGTTGCATTTTTTTTGTGTGGTAAAAGTATCGGTATCAGTACTCGGTATCGGCGAGTACTCAGATTTAAGTATTGGATCGGTTTTGAAAAAAGTGGTATCGGTACATCCCTAGTTAGAATGTTCTAAAACGTAAACTGTAGATTAAAATATCGTTTTAGATATTTTAATAGCTTATTTTGAAAATAAAAAAATCACAAATTTCCGCTTAAAAAAAAAAACCTTAATGATTAGATGACAACTTGGCTTGCCACAGAACACTACTCATTGTTATTTTTTCAAAGAGATTTTGATTTTAATATGAGATATAAAAAAACGAATTAAAACAATGACAAATATTCCAGAATACTTTGGAGAAGTAAACACACACTAGAAGAGAAGGGCATGTAGAAGTGTGTGAGGATGAAACTAATTACTAGAAAGACTCCATCTCTATTTGTGTTCCACCATCCTGTCATTTCTGCACCCTAACAATCAACAAACATCGACTCATTTCCAATCAAGATACATTTCTCTGTAATAGAAAGATTAACCACAAATTATTACAGCAATTACAATCAAGAGCAGCGTTTCGGCTCGACTGAGGCCTGAAACCGACTCAAACGCTCAAAAAGAGTAAAAAACCCTCAAAGTGATTGTGGTGAGTTAAAAGAAGTGAATTCTCTTGTTCACCACAATTAGTGTTTGGCAGCTTTAACCCAGAGAAACAGGCGAGGAGTGATTAGATTGAAATTAGACACGTTCTCTTCTCGTAGCCACCTAAAGCTACGTGTAGGACGATCCTCTTACATCTTCCCTCCACATCTTTTATAAATCTTACTTAACATCCATCAATCTCTTTCTATCCCTGGAGCTTAAACCCTTCACCTTTTGACTTCAGCGAACGCTTGATCCTGTATCTGTCTCACGCTGATTCTCCCCTCCCTCTGTATTTTGGTTCCTTCCAGTTAATCCTAAATATTACATCACTGGGATTGTTTTTTATTTTCTTTTTTCCCCGCTTGTCTTTGTGGATCTGTTAGCTGTGCTTTAAGGGATTCAGGAAAGGAAAAATCACAATATGTATTTGATAACTAACAAAAGAGATTAAACAGGATGCCGATCTGGTTAAATCTGTTTAAGCATCCAGTTTAAAGGTCATGTTGATCATTTGCTACCAGTTTCATCACTTTCAGAGCTTCACATGTGAAAAATATGTGACATATAATAATTTTTTTTGCACATTATCCCATGTGAATTTGAAACAAAAATCACATTTTGAACTATCCAGTGGAAAGATGTTAAATTGCACAGGTTCTGCATGTTTCATGCATGATGTTGGAGCATTTTCAACCTGCTCATGTGACCTTTAACCTCGCTACACAAGAGGTGAGACCAGGGGCGTGGCTATGGGTGGGCCTGGGCCCACCCAATCAAATGGCTTCCTCAATAAAAGTATATATATTTGTTTTATTTTTGAGGGATCTCATTTAAGTCATCATGAAATGAAATAGAACAGAGTAAATTTGACATCAACAGCATGAATGTGTTGTGGTGATTTCATAACTATGACATCATTTGTAAGTCTTGCTCTCATTGGCTATTTTGAATAATTTCGGAACTCTCCAGACGAGCTACGGTATCAGCGCAACTGTGCGTCTGCTGCTGTGACTTGTAGTGTCGACCAAAGCATTTAAGAAATGGCAAAACAAATCTTCATTTCAAAATGTTTCAAAAAACAAAAAGTGGAGGAGCTGTCCTGTGTTACAGGGTTAATGTGCTTTGGAATTCAGATGTTTTGTTCAAAGATCTTTCTGTCGTTTCGGACAGGTTCCTCTCTTTTGCAGTTCACATTTTGCAGCCTTGTGCTTTCGTGGAATGTTTTGTGCAAATTTGCATGCTTTAAACTTTTTTTTACAGCGCAGTGTTCATGCGTCCTGACGATCTCCTCCATAATGGACCGCAGTGCGTCCTGACTCCCTTTAGCGCGCTGACCAAGAGTTTGGATGAGTAGCGCCCTTATGCTCCCTTCCCTTTACGAGCTTCTTTTCTGCAGCAAGGTAGGAATGACAATCTACACTTTTACAAGTAGAAATGATGTTTTAACTGATTGACAGACTGCAGAATCAGAACCATGGAGCAGCATGATGTCTCCAAACGGTGCGCTCTTTGCTTCTCTCTTTTCCTCTCTCTCTCTCTCTCTCTCTCTCTCTCTCTCTCTCTCTCTCTGTGTGTCCGACCTGAAATAATTAACGTATTTGACCCGACCCGATGGCTCGGGTTGAAATTGAGACCTCTAGTGATAAACACAGAGCAGCTCTCAGATCACTTCTCTCAGCATCAGCTGTGTGTTTTGTTTTGTTTTTAACCGCAACGAGCAGGTGTCCGTCAGACGCGATCAGAAACATCAATGAAGTTATTTATTCAGCCGTTCTGATGGTCAGGTTGTGTTTAAACGAGATCGATGTGATAATGTTAACGCCTGTCTGAGAGAAGTGTAAAAAGTTTGTAGTGAGGGGTTTTACAGCCTTAAAACTTCTGGAATTATTGTAAAAATATCAAACTGATACTTGGCGGATTTAACCGCAATTGCGGGTTATTTTTAGAACGTAACTCCCAGATTAAACGAGGGAGCACTGTATAGACACAGATCTGCTTAAACAAAAGTGACATTTACAAATACACTGATTTTCAATTACATTTTTGGGCCCACCCATTTTTTATTATACCCGGCCGAAAGTCTATTTCTGGCTACGCCACTGGGTGAGACCTCAGGTCAGATGGGTGACTGTTAAAATGAAGCACTGTCCTTAGGCCAAGCCCCTGGCTCACCACTGTCCTGTCCTTCCGTCCTGTCCTCTTAGACATGTATTGCAGTCAGCTGGCCTGAATCTGGACCTGAAATCATTTGGCTTAGCTGCTTTGTTCAGCGCTTTGAGATGACTTGTGTTCTGAACCGGCGCTTTATGATGAATGTGCAGCTGCCGCTGGGAGGGTCCGCAACATCCTGCTACACAAACCTTCGATAAATTCATTCCGACTGATCCTGTGGTCACTAATCTCATAGCAGGAGCCAGCTGCCTCTTTTTGATTTAGCAGTAACACTTGTAGAAGAAAGAAAATTACCTTTTGGTTAATTAGGGTGTGAAAAAATCAATAACTGAACTTCTACAAACTTTAGAATCACTATAGTCACCTAAACGATCTTTGAGCTTTTGACAGAACAGGAAATAAACAAAACAAAACCGCAAAGAAAAAGACCTGGAAGTGAGGAGACACTCTTCATAGAGGGAGAGAATACTCAACAAAAACAAACGCGCTTCCATGTTGGTGCATGCGCAGTGTGAGAGGTTCAGGTGTATGTATCGTGACTTTGGAAAGCGCAATACAAATGCAAGACATTTACTTTAACGATGACCATGTTCTTGTTCTCCACCTCCCTCACGGTGACATCATTTACCATCCAGATCTAAAGCACCTGTAGCTGTCCAGACCCTAAAAAGCTTTCATCTCCCAGATGTCGCCGAACAGGAGCTCTGGGAGAGACGTCGCTACTTTCCGGGACATAAATAAAGCTGCTGGGGCAGAACGTGGATCCCCAAAACTTGTAGCCTGTCCTATGTTTGTTTTCTTCCCTGAAACGGTGATCAAAGTTATTTTGACAGGTGGAAAAGTAACTCATTTGTCCCGGAGTACCAATGGTCCACTGTTATGAGTCGTGTTTGTCCTGCCAGGGGAGTGAGTCAGTCACATGACTATAGAATATGAATTAACGTGTAAAGACACATGAGGTTTCTGCTGTGTCACTGAAAAATAAAACTCATCATAATCACACAAGAGATTAACCAGACTGTGACTGAACTGTAGGATAAATGCAGGGTTTTTATTTTGATGGATCGATAATAGAGATGAGGACCTTTTGCTTAGGGCATGCAGTTTTAGTATTGTAGCTCTCGTGAGCATTGGATTAAGATGCTTTAAATGGTTTTAAAACAATCCAATAAATCATAACAAGCAAGCTACGGAATTGTTTTTCCACATGCTCCCCGAACGGCAGCTAGTTTCTCGAGCGAGCTCTCTACAGGTAATTAAATCTGCTGATGGCACGTCAGCAGATAAAACCATAAATGGCAAATAGAAACGATAAGCAAAAGCAACAGTAGCTAAGGGAAACTAGATTTAGCTGATCAATTATTTATACAAGTCAATTATTCAATAATGAAAACTACTGCATCTCGCCCTCTCCTCCAGCATCACTGTGGTCTTCCTGCACAGCGGGAACATGTGACATCTTGTGATTTGCATATGCACGTGTGCAGATGCAGCAGAATATGCCCATGTCGCATCTGCTGTCGTCCGAGTATGTGCTTGCGGACACTCTGCATCAGAAGAGCGTGTGGATTCACATCTGCTGCAGGAAGCTGCGCTGCTCTTGTGAGACGGTGGTATCTCAGCGCCTCCGGGCACGAGTGTCGGTGTTGGACTGGATCAACACGTCTCGGTCTGGCCAAGAGAGCTGCTACAGCCTCTAATGACTGCTGCTTGTTCTCATGAGGTCTGGATAAACACACAGGCTCAGGGACACACATCCTCTGCTTTGTTTTGTTTACTCCTTCACCGTTTCAAACGATTATGTTGTTTTATTATAAATTAAAGACTGAAAAGGAACATTCCTCAAGAAATGTCTAAGCCAAAGAAGCTACGGCTAAAAATCCCAGTTACTGAAAAGCCCAATCTACATTGTGATGTATAAGAAGTGTAAAAACAACCAAGATCAAAAGAAATGTTAGTGCTACTGCCAGTGGCTCATTAAGGTCACCGTGGCAACCACCAGAGGGCCATTAAAAAGATATCTGGGTTATTTTGAAGTTGCGTTCTATCCGTTATTTATCTATGCTAAAGACAACACCCACTGCTGACATCACTCAAAGTGGGAGGAGTCTCCATTAAACAGGAAGTAGTTCTCTAGCTATGGCTAGTCAGATTGGGAGAGACACTGCTGCAGATCGGTGACAAATCAGTAGCTAGATATCAGGTATTTAAAAGAATTACTGCTCGAAAATCATAATATGTTTGAATGCTATATTACCTGTTAGCAACCTCTACAACAGAGATACTCATAAAATCCACGGTTCCGTGGCGAATTGGCGCGTTATCGCCTGCACAGCTGTCCTTAAGTGTTACCCTCACACTGCAGCGAGAGTTTAGAATCACGCCACGGAAACTGAAGGTTTATGGTCAAAAAGTACTTTTGTGTTTCGTACTGGTACTTGTACTCAGACTCCTCATTGAGTCTCATCTGTAACGTTTGTCTATAAACGCAGCAGGTGGTGTTGCTGGAGCGACCCGTGGGACAGGATCAAAGACGAGGCTTCGTTGAAGAGTTCCATGTGATTAACTGGACTGCGATAAGGAGGAGCATGTGACTCAGCCCTGGCTGAGTGTGATAGTGCTTAACGTGCACTCCCCTTAATAACAGATCCATCTTGATAGAGGCTCAATCAAGCTCAGCCTGGTCTCTTGTCTCTCTGCGGGAATCTGGAGTGGCCTGATGTTACTGCTGCCACTGCCTGATACTGCACAGCTCATTTATATTTTAGAGGGGGCTGTGTGTGTGTGTGTGTGTGTGTGGGAGTGCGTGTGTGTGTAAGAAATAAGGATGAAGTGAGATGGAGTGTGTTTCTGGACAATTGCTGCTTTAATTTTGTGCTCCAGTTTCAGCTGTTGAAGTGGAAACAAATCAGTTTGTAGTGAAGCTCAGTGTGTGTGTGTGTGTGTGTGTGTGTGTGTGTGTGTGTGTGTGTGTGTGTGTGTGTGTGTGTGTGTGTGTGTGTGTGTGTGTGTGTGGCACATCAAAGAGGTTTTATACTTCACACCATGTCTGAAACATCACAGGACATCAGATACAAAACATGACTTTTGTTTTAGGAATTGATGTTAAATTTTAGCACAAAATGCCACTAATAGGTTAAAGGTGGGTGTTCAAACATCTACAACTGATTACCCTTCGGCGATAACTTGATTCAAGATGGCCGCCACATCCAACAGACACCAGAAAAACCCCAAATTTATATACTTCAGTCATTTTTACAAAAATTTCACAGTAGCTGAGGGTCTCTCTCAACATACACTTTGTTCAAAACCTTTGTTTTAAACTTTGCCATTACCTACTGGAGTCAATTGTCTGTCTTAGTGGATTTTAATGAAATATTCAGTAAGGAATCACTGAACTTACATCTGTAACTGATTAACTTCTGGAGTCAACCCAATTTAAATTAGCCACCATCGCCAATGCAACTTAGAAAACACCAAATTATCATATCTATCCTACACGCTTTAGATGTTTCTCTGCTCCAACACACCTGATTGGAGTCAGTGGATGATCAACAGACATCTGCAGGAGTTGAGGACCAGATAAACAGCCCACTGACTCAGACGTGATGGAGCAGGAAACAAAACAGGTCAGATACTGTAGTGGTTTTGAAAGACAAGAACTGGACGTCACCAACATAATCCACAGGAATATTTATGTCATTTTGAAGTGGTGTCCTCTCTACAGTAAGTTCCCTACCCACCAATGACATCACTCAAAGTGGGTGGAGTCTCGTAGTCCTCTAACTGGAGCAATAGTCAGATTGGGAGAGACACTGCTGCAGATTGGTGACTACCTAGCAGCTAATTATCAGGTATTTAAAACATCTCTTACTCAAAAAGTCAATCTGATACATTAGAACTCTATATTACCTGTTAGGAAACCTTTACAACCCTACGTGAGAATGTTTTGGTGTTTATGATGCTGTAGCGGTACAGACAGTAGCATTGACTTTAAAAAGCAAAAGTTCCTTCCTTCCTGTTTCTAGAGACTCCACCCATTTTGCATGATGTCACCAGTGGGTGTGGTCCTTATAAATAACTGATAGAATGACACTTCAGAATGACACAAATATTCCTTTATGTACCAAAATCTCTTGTGAGATCTTGTACTTTTATTACACAACATTTTCAAGATTTGACTAAAATGGCTAAATCTCAATAACTGCTCGAGTTTAAAACTCCGACATGACGGGCAGTGGGTAATAAGCACTTCAGGACTGCTAGGTCTTTAAAGTCAGAAAGCACTGAGAAATATCTTAGAAAACATAAATGTTTGTGTTCCCTGCAGAAATGAGGTTTCACTCAGACTGCCTGACCCTAACAGGAACACTCACACTCATAAAACCCCTGAAGCCGCAGCTCTGATTCAAACCCAGTGGGCATTTAGAGGTTACGACAGGTCGACTCAAGCCTGGAAAGATATCCTGGAAGTGATTACACTGAGAGGAACTTGGTTCGACCTTTTAAAGATCCACACTTAGACCAGCCAGCACCTTAACGTTAATGCAGGTCTTCATCTGCATGTTTCACGGTTTAGCAGCTGCTGCTGGATGGACAGTTTCTTTACCTTAAACGGAAGGAAGAGTGAGTTGACAGCTGCTAGAAGAGCGGCGGTGTCTGAAGCGTCCCTCCGACCACAGATCACAATCTGAAAAATAACACGAAAAGGAAATGAGAATAGAAGAGTGAAATGAGAGGGTGAAAGGTGGAACAGAAGAGGAGGAAAGATGGGGAAGGAAGGGAAACAAGTCCGTTCTGTGTTTGTGGCAGTGACAAGGGAGGCAGGTGTTTTTTCTGAGGCTGCCTCAATCCTCCTTGTTACCCTCGCCACACCGACACGAGCCATCCTCTGCAGGTCATGCATGACGGACAGAAATCCAACTAATGCTGCTCTGGTCCTCCTGCTGTTCCTCTCTCTGCTCCTGTGATTACAAAACTTCTTCTCTTAGGAGAAACTTTGTTGTGCTGGTACCCTGGTTTCAGTGGTTTCAGGCTAATCTAAGGCTGTTAATATTTCAACACAGATTATATAACTGGGGCTGAACAGTAACCCATTAAATGAACGGGGGCTGCTAACATAAGGAAAATGATTTGTAGTGTGCTCATGGATTAAATGAGTCGAGTCGTGTCCTTGAATAACCTGCTGGAGTTGAAATGAGGTGGGTAAAATGTAGAACAACACACCGAATCCTTGTTTCTGAGTTTAAAGATTCCACATAGGCCTTTTTTTAAAGAAGCAGAGAAACTATTGTTCATTTTCAGAGCATCAGAAAGGAGAAGATTAAAAAGACTTTGAACATAGCGGGATTACTGGTACCAGATAGTGTTGTGATACCCGAAATCCACTTTTTCAGGATCTTGGTCTTGTCTCTGTCTCTGATGTTCTGGACTCTGGACCAGTCAAGACTACAGCTGCAAAACCCTCCTTTTGTTACAGCGACTGAGTGTGAAACTCCAGGCTGTGTTCAAATACAAACAATATATATTTTACTTGGGAAGTTTTAACGGTCCACATGCCCCAAGAATGAGAAGACAAGAGAAGGAGAAGAGCGCCACCTGTGGCTCCTGTAGAAATGTCATCTATGTCACCATTGATAAGATTTGCTTCTTTAAAAACACAAAAACATTTATTTGGTCTTGGACTTGGTCTCAAATACCTTCGGTCTTGGTTTTGAGTTGGATGGTCTTAAATACAGAACTAATACCAGACAGGCTGGTCTGAGTATTTCAGAAACTGTTGATCTACTGGGATCTGAACCCACAACCATCTCTAGGGTTTACAGAGAATGGTCTGAAAAAGTGAAAGTATCCAGTGAGCAGCAGTTCTTGATGTCGGAGGAGAATGGGCAGGCTGTTAAAGAAAAGAAAAAAAAAACCAGTAGCTTAAAAAACCATTGGTTCCAACCAAAGTCTGCAGAAAACCATCTCTGATCCTCAACATGTTGGACCTTGAAGATGGACTACAGCAGGCAAAAAACCACCAAGAGTCTCCTGTCATTGGTCGGGTTGGAATTTGGTGTCAGTAAGATGAAAGCATGGATCCATCCTGCCTGGTATCAAAGGTTCAGGCTGCTGCTGGTGTAATAGTGTGAGGTTGGTGTTCTTGTCCCACTTTGGGCCCCTTATTATCAACTGACACTGGTTTAAACTAAGGGGTGGCAGTGTCTTAGTAGGTACAGCAATCATCTTGCTAATATCATCTTCTCGATCTCTACTCTGACTGGGTCACTTTGTTGTTTGTCCCAGAGAAAGACACTTCACCCACATTGCCTGTTGGTGGTGGTTAGAGGATCTGGTGGCTGCTGCCATCAGCAAGTGACTGACCAATGAAAAGCGCGCTTTATAGTCCATCACTTGCTGCATGGTGGCGCAGTTGGTTAGCATTGTTGCCTCGCAGCAAGAAGGTCACAGGTTTGAATCCCGGCTGTGGCCTTTCTGCATGGAGTTGCATGTTCTCCCCATGCATGCGTGGCTTTTCTCCGGTTTCCCCCATAGATCACAACATACCCTATAGGGTACAGGGTCCAGGACTCCCTTGTAAAATAGATTCTGAATCTCAATGGGACCTTCCTGGTTAAATAAAGGTTAATAATAATAAAAATAATAATAACTTAGGAAAAACTTTATAAAAATGCAGGACATTTACATTTAAACTTCAAAGCCAACCTGTGTATTATTGCTGACCATCCTCTGATGCTACTTCCAGCAGGATGATGCTCCATGTCTCAGAGCTCAGATCATCTCTAACTGGTTTCTAGAACCCGATGATGAGTTCACTGGACTCCAGTGACCTCCACAGTCACCAGATCCGAATCCAGTCCAGAACCTTTAACAGGGTTCATACAGTGTTCCAGTTAAGATTTTCCATGACTTTTCCAAAACCTTCAACCAACTTTTCATGACCAAAAATAACATTAGTGCGTAGATTTTAAGAGTTATGCACATTTATTTATTATTACTCAGAAAACACAACAGAAAATGCTACTTAAAGCATAGCAAGAAACAAGTCTGCAGTTTCCCCAAGACATTAAATATAGCTTCAGTGCCTTTACTAATAACCCAGTAGTACGGTCAACATA
Organism: Callopanchax toddi; assembly: GCA_006937965.1. NCBI lineage: Eukaryota > Metazoa > Chordata > Actinopteri > Cyprinodontiformes > Nothobranchiidae > Callopanchax > Callopanchax toddi. The sequence continues at coordinate 1,172,923 of SSNR01000008.1, read as the reverse complement.
GATTTTCAATTCTTAAAGAAATAAAGTAGCTGCAGCGCATTTATTTCAAATAAAAATAAAGTGTCTTAGCACAGCTTGAGGAGACTGTTTTACCTGTTAATTCTTTAGAATAAATAAAGTAGCTGCAGGGCTTTACTATAACTCAAGTCAAAATAAAATAATGTCTGATTTATAGGAGTAATCAGAGTTCTTAACTTTTAACACCCACAGTATCTCGGCTTTCAGTACCTCGTTTTTAGTTGAAAAGTCTCCTTGAGTTTTAGTCGGAGTTACAACTGGCGTCGTGGCGTGGGGGTGTTCTGTGCACTTGCTTCTAAAAACTGGTTGATAGGAATAGTAGTATTATTTCCCACGCATGGCTAATTTCATGTTAAACATTCATATGCCTAGCCATGTTCGAAACATCGAACGTTTTACTGCATAGCTTACACTTGACATGCATTAAGTTGGCATCCTTTTGCAGCCAGCTTCGAATTTTGTCCATGAAAAGCCACTCCTTGTTAAAGCTACATTTCCCTGGCATTTTAAAATCTTTATTTCAGTTTGCATTCGCCGACTGAGCCTCTTTGGCATTAGCTCCATTAGCTCCGTCACCGTGAGCTACATTTAAGGACCTCTAGGGGACAGGTGTGTCACCTTAGCTGCCTAACTAAAAATGTACAAGTCCACGACTTTTATTTATTGATCTTACTCATTTATTTTGCATTAATTCTAAGTTTGAACAAAGATTTAGTAAAATTCCAAAACTTTTCCAGGGCCTGGAATTTTGATTTTCAAATTCCATGACTTTTCCAGGTTTTTCATGACTGTACAAACCCTGCTTTAGGATGTAGTGGAACAGGAGATTCACATCATGGATGACGCCGTCATGTCCACATGGACCAGAACCTCTGAGGAACTTTTCCAACACCGTGTTGGATCCATGACATGAAGAATTAAGGCAGTTCTTAAGTTAAAAGGAGGGACCTGGTACTGGTAAGGTGTGCGTCGTTCAGTTTTTAAATCTTTATATTTTTCTGATTATTTTTTTATGCACCAGGCTTTAATGAGCTCAATTCTGCCAAGTTTAACCAATCCAGACTTTTGATGATCTCTCCTTTTATCAAATGAGAAAATACCACAGCTATTAGGCTACTTTCAGGAAGATAACTGTCCACGTCATTAAGCTCTTAACATCCCAGGCTGCTCTCTAGAATGTGACAAAGGCTACTCTGTGCTCCGCTGGCCTCTACAGTCCCCGTAACTCAGTGCATAAATCACCGTTGGGATGTGATGAATCAGGAGATTTAGAAGCTTGGCAGAGATGCAGGGACTGATTTATGATCTTACAGGGGCAATAAAAGGAAAGGATGGTGACAAAATTTGAATTGGGTGTGAAGTATCCTTTTATAGGTGAAGTTTCTCAAATGTTTAACTTCATTTACCAAGAAAAAGGACAATTATTGCCCCAGCCTGGTTTTACGTATGAATCTAATCAGGCGTTTTGGTTTCTCTGTGTTTTTACTGAACAGAAATGTTTCAGCACAAACAAAAAGAAAGCGTTTGTTGTTTAAACAGCTCCTTCCTCACCCCCGTCTTCTGCTGCTGCGTATTGTTTTTGCTTGTCAGTCAAAGCTTTGCCTGTTATGCTCGCAGCGTTTGTCATGCGAGCAGAAACACAGGCTACTTTCAGTAGGCGGACATGAAAATGAGTTCCGGCAAACACTCACGTAAACAAACCCGCTGCCCGAGCTCAGCTGTTTGTAGGGCCTCACGACAGACAGACTCAAAACAGATGTGTTTAGAAGAAGCAGTGGCAACTCTGTCAGAGTTAACAGCAAAGTACAGCTGGGACCCAACACAAGCCTCCTCTGACGTCATAACCAGCATTTGTTTCATTTAGGTCATTTTTCTTTAGTAAAACTCTAAAAATAGGTGTAAAGAAAGGTGGGTTTACCTGTTTAAGCGTGTAGTGCTGGGCCATGAGGGCCCGGACCATTTCAGGCAGTGCGATGGGAACTCTGGTGAGTCGGTCTGAGAACGCCGCCAGCAGCTGCTGGGATTTCTGAAGCCACTGCTGGTTTCCAGTGTAGTGGGACAGGCGCAGAAGGTTGGACGCTGACACCGAGTTAGCGCCGGGCTCCGCTCCATCCTGATCTGTGGCACAAAGATACACAAGAGGTCATAATTACAGTGTCGTAAACACTGAAGTTTGCGCTGCGCTGATTACAACATGCAAACAAAGACTGATGTTACTGAAATACTGCTAGGAAATCTGGTTTAAAGTTCATAATGCAATATCTTTGGGATTTATCGCAATAAAAAATTAATATCGAAATATTTTTCAAATTATAGTGATGAACCGTGACTCAGACATGGGCTGTTTAACCCTCAATCTCTTGTGATGAAAAAAAAAACAAAGCTTATAGCTGTCCTCTATATTAATGTGCAGTCTGGCAGCACAATTTAAAAACAGAAGGCTAAATACGTATAACTAAAGCAAAGCTAGCTATACTAGCATGTCGGAGGAAGCACAAGCCCTTCTGACTGCCTGTTAAATGCATGTTAAATAAAGCAGGTAGTAGTTTACTCTTGGCCACTGCATCTCTTTCCCTTTCTCCTATCTAGAAAACACTGCAGGTGAGAGAGGGGAGTCTGCTGGAACTTCCTGGATGGGAGGCTGTGACGCATTAGAAGCACTTTGGATGATAAAAACTATAAGTAGACAACATAAACACAAAAAGATTTACCATCTCCTGACAGGTGGTGTTTGCATTTCAGGAAAAGAAATCGAGGATGAGGAGCAACATGCTGAACTGTTGATTTCACTATACAGGTATGTCGGGATAAATCTAATTCATCGTCTCTTCCAGTGATGAGTGTCATCAGGGTTTGTTGCAGCTACAATTAAACAGTTTCTATTTTACATTGAGAATAGAAAACCCTTATGTTCATAGAACATTTCAACAGATTTATATTCAAATACAAGAATTAACAAAGAATCCAGAAGTCAGAGGACTTATCCTGCAGGGTAAGGATCCCAGGAACCTTTTCGTGGGAATTTGATAAAAGTTAAACACAATGAAATTGTTTAATGAAACTAAAACATAAATTTCCATCCATCCATCTTCTGTAGCCGCTTAGTCCTCCACAGAGGGTCGTGGGGGAGCTGGTGCCTATCTCCAGCAGTCAAGGGGCGAGAGGCGGGGGACACCCTGGACGGGTCGCCAGTCCATCGCAGGGCCACACAGAGACGAACGAGACAAACAATCAACCACTCACACGACACCTATGGACAATTTACCAGCCCAGTTAGCCTGACAGTCATGTCTTTGGACTGTGGGAGGAAACCGGAGTACCCGGAGAAAACCCACGCACGCATGGGGAGGACATGCAAACTCCACGCAGAGAGGCTGCAGAGCCGGGACGCGAACCCACGACCTCCTTGCTGCGAGGCAACAGTGATAACCAACTGCGCCACCATGCAGCCCGAAAACATACATTTACCACACAAAAAAACCCTTTGTCATGCATTTATTTATCAAAAATATAGATCAGAGGAACGCATTTCTGAGCTATATTTGGTTTGTTCATTACCTGAGCAAGATAAACTTTAGGTGAATAAGTTGTCCTCTTAAACTGCCTCTCTAATCTGTGGGGTTCCACAGGGCTCAGTCTTGGAACTTTTTTGTTCAATCAGGCTTTTTCCTTAGATTTTACCTTTTGGAATTTTTATTTTAAATCATTGTATTTAACACAGTTTAATTGTGTAATGCTTTATGACTGTATAAATCACTATAAATAAACTGCTTACTTACTTACAGCTCTAAAAACAGGCTGAGGTCTTTGGTGATGTAAACCTGGTGAATTTTGATCAACGCCACAAACACTTTGTTCGTCTTGTGAAAACGGGGCAAAATACCGTAGCTCCTTTCAAAGTCAGATACCTTTTTTCTCCCCCAGCTCACAAACATCCCGGAGTTAAAGAGAGGTGTGATGTGCTGGCACAGAGGGATGACCTCATCACTTAGCGCTGTTAAGTGATTGGTTCTTATCTTTTATCGGTGTCCAGTGAGAGCCTGGAGGTAATCTTAAAATGACCTGTGACCTCTCTACAGTAATGCCTCCATGGTTCTGTTTCTGAGAAGACTTTTTTTTAAACAGAACTACCATTTCTGGTCAAAAGCTAAAAATAGCAACAACAAACCTGCAGAATTATTCACACAATGCCACAAAACGAGTCTAAACACAAGCATAAATTAACAATCACAAAGAGACACGTGATCTTGACTGAATCGCTGAAATCATTTGATTCTTCCCCGCAGTTTGTCTTAGCTCTCCAGTGCGTGGCTTCACACATGTCACATTTTTCATGCTCTTAAAGAGATCCTTGGAAGGAGGTCACAAACTCACAACTGTGAAGGAAATACTGCCAACACACAACATAATCACTGCACACACAAAATACTCTGAACTCATGCAGCCTTAAGGTGATGCATCTTATTTTGTACATTAAATGTGAGTTCATCTGTAGTTTCAACCTGATTAAATTTTAAAAAACGGGGAAAGAAAAGCAGACAGTGGGATTTTAACCTTCCACCGCTCCCACAAACACACACAGGGGAGTGCATCAGGGCTGTGAGATGCAGAGTGGCAGCACGGTGGGGTAATCAGTCTCACACTGACAGGCTACGCTGCTGGTACAGGCGTCCACACCACAGCGGCCAGAGCGTCACTAATGGTCTTCAACCCTTCGCAGCGCCGCCACCATAACGGCACCGTCAGTCCCTTCAGACGAAAAGGCTCTCACACGTCAGCTCTGATAAACACGCACCGACACGGGGGCGATCAGCAGCACACGTGAACACGAGCTCACACGTGTACGCAGCCATCATCTTTCATCTGTTCCTCACAGGAATAACTCACCTGCGGTAAAATCTCACACCTGGGCTGCACAATATGTCGATAATATATTCAACCTGGCACTATGTGAAAAATTAACCACCTCCCTTATGAATGGTTATTAAAAACATCCTTTGTAAATCTGAGTTCAGTCCCACCAGCTACACCTCATTACTGCCAGACCTGTAGAATTAAGAAATCACCTGTGTGACAAGACAAAGGAGGCTAAAAGAACTCAAGAAGCAACACCTCACGCCGTGTTCTTAAGAAATTCAAGCACAAAAGAACCCAGAAAATCTAAAGCACTGCAGGCTTCACTTGGTTCAAAGTTCAAAATACACCAGTAAGAGAGAGACAGGGGCAAAAATGGATTCATGGGCAAGTTCAAAGTCCAAATATCTCTTGAACAAACCCCTCACCTGTTTCTCAAAAACATCCTGATGATTAGGGCTGGGTACCGAACACGGTACTTCTTTGGAACCGACCGAAAGCATTTGGTAAGTACCGGTACCGAAAAAAACGGTACAGATTTTGGTACTTTTACAATCAAATGTCCCTTTTTAAGTGAGTCGCTCCATTTCATCCAGCTCTGCTCCACGTTACGTGACGTGCGGAGAAGAGCTTCCTCACACACAGCAGCCCCTCCTCTCCCTTTCAACAACAGTTCTCTTGCATGCTAAGCAACTTCCAGGTTGAAAATGCCGAAAAAAAATCTAAAGTTTGGAATGCATTTTGGAAAGGTAAACGGGAACAGAGCAAAACGCAACATATGCAATAAGATTTGTGTCGCAAAAAACAGGAATTCCAGCAATTAATCAAAGCAACTCATCGCACATGGAATTAACTTGTGAGCTGCAGCGTGTACAGCCCGACCGCAAAAAAAAAAAAAAAGCTGACCCGAGTTTGCAGCCTCTGCTGCATCAGGATGTGTGTGAGGGAGAAGACAGCATCAGTGACAGAAAGTTCCCAAAATCAGCAATAAATAATAATAATAAAAGCATAAATATGCCATAAAAAAACTTTTAGTACTTGGTTATTTTCTCTCAGATTTATACATATAGGTACCAAAAAAGTATCGTTAAGGTACCGGTATCGAAAAAGAGGTATCGTTAAAGTAGTAGTACCGGTACCCAGCCCTACTGATGATCCTCAAGTCTTCTGGGAAAATATTCTGTCAACTGACAAAACTTTCTGGACGACGTGTCCCTCATTCCATCTGAAGAAAAACATCATCCCAACAGTCAAACATGGTGGTGGAGGTGTGATGGTCTGGGGCTGCTTTGCTGCAGAAACTAACTGACCTTAGACCTTAAGAGGGAAGAACAGTTGTCCACTGATGGGAAGGTGAGCAGTTTGATCCCAAGCCACATGTCTAAGAACCCTTCACCAAGAATCTGAACCCCAAAAACCTTTATAAATGGCACAAATGGCATCATCATGGATGGGTCAAATGCAGAGAATTAAATTCCCAATGGGAATTAATAAGGTATCAATTAAACAGGAAATTCATGCTGGAAAACCCTCCAAACTGTAACAATTCTGTAAAAAATGTCTACACGCCACGGTGACTTCAAAGACTCAGTTATCACTAATGCTTGAAGCTAGTTGAAGCTACTAGGGGTCAGTTACTTAGAACCAGGTTGGTCTAGATAACTTTATTCTCTTAAAAGTGTATTTGCATTCACTCAGGTTATCTCTATCTGTTACTGGAAGTTGTATGAAACATTCAAGTAAAAAAAACAAAACAAAAAAACAGATGAAATCTGTAAGGGGGAACATATTATTTCACAGCTCTGTACTCGGCACTGACATTGCCCAAGGGCAGCACCCAGGATGTGGCACAATGATGACAGAATGTGAGTTAACTGCAATAAATATCATCATCATGCAATACTGCATGTTTTCCACATACCGTAAAGTCCCAATTAAAGCACATAAAAACGTAATCTACTTTTAAAGGAGCCACGTTGAACCCGAGCACTGGAAACCAACACTTCTTTCATTCCAGAATTGCACAAACAAGAGCTCCCCGAAAAATATTTCCCATGCTGAAATAGAAAGTCAATATCAGAGACAGACGATAAAACACAAGACTGCGATCCAAATTAGAAACGTTGGTCTGAATGATCAAAGCTAAACGCCTGCGTGTTTACAAGGTGTCAGGCTCTCCGTCCTGCCAGCAGCCATCAGATGGAGACGTGAACTGGCAGCAGAAGACAGGCCGGGGTGCACATCAAGGTCACTTATATTTATATCCTATCAGTTATTTTGGTTATAGACTCTCAACATTCAAAAAATATCATTTTGTTGTTAAAAACAGGAGGGTGTTGGGAAATCATTATCAGTGGTTCCCAAACGTTTTCTTCTGGGTCATCCTTAATTTTACACATTTTGTCCCGTTTTGTTCAATAAATAACAACAAGGTAGAATCTGCTGTGTATTTCTGTACACTTGAGGTTAGGTATGAATACGTTTAGGACCTGGTAAAACTCTAGAATTGAAAAGTTTACTTTTAATTTTTATACTTTCTTTATTTAGCTGAGCTAACTGACCACACCTTCTGAAACTTTCTATGAAAAATAAGAATCTTAGAGCAGCCCAACAAAGGGAATTAAATGGTTTCCAGTGGTTTTTGATCTATTTTGACCACTCGACCTATCGCAGAGGGTTCAGAGTCTTTCCCAAGGACCCTTCGACATGATGTGAGGACTCTGGGACTGAACCACTGATTGTCAGATAACGGCTCTTTCCACTGATCCAAAGCTGCCCTGAATAAAGGGACCAAAACTCATTAATGACTAGTAAAAAGAAAAGAATTGGCAGCAATTATAACATAACTAGGACCAGCCCTATTTAACAATATGTTGTCCTAATGTGCATCTTTCATCTGAACTCAAACTCAAATTTTTAGTCAAACACGGAATAAAAACATTAATAAACAAATTAAAAAAACCAAACAGGTGCAACTGAGACAGCAGCAGAGTCAGGAAGAGGATTTCAGCCTCTCACCGTACTTTGCAGTGCTGTTCCAATCTGTCAGAAGCAGATGGACTGAGAGGCGGGACGGAGACGTGTTTGACAGGCCTGGAGATCAAAGCAGCTCCAGAATCAGGGCATCGGTCTCAAAGTGCTTTCACTGTGGAGGGTTCAGCTGGAGTGAGTGATGGTTGAAGAGTCCTGAGAGTTGTTGTTAAAGGTCATTATTCCTCCACTTCTTTCTTTTATATTCCATCCCTTCCACTACTGGTCCACATGTCTACCCTTAGTCCTCTCCTGTCTGGAGGAGAAAATGAGTGAAAGTGCTGGGGACAGTCTTGGTAAAGTCTGGATCAGTGAATAAATAAATATTTTATTATTATTATAGTACTTGTTTGAATTGCTACGGTCAACTTATCTTAAAGCATCGCTGCTGGTAAACCTGCTGTCTTCACTCCTTTTCACCTTGTATTTATTCATCGGTCACTCTAAAATTGACCAAACCACAGTGGTATTCTGCAGTAGCACCTTTAATTCTTCACCTGTCAATCAATTCCTGCATTTCTGAAGCTACAAACTGCAGCAGCTCTCAAGCTCTTTCCCCCAAGACGAGCAGGTCGTGCTGCTGTAATAAAGGCTAATAATGTTGTTGGTAAAAGCAGCGTTTTCTGCAATGTCAGCTCTACCTCACGAACACACAGATCACTCTAAATCTGGGACTCCCTCCGTTGTTCTCACTTCACCACATCAACACCCTCTCATTGTGCCTGTGTGGTTAGACTCCAGAGGTCAACATAAAAACTGGCAAAAAGTTCAACAATCTGTGATTGATCATGTTTAGTTCAAGGGTACATTGACAGGATCCTCATTTATAAAAGACTACTTTCATAAGGAAACAACCCAACGAACCAACGACCCTAAAAGAAGTAGACACAGGGAGAAACACAGGTACACGACAGCAGGACCTGAAGGGACTGAATGCACTAGTGAGTCTGTGGCCCAGTCCCAATACTCGCACTTCCACCCTTGTGTCCCTCAATTGCACGTTGACACCTCCAAGTGCACCCTATGCACTTGGAGGTGCACAAGTGCATAGGGCGTCCTGATTCTCTAGAGTGGAGAATCCGGACTTTGGTGAAAGGCATTACCCATAATTCCAAGTGCACTGCACTTCGTAGAGGACCATAGGCTGCAGTGTGGATATTGGGACAGTGCCTATAGAGAGGAAGGTGATCAGGGAAATGAGGAGGAGGTAGCTTGATTACTAAATGAGGACAACCTGTGGAGGAGTGGCATGAGAGACAGGAGGAGGAACGGAGGAAGGGACGAAACAGAGGTCAGAACTAAAATCACCTTCTTGGTTTGAAAAACAAAAACATTGTCTCGCCAAGTCTTTTTAACTTAGAGCTACTTAAGAGAGGTCTAATATGCAACAGACTAAGTAACATGTCAAAAGATCCACCCCTCACCCTCCTTCAGTTGGAGCAGAACTGTGCTGTCACTGGGATCACTGCAGAAGTATCCTCCACCCTGTTCATCCCAAAACCGCACGTCCTGCCTGAGCTGGAGCTCCTCGGCCCACCGCAGCCACTCGGATTGAAGCGTGGCTTCATACAAGTCCAGCAAACCACAGATGATGAAGGCATAGTCGTCCAGGAAGCCAGGGATAGGCGGCGATCTGGACAACAGAGTGAAACGGAGTCAGAAGCATTAGAAACGTATCAATATGGGAAGCATTAAGATGAGTTACTGTGGGCAAACTAGTTCAAGTTCACTAGACAGTTTCAAACCCAAACAAATCCTTTATGCGCTCAATGAGAAACTACCAGCTGTAGTCAATCATGATCACTAACGAGGAGTTAATTAGCCTTGGCCTCATCGTTAAAAGGCTTCTAGCACCTTTAGCATCACTTAGCATTTTAGGTAAATGTCTGTTTATATTTCAGGCTGTATGTATACTTTTGACCCTGTAGAAGAGAAAATCCACAGTTAATTCTTGTTTTTGAAAATCACTGAAGCTGTGTGTTGTGTTATCATTCCATTCAAACACCCAAATTTGATATAAAATTCATGCCTGTGATAAGTGTATGAAAATGTCTGACTCTACCTGTGCTCCAAAACTGTAGTAAAAGTGTCATGGTGAATACATAACTTGGTGTTGTAGTGAACTGAGTGGATATCCCCATGGATTGAAGCCTTCTCCTTCTCCCATTAACTGATGGCTGGAATGGCTGTCAACCACCACTACAGACTGCTCACCGACTGGCAGGCCAGTGGTGTGAGAACACAACATATATGGGATTTATGAACTGCGATCAGACGGTATATTGAGTGTTTTGCCTGGTTAATGTGTGAGGAGGATCTGAGATTAATCCCAGATCAGGTTTTATATTCGTGGATTTTTTTTAAAATGATGAACTGGATCGGACTGGATTCAGCTGTAATTCCCAGAGTTGAGTTTTGGGTTGTTTTTGCTTTAATGGTGAGAAATCTGGTTGTCAGTTCTCAGTCCATCTTTCTCAGTTGCACAGCCAATTTACCACCCGACGTTTTTACTTTAGAGCACACCAAACATGCGTAGATGTTGAATTCCCCACCCATAACTCATTTTCTATGTTCAGCTGTTGATACACTCCTCCCTCAGGTTCTCACGGTGACACCCTGTGGGAGTGAGTGCAGCGGGACGGACGGTGACTTGAAGCCAGATAGTGTCGTGTCGGGAGAAGCTGATGGTCAAGAGGGTGAAAACTACAAGAGCCCTTTGGAAGAGATGAAGTACGTGATTGTGAGAGGTCACATAGAGGTGAGGATGTGGATCTCAGTCTATCTCCCCAGACAAACAAAGGAGCGGTTGATTCATCAGTCGAGTCAGAAGGATGTATGGACTAGGAAGTGTCGAGATCGATTTAATGTAAATACTAAAAGCCAGACTGGATTTGGAATGGGGCTGCGTGCTCTTTTCTTGTGCCTTAATGAGGCATAAAACACTTCATTTAAAAAAATCAGCAGCATTTAGGGCAGTGGAGGGTCCATCTGATCACCCAACATGCCGCTGGGTTTGTGTATGACTCATTGCAGTAATGATAATCTTATTAAACTGCTTGTTTTGTTCACTTGTTTCTTAAAGAAACAAACATTTTCTCTCAGTCTCTTCTCTTCTTATAAAACTGCACTCTGGAAATGGTTCACTGAATCTAATTTGCTGCTGATTTGAGTCATTTTGTTTGTGACCTTAGACTGCAACATGAAACGTGAAGTCTTTCTCAATCATAAAGAGGCTTTAAAACATTTTTTACATATTATTGCAAAGCATTTGCTGCTTTTCATGAACACTCCAGCAATGGATACAAGGTGTTTAGGTATTAGCCATATAAGAAAGCTGTTACCTTTTACAGTATGAGTTATGTATGTGCATGTTGCCTTCTGACTGACATACAGTTCTCTTCCATCCAAAGCCTGAACTCACACGTTTTGTGGTGTTTTAAAAAGTCCAAGCAAGTAAAGATGGCAGAACAAAGGCAAAAGTAACTCATGTCAGAAAATAGATCAATTACAGTATAACCCCAATCCATTAAAACGACTCATTCATGGGGGCGGGATCAACAGTTGTCAATCAAACTGTCTTCACATGCTATTGGATAGCACTAGGACCAATCAGAGCCGTTTAGCAACAACCGGAGCCAGCTGGTAAAAAAAACTTTTACCATATCCCGTCGGCAAAGCAGCCGATAAATCCTTTTTCAAAATAAACCCGGGTCATTTGATACTCTTTTTTTGACAAGACACACCACAGTGTGTTTTCACCTTAAAGCAGGCGTGTCTAAAGTGTGGCCCGGGGTCCACTTGTGGCCCTCAGCTGAATTTTAAGAATGATATAATTTAGTCCTCCTGCAGAGAGATGTTTTCTGATATTTTTACGTTTAGATTTTCACTAACAAGAGACCCAACAAACAAAAATGCTAGCAAATTAGCAACATTTTTAAATGCTAAATTTACCATCTAATCAACGTGTTTGATTTTTAATAATCAGGGTTTTCCAGAGAAATACATTTCCTGGCAAAAAACAAACAAACAAACAAACAACCAAAACCTTCACTGACTTTTATTAAAAAGCAGGCTCGTGAGCTATGTTCATAAAAAGTGACTGAAGTTTTTAACTAAAAACGGTCGATCAATCAGATCCAGAGACTTGAATGCTTTTTACTATTGAGTCAAACGTATAAGATCCCTGTACGTCTCGTGTTCACAGAGATTCTGTTCATTACAATGGTGCATTTATAAAGAATTTGTGAGCAGAACAAATAACAAATATTTTAAAAATATTCTAAATTTTGTGGCCCTCGAGGACTTTACACTTGGTGATTTTGGCCCTCGTGTTGAAAAGTTTGGACACCCCTGCCTTAAAGGGATGTCTGGGTCATTTTGAAGTGGTGTTCTATCTGTTATTTGTCTACAGTAAGGACCACACTCACTGGTGACATCACTCAAATTGGGCGGGGTTTCTAGAAACAGGAAGTAGTTGGTGAGAGACACTGCCACACAGTGACAAACTATCAGCTAATGTTTGGGTATTTAAAACAACTTTTGCTCAAAGAAATCTGTATTAGACCACATTGCATCCTGATAAAACCTTAAGACTGGAACAGAAGTTGTTTTTTATACTGATTGTACGTTAAAACTTTACAAATCTCTGTGCCTCCACCAAAAATAACTTTTGTTTTCCTATTTTCTGTGCGTGAACAAATCTTCAGACAAGACCTTTGTGTTTCTGAGAGAATACAGTATCCTGTGTCACACAGAGACAGGTCATCTAGCCGAGGTGACTCCAGCACTGGGGTGACAGCCTCACTAGAGGACCTCACTAACACACAAAAATGTACAAGCCCTTAAAAATACTCAGCGGCCTTTTCATTCACAGCTTTGATAGAGCGTGTTAAGTGAGTCATTCCCCTGACAGCGAAGATAAAACACCTAGTCAGCCTATTGTTATCATAGGATTGGGAATCTGCTTTGGAATAACAGCTCAATACTAGCTCCTGGATACATCTGCTGATTAACATTTTCCTCTGAGTGAGCATTAGAGCTCAAAACGTACCAAACAGCGACTAGCCAAATCCATAATTACCAACTCTGACAAGTAAACTGTCTTATATACGTAGGTCAAAAATAAATGTTGACAGGTTGATAAGTAGAACTACTTCCAGATCTCACAGTAAAGTTCTTCTCAGGCCTCCTTCTGGTTCCTGGAACACATCAGTAAGACATTCAATCGTTCATTGTCAGGCAGAAGTCAGAGAAAATCCGTGGTATCAACTCCTCCTCAGCTTATTAACCCAGTTAGTTTCAGATCCTAACTTTCTCCTCCTGGTGAATTAGCTCCCGGTCCACAAGCGCCTGGTGTGACAGAGTGATGCTCCCATGTACGGAAACTAAACCAGGCTTGAGAAATGAGCCTCAGTAAGCATTTTTAATGCTGACACCGTCCTCAATTGGATATTAAAGAATGAGACGAGGCCTGTGGAACAAGGCCAGGGTATTTAGGCACAAAGTGTGTACTTGTTCATGTGTGTGCTTTAAATTGTCTCTTCGTGGATGTTATGGGGACTGGTGGCACATTTTTCTGCTGATTCGGTAGCATTCTCACTCAGTCATTTACCGTAACTGGGGCACAGCGCTGGTCAACAGAACGAGGCCAGCTGAAGTTGGTGGTGAAGAATCAACAGGAGGCTCAGGGTGTGTGTGTTTGCTCTGGGGTTTTTAGGCATTACCAACCAAACCCACAGGCTGAATGATGTCAGTTCTGTGGGTTAATATTAGAACGATAAGAGACAGGTGCATTAACCCTTCAGAAGAACACTTTCCTGACCATTAATTAGTTTAAAATGCTTTAAATGATCACTTCAACTAAATTTAATGAATGTTCTAAACATTTAACTTTAAGTTGCAGGGTTTTTCCTGCGTTCAAATTTGCGTGGCGGCCACCTCCAGCTAATTTTGTGCCGCCCCAGCCTGATTTCACTCTGCCCCAAGCTATATGGACGTTACTTTAACTGCAGTTGCAGCGTTGCACCAGCATATAGGGGCGATGTATCAGCAGCGGTGCACTGGAAAGTGCTAAAACAGCTGCAGAAAAAGAAGATCAAAGTAGCTTTTCCCGCTAGTTGGTGCTATCTAGGGCTGGGCACCGAAACACGGTACTAGTCCGGTACTGACCGAAAGCCGTCGGTAGGTAAAACACGGTACAGACTCTGGTACTTTTACTATGAAATCCCCTGTAAATGACCCGCTTCATTTGCTCACCAGCGCTGCGGCACGGGTGGAGACACAGGTGAAATGAGGAGAAACAGAGAGAGCCCCTCCCCTCCCTTTCAAAATAGCAAGTTTTGGGTTAAAAATTTTGAAAAACTCTCAAGTTTGGCTGCATTTTGGAAAGGTAAATGGGAACAGAGCAAAATGCAACATATGCTATGAGAGTTGTGCTGCGAAAAACAGGAATTCCAGCAATTAGATGAAGCCACGCATTGCACATGGAATTAACTTGCTGCTGCAGCGCCGTGTTGAGTCCGACTCTCAGCTTCCAGCCTCTGCTGTATCCGGAGGTGTGTGAGGGAAGAGACAGTGACGTAACAGAAAGTTACCAAGGTGAGCAATAAATACGGTAATAATAGTAAAAGCATAAATATGCCAGAAAAAAGATGGTTTATATACATTTTTTAATTAAAAAAACGTTTAATACTTATTATTCCTTGTTATTTTATCTCAGAATTATACATATAGGTACTGAAAAAAGTACCGGTATCTTGAAAACTAGGTATCCTTAAAGTAAAGTCAACTTCCACCTTATACCTTTCTTGAAGAGACTAAAGGTACCAGACTTTACTAACTAAACTAAGACAAATTAACAGATAAAACTAAAATTTTAAGTGAAAAATGAACCATTTGTTTGTGACTTTATTGCAGATTTATCATATTTTAAGTATCGGTTCATGGTATCTGTTAACTTTGACCGATACATGTACATTAGACGGTATCGGGGCGATACCAGTATAGGTGCATCTCCAATTAGAACGCTTAACTAAAAAATATTTTGCCTTTAAAACGTGAGGCAGTTGAATGCACAGAGTATGCATGTGCTGGCACATGGTCAGGATGGAACCACCTCTGCCTCCATTTGAGCCAGGAAAAACCCTGAGTTGTATTAAAAAAGAAACGTTTTTTCATCTAATAGCTATGATTTCCTGAAGTTTGTCCCTCAGATTTAAACTAGGGATGGGAATCGGTATTGGTTTTTCGATATTGGCATTAAAATGCAATATCGGTAAATATCGGTATCGGTTTTTGTAACGATGACACACATGACCTTTACACATACCGTGCACATATTATACATCAAACTGTTCGGCTACTTCTCCTCTCTCCCAAAATGTCAAAATATAACAAATCTGATGTATAGTTTTAGAGATATTTGTATTTATTTGGCACACCTTTCATTAAATACTGTTTGTCTTTTTTTAATGAGGGCTACCACGCATATATCAGAAAGTAAGAGTTAGACAATATCGGATATCAATAAAAAAGCCAATATCGAGCATCCCTAATTTAAACATACTTTTTATTTGCAGAAATTATAGTTAAAATGTCAGATTTCATTGTATTATTACTCTATAAAAATATGATGTTTAGGAACCTTTAGAGATTGTAACTTAGTTGTCACCTCTGATTGGCCAGTGAAGCCTAAAGGTTGTTCTTCTCACTGCCGACATAAAAAAAATGTCCTCAGCATCACAGGCCATTCAACAGGCCTCTCTAATTTAATTAAAATGTGGTCAATCTTGTTTAAAATATGCAATGCAATAGAGGAGAGAAGAGAAATCCAATCAGTGACCTGCTGGATATAAATACAGCTTCACTGTAACCAGGTTGCTGCAGCGTGTGGCTGCTTTCTGTCTGTAACCTCATTTACTCAGCTCTTCTCGTTTCCTGTTTGCATAGAAACACTTAAACAACTGAGGATGTAAAATAATATATTTTTAGATGCAAACTGGAGCTATTTTAGCTTAAAGGGGGGAATATTAGATTAGGGTAGTTTATTGAAAAGTTTAGATTTCCCTCTAAAAAGTCCTTAAAACTGAGTGAAACTGGTTTAAATGAAAATGTAAGTTTTTAGCATTTTAGAAGAAAGTAGTACAGGTACAGCTAAAAAATGTGAATATTGTGAAAAAGTCATAATATAACCCTTATTACACAGAGTGATGTCATTACAAATCTTACAAATCGTGATAATTATGGCTATAGGTAATGAAGAGCCAAAATTATGTGTCTTAGAAAAGTAGAATATTGTCTCTCGTCTTGTCTTCCTTCGCTAAATCCAGATCCGGGTCGCGGAGGCAGCATCCCAACTAGGGAGCCCCAGACCGTCCTCTCCCCAGCCACCTCTACCAGCAGGACTCCAAGGTGTTCCCAGGCCAGATTGAAGATGTATTTTCTCCAACGTGTCCTGGGTCCCTGCTGTTTCACTCTATTGGACCGGCAACCTCCACTGTCTCTCTCGTACAACATTGCAAGTTTAGCAGCACCCCACCCCCACCTTAGACAACAAACTCGTTTGTTACTGTAGCCCTTTAGGAGTTGTATTAGAGAACCCTGATCTATACAAATCAGTTCACCTTCACATCCCTAGAATAAACGCAGCACATTGCATCAAATATGATGTTTTGTCCCAATGATGCTTCATTCATGTCTTACATCTGTTGCACCTCCATCTGGTCTCCTCGATAACAAGATCGGAGAACGGTCTGCGTCTCAGAATCCCACAGGTGCTCCTTCAGGAAGTTTCCTGCCTGCACCGCTCTCTCCAGCGAGGCCCCGTCCCCCAGCACAGCTCCGACTCGAGCGAAGGCCGACAGCATCAGGCCTGAACCGGAAGGAAGAGGTAATGGTGGTGTTTGTGGAGGTGATTAGCTACAAAATAACCATTACACATCTTCATGCATCATGTCTGCTACGGTGCCAGTGTGCAGCTGCACCAAAGTCCCACCATGGTTATTTTTTTCCCCTCTTTGAAGTTCACACTCATTCCTTCTCTCATCCCTCACTACATCCTTTCCTCTCCTCTTTCATGTGAGAGTATCAAAGCCGGCGGAGCCCAGTCGGGTCTTCAAAGTGCCTCGGCACGGAGGACAGGTGATTAATGGAGGAGTTTGTTCATTAGAGAGGAGAAAAAGAGGTTTGGGACTAATTGGAAAGTTCTTGGGATCTCAGAGCCTCATTTGCTCAGAAACACGGCGTCTGGAGACGTCAGCAGAGGGAACCAAATCTGTGTGTGAGTGGATGTGTCGGCTTATGTGTGTGAGCTTAGTAATTAATTACATTTGAGATAATGGGCTAAACAAACAATGTTAAGGAGCGTCAACATTAGCATCACATTAATGAGGAATAACCACAAGTGTGTAATTATTGTGCACATATTTTGACACTGAAGATCATACAAGCAGCTCTAATTTACGCCTCTATGAATGTCTGAAAACCTTAAAAGTGAATTCTCTTGAGGCATACCGTTCCAGGAGGCCAACATCTTGGTGTCCAGGTGTGGGCGTGGCCGAGTCTTCCTCACATCGGACATTTTGGCTCTGGCAGAGGTCAACAGTTCGTTGACTTTCTTGATCGTGATGCCAAATCGTGCAGCTGTGAGCTCAACAGAATAACGGACGATCAGCACATTCTGGTTCTGAAGCTCACCGTGTGGGTCCTGGCAGGAAAAAAAAACACAAACTGACCCTTAATTATTGAGGCAGGGAGGAAATGGTTAAAGTTTAGTTTAATAAATGTGAAGAAATTTTCACTACTGGGTTTTCCAGCTGCCTAAATATATTACTAATAGTATTATCATTGATAATAATAATTCGTTTTTCCTAGTAGGTGTTGAATTCATTCCTTATAATTTAACTTGGTAACAACATTTTTGGTTTTGCTGCTGGGAAACTCACTAAAACAGAGCTCATAACCTGCAGATAAAAACACAAAGCCCCCAGAATTAAGACCACTGTGTTTTAATAAGCAAACTGTATATTATTTTAATGACTTTAATTCAGTGAATGAGGCAATTATTGTGACGGTATATCTCAGTTTGCCGTCAGGATAATAAAAACTAGTCGCCCTTAGCAGTTTTATTAAGTACGGCGTTGTGAAAAAGGACTTGCTTTCTCGCAGAAATCTTCAGTTTGCTTGAATGTTTCAGATTAGCAAATATATTTTAATACCAGACAAAGACAACCTGAGTAAATCCAAAATGCAGTTTTTAAATTATGATTTTATTTATTAAAGGGATACTCTGGCATGTCCTTGCACCGTTCAGTGGAGGCTTACAGCAGTTATTTGTCATAAAGTAGTCCAGAGTCTAAAATAGTACCTGTAATTCCTTCTTGTTACTTTTTATTTTCACTTACAGTCGATGTGTTTATTGAGATCACTAGGCAGAATTAGTATCATTATCACCACTGAGTGAGTTTATAGGACATTTTTTCTTCACAATGCTAGTTGTTACCATTCACTTACAGTGTTTTACGCTAAGCTAAAGCTAAAGGAGAACTGCTGAATCAGGAAAACAGCTGGGCTGGTTATTAATTGTTTTTGCCCACTGATCTAACGATGAGGAATATGACAATAGACCAAAAAAAAAAATTTCTTTTTGGTGGAATATCCCTTTAAGGAACCTAAGTTATCCAAACCAACCTGTGCTTTTGAAAAACTAGCTAACCCGTAAACCTGCAATCCAGAGTTTGTAATCATTTTTCTCTCTGTGGAGGAATTTTGTCCCACTTTTCTTTACAGAATGTCTCAATTCAACCACATTGGAGGGTTCAGGGTTTTATGATGGAAAGCAGAATGCAAGTGGTCAAGGTCCTGAAGCAGCAAACAGCCTCAGACCATCACACTACCACCACCATGTCTGACTAAGTTTGACCCCAGATGGATCGGGACAAACACCTTCAGGAAAGTTACGCTTTTCTCATCAGTTCACAGAATATTTCTTATAAGTCTTGGGGATCATCAAGATGTTTTTATAAAATGTGAGACAGGTATTTGTGTTGTTTTTGGTTCCTGTCCTGGAACTCTATAATTCTAGCCGTTACAGACGTTGATGGAAAGCCTCAGAAACACTAAAGTTTTGACTGAATTAACCAACAAAGGTTGAATACGAATAATAATGCAGATATTTAAAATAACTGAAGTCTTTTTATGTAGATTTTCATTCATTTTCCCAAACTTACTTGTTCTGGAGCAACATTTCCCTGCTCCTTGACCCCATAGTGGTGCATAAAGATGTCTGCCTGGGTGGCGCCTCCAGCGGCGCCCTCAACCACGTCGGACAAGAGCTCTCGCACTTCTGAGGCTGTCCAGACACAAAAAGCTCCTTCTCGCTTTTCTTGTCCCCCTGATGCTGGAACAGAGTCTGCATCCTCTGCACTGTAGAAGCCTCCAGACTGGAGAAAAAAGCAGAAAATAGCAGATACGCTCCTAATAAGCTACAGATTTTAAGGAAATCAAGAGGAAATTGTATGAAAGTAAAGATGTAAAAATGTAGAATTCATGTATTTTGAGAGTTATTCTCTTCAACTTTCAATAATATTGGGAAAAAAACAGCAATTGACAAAACTCACAAGAAGAAAAACATAAAAAGTTCAACCTAAAGTGAACAACTTAACACACACGTTACATACACACACAGCTAGGTGATTATGTCATTTAGCAACTTCTAGGATAATAGCTACGTTCCGTATTGAGGAGTTGACTGTGTGCCCTGACTGCTGCTCATTAATCAAAAAGGAGAAACGGTCGACCTGTACGACAGAGCCACAGTCTTAAAGGCTTTTTATCAGCGAGGGTCCACCCCGACTTCAATGCAGCACAGAGAGATGAGCAGCAGGTCTGCAGAGGACTCACCTTGTCACTCAGGTCCCTGGAGACGTACAGCAGTATGTCCTTTGCCACATCTGCATAGAACTGCTCGCCTGACACCTGGAAACTCATGAAACACACCTGCGTAAGTCTCATGACTCAACCAGTGTGCAACCTGTGTGATTTATTTGCAGCATACAGTGAGAATCCAGGGGCAACCCCTTTATCTTCATTAAACACATAGATGTTGGTGTGGCTGTGCTACAGTTTGTGTGTCTGCATTTAAAATAGGTCAGTCCAAAGACTCAGAGGAAAGAAACTCAGATCCAACTAGTTTTTTATTATTTAAGGAATTTAACGCAAAAAGAACTGGTTAAAAGCATCATTTAACTGTAAATGTGACACACATGAGGCGTTATGGTTGGATGATGAAGGTAAATTAGTCTGAGCTATTCCAAAAGCTAAAAAATACAGGAGAACTGAGCACCTGGAAGGCGGTGACGTACGCCACAGCCAGCTGAGCCTGGTCATACAACATCTTCTCAAAGTGAGGAACATGCCACGACGAATCAGTGGAGTATCGATGAAAACCCTGGAAAAAAAAGGACACAGAAAAGGGAATATTTACTCCCAACGTTCAGTTAAAAGGAGCAACAACCAATTCTATATTTACATAGTAGGTATCTCACAGTGCTGTGACTGTTAGTCAGAAACACAAAATGGTGAAAAAATATAAAAATATTCATTTGGAAGTGTGAAAAAAAATGGCAACATTGCACAATTTCTTTGTTGCAATTTCGTCACAATGTCTGAATTGATGCTGTCCTGTGGTTTTTGTTTTGTTTGCACTTTGGTGTTCGGATCTGATGTTTTCACCTTCCTTTCTTCATGTGTTCAATCCTTTTCCCCTGTGTCCGTTTGATTACATATAACCTAATGTACGGACAAAGACGGCCTGATTTCTTTGCATGTGTGGATTGGACGGGTTGTTATCAACATCTGGTGAAAATTTCACACCAATAGCACCTTTGAAAGCATTCACTCATTCAGTGAATCCTTTCAGCTCAAACCCAGAATAACTCATTATTCTGATCCAGGCGTTTTACTTTTTTACAATTAACTCTTTTTCAAAGTTGCTTAAGCACAGAATTTTTCACTTGCGGTTTAATCCATCCCTGGTAAAGCTGCCTCTAGTGAATAAAATCTGTACAGACGCAGCCATTAAAAACCTTCAAATAGGAGTCTGAAAAGGAGTTTTATCCATTAACAGGCCTACTGTGAACCTGAGCCACGTGGTCGTGGATGCCTCCCAGAGCCATCATTCTGAGTGTGTGCATGGCCATCTGGAGCGCCTCCACCCCTTCTGAGGTGGAGCGATTCACAGACCAGTAAGACATGAGGAACATCAGATTCACTATGGAGGTACAGAGAGAGAAAGATGAATAATATAAGAAGTGGTGACAGACAAGAAGGATTAAAGTTACAACAGAGACACTTTTAGAGCAGAAAGCAAACAATACTCAGAGGTTTCTTTTCTAAAACTGCTGCAGTGTTTATGCTGGTTGTGTTTGAATATATTGTGTAGCTAAGTATGACTGTGTGACTTCTTCTAGTGCCACTACTGCTGTAGTTTACCTGATAAACCTGACAGAAGTAACTGTTAGGCACTTTTATACAATAAAAACCGCTGTGGCAGAGACAGAGGATTATACTGTGGATGAATGAGCAGAAGCAGAGATGAGCCTGTGACCCAAACATCCCTTTATGTGCACTAAAAGAATCCTGTCGACGTCTTAAAACAGCTACAATTTTTAAAAACTCACAGTCGTTTATGTAATTTGTTATTTTATGAACCTACACCAGCTTTGCAATACAAGGTTATTATTAATACAAGCTCAAAATTCAGAAAGTAACCATTGGATTGGAACCATTGAAAGAAAACAAAAAAGAAAGCCATCTAAAAATGATCAATGATGTCATTTTTAATCAGAAACACACTTAAAGGTGGCCGAAGATCCCTTTAAGGATACGAATTAACAAACACTACCTAATTCAGGACAGTTTTTATACTCTCTGCTCATTTCCTTCTCCAGGGCTCAACCAATCAGAAATCAGTAATCCAGAAGGTCTTCTAACAGGGTCAGTTTTAGTGGATAAAATATCTCCCCTGGATTCTTTGGTCTGTGGCGACTGAGGAGGAAAGCTAATAGAAAAGAAAACAAGTGAATAAGCTAGCCGCTCCATCCCCCGACTCTACCTGGCGAGGGGAACTTTGGAGCGTTCCTGAAGCCGCCGTACTCCTCTTCATAGGAATGAGCCAACTGCTGGAAGCAGCGATTAGCAACATCCGGCGCCAGTGGAGGACTTTCTCCTGGGTTTGCACTGATGGTTGTGCCTTTCTTCAGAGCCTCGAGGATCCTTTCCCCGCTGGACTCCAAAGCAGCCCGGTTGTTTTGCCACTGAAAAGTGAAACTCACAAGGTTCACATCAAACAAAATGTCCTTTAATTGTTCAAATTGGTCACAAGCAGCAGTTCTTCGGGTTCTCTTTCTATGCTAGCTGCTCACTTTCCACTCACTCCATGAACATTAAAGTCTGTTTGAGGAGAGCTACCTGTTCGATGATTCTCATCAGAACCGTCCTGAATCCGGGTCGTCTTGCTTGGTCTCTGGGGGGGAAGTAAGTGCCTCCAATAAAAGGTCGCAGGTCAGGAGTCAACCACACGCTCATGGGCCAGCCTCCACCTCCACTTGTTGCCTGGAATCATTAGCAATCAGAAAAAAATTAAAAACCAAGAACTACATAAAGGATTGTGTATATTACGCTAAGAAACTTTAACGAAAAATTAACGTGCAAACACGTAATAATATGGCATGATAAGGCTGAATCTATGGTGCGTGTTGTGATTTGAGCTTAACGGGTGTCAAATTGACTGAGTTGCAGCTTTTTTAAAGTTTGCTAATGTGGATTAGCTGTAGGTGTGCATTCTAGAGATGGACATTTCAAACATAAATACTATTCAAATTCAAGGTTCAATAAGAATTTCTTTAAAAATCCATCCATCCATCCATCCATTTTCTGTAGCCGCTTATTCCTCCACAGAGGGTCGCGGGGCAGCTGGTGCCTATCTCCAGCGGTCAAGGGGCGAGAGGCGGGGGACACCCTGGACGGGTCGCCAGTCCATCGCAGGGCCACACAGAGACGAACGAGACAAACAACCACACACCCACTCACACCTAAGGACAATTTACCAGCCCAATTAGCCTGACAGTCATGTCTTTGGACTGTGAGAGGAAACCGGAGTACCCGGAGGAAACCCACGCATGCACGGGGAGAACATGCAAACTCCACGCAGAGAGGCCGCAGAGCCGGGACGCGAACCCACGACCTCCTTGCTGCGAGGCAACAGTGCTAACCAGCTGCGCCACCATGCAGCTCTTTAAAAATCTATCATGTTTTTTCAGATTTTTCTTCAAATATTTCCTAAACCTAATCAACTGTTAAATAGTTTGAAAAAACATCAACAAAACACAGATCTGAACAAATCCATCATAACACAACTCTGATTTAGTTCATGATATTCCTCTTAATTAGGCCAAACTTGATGTTTTTATGATTTAGGACTTCATGTTTTTGCTAATTCATACAGTTAGGGCTAATTATGTTGATTAATTTTCAACTGTAAGGTAGATTATGTAAGGGTCTGTCAACATATTCTGGTAGTAAAGGTGTAACTCACCCATGGCCGAAGTTTAAACCTTTTAAAATAAACTATAATGGCAGTAACGCAGTTTTATGTCAAGTTTCTTTGGTAGGTGTAGTGCTGAAAAATGCACCCTGCCTGGAAAAACACTCTAGCGATCAGAAAAGTACTTGGAGCATTATCGCCACCTAGTGGCCATGTAGGCAGTGTGTCACTAGCAGGTGCCAGTGGGGAAAACACATCCTTTTCAATTTATTATCTGAATTTTTAATTCATTAATTATCTGAATTTGTATATTTTAACAGTTCTGTCCATCGTTAGATCTAATGATAACTTTTTAAAAGTTACACTAATTAGTCAAAAAACACCTTTCAGTGTTAGGAGATAAAAGTAAACTACAAGAATCTTTAACTTTTTAAACCCGAGTGTTACCACGTGTACACAAACCTGTACAAAAGTCATGTAGACCTTGTCCACATCAGGTCTCTCTTCTCTGTCTAGTTTGATGCAGACAAAGTTGTCACTGAGGATTTTGCCAATTTCTTCATCCTCGAAAGACTCCCTCTCCATGACGTGGCACCAGTGGCACGTGGAGTATCCCACTGGTGGCCAGAGACAAACAGGTTGGTAAAAATGTAATCAGTTTTTTCATAAAACTCCAGTTCACAACACAAATCCTCTCAAGGTGCTGAACAAAGCAACAAATCCAGATCATTTCAGGTCAACTGATTGCAGTAAAGATTCATTATAAAATGAGATTTACTCAACGTCTCTTGTTATAAAGGAACCAGCAGGTTGGATTGTAAAGAAGTGATCAGTAAATCTTTGTAGATGTAAGGCAGAAAAAGGGTTTCCTACGTTTGACCTAATAAAAGAAGAGCATCGTGCTGTACTTAATTCAAATTTGTTTCTCAAAAGAAGAATCTCCAAGTACGTTTTGTTTCTTTCCGTTGAAGCGAAGCCCTGACCTATTTAGTTTATTGGGGTTAATCATTTTTTCATGACTCAAGCTGCCACTCTGGAGCTCTCTGTATGATTTACATGTGATGATTTATTTTTCTTTATTTGCACCAGAATCCAAGAATATTTTGGATGCGAATAAAAGGTTTTAAAACATTTTCTTACCTGATAAAAAAATCGGTTTGTCTTCAGTCTTTGCTTTGTCAAAGGCCTCCTGTCCCCATGGATGCCTGCAATGTGAAACATTGTACCATAATATGTAGAATTTGTTCCATAAAGTGTGTAAATGTGGAGTTTAAAGTGTCTCACCAGTCCACAGGGTTGTGTGCATGCTGTAAAAGGTAGGGAGACCTCTCTTTGGCCAAACTGTTGGTGTGTTTATGATGAGTGGATGAGGACATCTCACCTCCTGATGCCATGCTCCTAAAGACAGGTGGACTGGATAAACACACACAAAAACTTAGTCACCCAGTGGGGGAGAAGTTCTCACACAACTGAAGTTAGCTTACAAATACCATCTAATTTTTACCATCAGGATATTTGATCAACCCTAGTTAAAAGACTAAAATAATTAAGATTGTTCAATCCTAGATTAAATGAATCTACAATAAAATCTACTTTTTAACCCTCAGTCTTCATTCTAATTTACTATGCTCTTGAGTCTTTAGTGGACAAAAACGTCCACTCATGAAAGTGGCTATAAAAAATGTACACATTCATATTTTTTTCCTTTTTTTTTTCATAGATCTGTTAAACAACTTCAGCCCTGCTCAAACATATAAAAACTTCAATCATTTTGAAAATTTTAACTCTTGAAATGCCAGTTTGAATACTCAAAGTCATCGATGTAATTTATGAAAAAACACAAAACATGAGTTATTTTCTAAAAAAAATTATTTATTGTGCACGGGGCATTTATTACAAATCAGTCATGGTTATGTCATGAAATATGTAAAATTTTGAATTGTTTGCATTTATAGTTTTTGCGTAGCGACAGATTTAAAATTGACTACCCTAATACGGACAAAAATGTCCACTTATAAAACTGCTTTAAAAATGGTCTAGATTAATATTTTTTTCAGCTTTTTGGGCTTAAATCTTGTGAACAACTTCAGTTCTGATCAAAGCAATCAAATATGGAACATGGAAAAACTGCCCAAATGGACAAAAATGTCCTCAATGAAGCCTGAGGGTTAAAACACAGATTGAAACCTTTATTTGATTTATAAAAATTCAAGAAGTGAGAGTGTGATAGTTGCAAAAGTCAAATTTTAAATAAATTGTAGAAAAGCACAACAATGCTTCTTTTGGGAAGTTACACAAATCAAAGGAAGTTTTCCAAAATCACTAACTGTGTTTTAATGATTCAGTTTTATTTACTTAGTTTTATAATTTAGTTTTATTACTCAATAGTAATTTGGTTAATCAAATAAATGTTTAAAAACATATACTGTGTAAAAACCTGTTTATAGTATTTAGTACAGGTCTGAACAGTAAGTACTGTAGTTTTTGAACTAGAGCTTATCAAAGATGATCCAGGTGGTGAAATTTCGTTGGAATTGCCCTTTAAGTATCTGTCGATTCCAAAGCGTACTTCAGCTTCGTACTCACACACATTAGCCTCTTTTTATCAGGCATTTTACACCCTTAATACAATCCATTTATTTATATTTTCACGTATTTCTTTGCTATCGTTCTGCTCTTATTAGATGCTGTGTAAAAGCTATTTTTACACCTCTTTAGGTACCTAGCAAGCTGCAATGTCGAATTCCCTTTAAATACTCGCTCATTCAATATGACACGGCATACAGGTAGAAGCTGATCTTCTTTAAAACGTAACTGTACGATTTAGAATAAGTTACACGTTTTTCTTAAATTCGGGTAGAAAACATTTACAAATTAGGCGCGTGTCCATGAACTGTACACGTTAATTTAATGGGAACCGCTACTCTCCCCGTCAGCAGTGATTTGTTTGGTATAGCTAACAACAGGAATAAGCTAATAAATTATTGCAAATATGCGTTGATTATTAGAGTATATAAGAATGCCGAAGAAAAGTAAATAACATTTCAACCTTACATAGCTCTCTTTAATCAATGATGCATCTTCACTTGTAAAAAATAACGTTTACAAAATTAAAAGTACAGGCTTCTGCATGGAGTGTTGCGTAGTGTGTTGATAGGGACGCTCACGCTACCTACTGACATAATTATGCAGCTAGAAACATTATGCGTTTAAAAAATGACAAGTCAGTACTTGTGTAACGAGGTCAGGAGTGTTTGTGAAAGAATGATTAACAAGCTAGCGTTAGCTCCCAGGTCACCGGGATTGTTTACCTGAAGCAGCGGGCCGGAAGCGGCTGGAGGAGCGGTGACCTATCGCTTAGTGGGTGGGGAAACTGGCTGAAGTACCGAATGGGACCCTCTGAGCTCTGCTGTGGACTGTCCGCTTCCAAAAAGGCTCCTGCCAGACAGCGTGTAGTCACCACAACGCTGCTTTTACACACCGCGTAACGCCATGCTAGTCTTAACATCGTAATCCTCTGAAGGACTTTCTTTAGCCAGCTAACATTAGCCTGTTTGTTGACGCTGCAAAACTTTAAGGCATGGGAGTAATGTTGTTACATTACCCACTTCTAACACATGAGGGCGCTCTAACAGACCAATAATGTAGCAGAGGCGTATTTTGTCATTTTGGGGCCAGAGACAAAACACAGACATAACCACCACCACCCAACCCCAGATACACACAATTTGTTTAGATTTTAGATTCTAATCTCTAAAAATCTTTTTAAAATGTAGATTGTTTTTTTTAACAGTATTGGCTAGATTAAATTATCTAATTATTCACAACTGCATTATATTTTATCTGAAATGAATATAGTTAATATTGAAGTAGAGTTTAGAAGAAACTTCTATTTCAGGCATTTAATGTAGTTTATTTGACCCATATAAATTACATCAAATTTTTAAAAAAGAGTCAAAGTATTTTGTAGACATTAGTATTACATTGTTGCTGGTCATTATGTCTGGAATGTTTTTTAAACTCATTGTCTAGTGTCTTACTCATCACTGGATATTTCTACAGACATTTGAACAATTTAAATATTTTGTTTTGATATTAAATGTTAAATTAGAGATATCTGTCATTTCTTCTTGTAGCTTCTGGATAACTTGCAGTAATCAGGATTTATGGAAGCATAGATTTTTGTGCAACATTCAGATTTATTTATTTATTTGGGGTATTTACAGTGATCTCTCACGATAAGTCAGCTGTTCCAAGACAATGTGCACTGGTGACTTATTTTTTTACAAAAAAAAATCTTCCCTTTAAAACAGAAGTCAGTAAAAAAAAAGTTCATTTTGCTTTTATAACTTTCAGGTTGAGCTTCACCACAGTCGAGACAAAGTTATCTCGGGTGACCACGTCAGAGGCGATGATGTTCATGGGCGTTTTGTCATATTGCTGCTTCACCCATCGTAGCAGCTTCGGTAATCCCCTCCGGATCACGTTGGGGAAGTTGTCGCAAAGCCGAATGATGTACTTGAATATGCCGGAATCACGTGGTAGGGTCAGATTCAAGCCACATACGAAGAAGTCTGTGGATATTAAAGGTCAGATTTGAAGGTATGCAGTCATTCAGAACACAGAATCAAGAAATGTAATGTTATAAACACAAGTTCTAATCTATAAAAATCAATTAATTGTTACCATAACCAATCAGAAAACATGAGAACAAACACTCACAATCGGGAGGCTTTTCTTTTTCCAAGACATATTGGAGTTTTGCTATAATTTTTGAACGATCCATACTATTTCCATAGTAATAGTTAATCTTTTTCCATAGTGCAGGCTGTTGATATGCTGGATGATCATATGAAACGATAACATTTTTGCCTTGGTCCCAGCAAGTCTTCAAGGTAGGGTTGTCCTGTGGTGGAAAGGTGGGAGGAGTTTCTTTTATAGGGCAAAGGTCATTTTGAGAGTTGTGATGGCTTGAATTAGGTTTTTAAAAACAAAACGTTACCTCACCATGTTGGACATGAGTTTGACTCCAAACAAGTCCTTGATGAACTGGATAAGGTGGATGTGGAGTTGGGCTTCATTGTTTTTGTCAAAGCCTTTGAAGTGGGATAAAGAAATGATGATGACCTCCTTAGGCTGTCCCACTGCCCACGCATGTATTTCCGTGAGAACAGTCTGAACACAGTGATGAAAAAAAAACTATTAAAATGCTGTGAAAGCTTTAGGTTTTAAGATGGCTGCCATACTCTGGTATTTGCTGCACTCAGACTAGCCGTTAGCTCAGTCCTGTTGTATGCTAACTCTTTCTCTGAACTGAAGCTATTCAGGAAGCTGTCTGCAATGGGTATGATAGTAATCATTTATAATATTTACACAGAAAGACTTAAAAATAATCACAAAAAGTCCCTATATTTATCTACAAATAACCACAATTGTGTTTTAAACTTGTTTACTATGTAGTGAGTCGGCCATTTTGTTGAGGTTTTCAAAATTATAACTGCTTCTTTTCATTCACTACCTAGGGCCCTAGGAAGTCATTACGTGGTCCAGTAAACGTAGTTGTTCACTACATTGGTGGAAAAAAGGCCATAATGCATTGCAACCTGACTTGACAGCACATGCTAACGCTAACAGCTCATTATGAGGAGATTTTCTGACATTTTCTAGACTCTGAGCTGTAAAGCGTCTCGTCTCCTGCTCTGTCTAAGCTGCAGGACTTTGGAAGAAAAGTGAAATTAGTTTTTATGATTGTTGTTTGGACTAAACTGTATTTTTTGTTGCAACTTTGTCAGAATCTGCTGCTATATTGGTGCATTCGATTTGTCCTCGGAGGTCGGGACTCGGAACTGGGAATGACGTCACACCCGAGTTACAGCGTTCTGTTTGCAAAGTCGGAAAAACAAAGTATAAAGTAATTTATGGTTGTATTTCTTTACGTGTTTGGTTCACACACAAACACATTGTCATTGTTGCCTTTGTTAGCAGCACACATTCATAACACTGTTTTAGACTTTAATTAATTCGCTCATACAAACACTCTGAATTTGTTTAGAGTCAGAAGATACAAAGCACTACATGTGATTCTGAACGTAGATACATCAGAACAAGCAGATCTCGCAAAATAAACGTGTTTTCACGGCATTTTAACTGTTCTTGTGAGGAGTCGCCATCTTTTTTCCCAAAGTCGGGACGCAAAAAAATCTCTGACTTTCCGAGTGGGAAGTCCGACTTGGGGGACGTTCTAGTTGTTTTTCCCACTTAGAACTCGGAATTTCTGCCTTCCAAGGACAAATTGAACGCACCATAAGTAACACATTTTAAGTTTCCACAAGGGATTAATAAAGTATTTAAAGGTAGTAAAAATCACAAACCACATTTTAACCATTTTAAAGCTCTATGAATGCATTTTAATAGCTTATGCAAATTACAGCTGTAAAAACAGCTTATTGATACAGAAATATGTAACAGGATGCTCTTCATTTATAATGTCTGAATGTTGAAGGTGCCGATCCATGCTTGTGTCAGTAAATATAAGAAGTGCAACCATAATGTGTAATTAAACATAACATCAGTGTTATGGAGACTAATGATGCTAATTGCATTTCTCATCTAAAGCAGCTAAATGACGCTGTCCATCAGCTCAGATTCAGGTGTTTTATTCAGGTGAATTCTGCTCTTATTTATTTATGCAACACCAAACTTGCATAAGCGGTGTTTGAAATGTCAAACATGTTCCCTATTCCCTATAAAGGGGACTATATAGTGAACAAGTAGTGAGTAAATGAGTGAACGTTTCAAACACTTTATCTTTCCTTTTAAATTCCCTGATTAGATGGATTCTCGTTATGAGATCATATCCAGACTAGTGGATGTTTCACCTCTACATCTGTGTGTGTCAGGAGCCCGTGGTGGAAGTAAAGCCTGGTGGGATTCGAGTCGTTTGCCTTGCGAGCGATCCTCAGGTCAAAGTAGCGAACTCCTGCGTTCAGCTGCTCTGTGATGGACACTTCCTGAGATAAACACAAGTCACACACTCCCCTCTGTTCCTCTTGCATTAGAAATAGAACGTATTAAAACTTCCCTTACCTGAGTCATCGCCCATCTGCGCATGACTCTACGCAAACAACAAATCTTGCTAAATCTTTTCAGGTTGTCAGGCTCTATAATGGAGGAGTTGATGTCCAAGTCATAACTCATGGAGTCGTGGCTCCCTGGGGCGGACACGAGAACACAGAATGTGTAAAAGAGCTGCTACTGTTTCATATTCCAGTGAAAAACAAACGTTTCAAAATGAAAAAGGTCCAGGAACATGATTCCCAATAGAGAATATAAAATCTCATTTCAAAATGCTCTAATATACTAACACACACACACACACACACGCACACACACACACGCACTGGGCTGTGTTACATAATTCTCTCCATGGCAAAACTGATTGGAAATTGTGATTAAAAATTCACTTTTTTCCTTTAGATCAGTTTTTAAATATAACATCATTTTGGTTGCACGATGAGTGACTTGCAAAATAATTTAAAAAAAAACTAATTTGCTGTATTTTTGCTGTATTGCCTTCACATTATACATCTCTGCTACTGATCAGACACATTGGACACTTTTTCACAAATCAAACATATTTAAACTCTTCAAAACGAGGAGGTACTTGTCCTTTCCTACCTGGTATGGCCAGTTTATAGAGAGGGACGGTGTGAAATGCTGCTGGCAGTTGAGACATCCAGTTACTGTAGCTCATGGTTTGTCCTTTTGTCTTCGTCTGCAGGAACCTTCAGTTCAACCAAAAACATTTCAGTCTTCAGAGGCCACGATGAAACGATTAAAAGGAGAAAACAAAGCCCGTCAGGTCAAAGGGTAAGAGGAAACACACCTACCTCACCGAGGTGTGACGGTGTGCCTTCTGAATTCGTTTTGACTGCCTCAGGTTGAACACTTCACTATTGTTGCACCGTGCTGCTCTGTGGGAGGACTAACTGCTGCTACCTGCTGTCATTCAGGTTTTAGTGAAACTTCCTCATACCGTCGTCGTCTCCATCAGTCCAAACCCTCCTCCTGTCAGACCAGTGGAAACCATTGGCCAGTACAGCTTTGATTCAGACATTTTGTCCTGTTTATTTAATATCTTTGTGAACAGCTGAGACTATAAAAGACAGAGAAGCTCTTTGGGTTAAAATGGGTTCATATAAAGTAAAGCTGATTTAATTAAATAGGTTTTATTTGAAGCTGCTTATTCCTGTTTTTTTGTTTTATAAAAACAGGAACAGGTGTTTCACCTCATCATAACCAACTTCAGAAACTCTGATGACATCATGCCTGTTCCTGACGAACCTGTCGAGCCGTGCTCAAAGCTCCGCCCCCCTCCGTTTGTAGAGGACTGAGCTGCCTGGGGGTGGAGGGGTTACCGCTGTCACCGCTCAGCTACAAGGTCACAAGCATGGAGTTGACATTTTCTCCAGGTACTCAGGATACACCGGTCAAAAACGGTGATTCTAAACTGTCTTTAGGTGTGTGTGTGTGTGTGTGTGTGTGTGTGTTTCTGTCCTTTTGGCTCCATGATGGACCGACAATCTGGACAAGGTGTTTCTCACCTGAACAGGATTAACCCTTTAAAATATGAAAAATAATCATTTCATAACCAAGTTTATAAAACTGAACCATGCGCTGGCTAATGTTAATAGTAACTGTATAATGTTTTATTTTATTATGTAATTATAAAACAGTAGAACAGTAATAAAGAAATAAAACACTCTCTTTCCACCCTTTGGTCCCGAAGTGGCGTTCTATCGTTTATTTAGCCAAAGTAAGGCCCACAACCGCCAGTGACATCACTCAAAGTGGGTGGAGTCTCTAGAAACAGGAAGAAGTCCTCTGACTGGAGCAATACTAACTGCTAGTCAGATCAGGAGAGACACTGCTGCAGATCAGAAACAAATTAGCTGCTAGTTTTTCAGTATTTAAAACAACTAAAAAAACCTTCATCCTGATGCATTAATGAACCTATTTGTAAGCCTATACAATTTAGCATGAGGCCATGTGTTAGTTTATGGTGTTTATGCTAATGCAGCGGTACCTACAGTAGCATAGGAATTCGATTAATTTCAGTCCAGTTCATTTTACGCAATCTCAAAGCGCCGAATGAAGCAACAGATTCAGATCGTTAACTTTCTTCTGTGATTTTTTTTTTTTTTTACACACAGAGAAAACCTGAGAAGTGAACCAAAATGACAAACCAGGTGAGAACGTTCGGTCTGCTGATTGGTCCGAGGTGTCTGGAGGCGGAGCTACCGGAAGTAAGTACACGAAGACAGTTCTGTCTTCTGAACCTGAGCTATCCGAAAAGAGGGAGAAAATACAGTTTCAAGGACTCTGCATGTTTGCAAGTTTTGAAACTAAATATGGTGTGAGGGTTTGGACAGATGTCTTATACAGGTAATGAGTTCAAACAGGTCCAATTAACTCAACTAATGAGGAGGATGGAAGGATTCTTAAAGACCAGCTAACAGGTCTGTGAGAGACTGAACTCTGCTAGCCTGGCAAGCCAGACTACTGTATATGTGGATATATAGTGTGGCCACAATCCATTGAAACGACTCCATCATAAGGGCGGGATCAACGGTTGTCAATCAAACTGTCTTCACATGCTAATGCATAGCACTAGGATCAATTAGAGCTGTTTAAAAAAACACGGTTCCCGAGCTGCCGCCATGTTGTTACATTTTAAAGTTGAAGCTCTGCCGTCATCAGCTAATCCCGCCCACCAAACCGTTACAGCGTTGTGATTGGTCCAGTACGAGACTGACCGGACCAATCAGTGGGCTGCAGAGGTTCCAATAGAGTGTGGCTAGACCAAAGTCTGCAGAGCAGAACTGATGGTCTAGTTAGATTTCTGGTGCTTGTTTCGTGCAATAAAATGCAAATATATTATTTAAAAATCACACCATATGATTTTCTGTTTACTTTAGATTCTGTCTCTCACAGTTGTTGTGTTTCTACGATGAAAATTACAAACCTCTCCACTCTTTAAAAGTGGGAAAACTTTTAAAATATCTGCAGTGGCTCAAATACTTTGTTCAAATACTGCTCAAATACTCAATACTGATACTCAATACTAATACTCAAATACTGCTGTTCTCAACTGTGATGCAGAATGAAAACAGAACATTTGTTCTGTAAAAGCTGTGAAAACACATCTGGTTTGTGATTTTAATTTCATAAATGACTTTTAAAACTAAGACCAGGATTTGCCACGTGACAAACCGAGTGTCGACACGTACAGTCATGGTTAAAACGCTATAAAGAAAATACGTTTGATAAAACGTCACGAGATCACATCACTGATGACCTCTGAGGTAGTCTGAAGAACAACCAGAACCAACGAGCCTTCATAAAAATGCTCCATTCTCTAATACGTCACAGAATTTCATGCATCCTTTTCCAAACTTCACAGTCATCTACTTCACATCACGTAACTGCACCCAGGTTCACGTCCAGCAGGAAGTTCTTGATACTTTTGCTGAAATAAGTGTATAATAAAAAAATGATGTAAAGGTTAATGAAATAATGTTTGCATGAACTGCAAGAGGAGTTCACGATGCGGTGTTCTGGTGGGACCCAGGCTTTAGTCCTCGTCGCTCTCTGGTCCTTCTGAGATCCAAGCCTTCCTTTTCAGCGGCAGCTCATCACAGACACGACGTCTTACCTCCTCTTCACTTCTAGGTCTGACATTTGACAATGTTAGAGTCCCTCCTCCATTTGGGGCAACTCCTGAAAACTGAGCGGTTCTCTGAGTAGCATCAGCTGAATGAGAGCTCCCAGAATGCCATGCTCTTCTTCTGGGGATTTGGCCAGTTGAATTGAAACCGCTGATAATTGCTGCAGGTATCGTTGCTGTGACACCAGATGATGATTTGCGGTTGAAAGGTTGAGGCTGGAATGGCACCGACTCCGATTCAGAGTAGGAGCTACGCACACGAGGAAAACTGAATGATGGAGTGGAAGAGGTCTGGAGGGTGAAGGGGGAGAAGGACAACAAGAATGGAAGGGAAGCTCGTGACTTTGGGTAAAAAAGACCTATTTTCCTGTGTCTAACCTCTCCTTGTACCCCTTTTCCTTCCAGTTCTTTTGGCTTTCCACACTCTCCAGTCGTTCTCTTCTTGTTACTTATCCTTCTCTTCCTTCTTCGTTCTTGAACTTCCTGTATTTGAAGTTCCAGGTTGTAAATGTCTTCAGTTACCTGGTTGACTCGATCGAAGCTGGACAGCAGCGTATCGACGATGGGCTCCAGGCTGTCCAGGTAGGGCTGAGCTTCTAGCCTCGGCTTGGAAACGAGGAAGTCCTCAGACCTGACTGAGAGGACCGAGGACGAAGGACGGGGAGATGAGAATGAGGACAACACAGAAGGAGAGCAAGACGAAGGGATGGAGGAAGACAGGGTGGAAAAAGCTGACTCCTGTGAGGATCTGGAAGGAGGGACGTCCATGCCTTCAAACTTCACCCTGTGTCTGAACTAGAAGACAGAACAGACAGGATTAGGGACATGATCCGACTATGAAGACTTTCACGATCTTCTACTTAAAATCTCCTCGTCTTTTACCTGTTTGGTCTTCGTGAGTCCCATCCACAGCTTGAGTCTCTTGATGAAGAACTCCACCATTTCATAGTCTTGAGGTTCAACAGTAGAATGAAACAGTTCAGTCTGTTTTTCCCTTCAGGACACAACAAAAAAGGCACTCTTTAAAAGCATACTATGCAGTGTTTGCTTGGTTTTAGCACCCCCTAGTGTCTGTTTTAAATCACTGTCATAAAAACATTAGAACCATTGTTTCTGCTCAGAAACACCTAAATCTAACTGAAATGCCTCTTCAGCCTTCACTGCTTTCTACTGGAGCGGTCCATCACTCATTCAAAGAAATCAGCTGTGTTCAAGCAGGGAGAGATGGGAAAAAATCAGGAATCGTGAGCTAAAAACACTCCGGAGCTAGCATAACAGCTAGCCACATTGGGTTAGCCTAACCCTCGTGAGATACGTGACTTTGTGAGACTTCAGGGCACCGGACTGGAGACTCAGAAGTTGCAAACGTGGTATTCTGGATCCAAGCAGCAGATGGAGCTGAGGGACTTTTTATTAACCCTGTAGGGTCAGATTAGCACAGACTGGCTCAAGGAAAAGATTTAAAATATGAAAAAGTTACATAGTGTGCCTCTAAGTCTGGAGGGACTAATCACATATTGATTACAATGTTTTAGCCCTAGGAGATTTTCAAAATAAGAGCTATGAGTCCTTATTCTCATGGATCACAGACTGTTCATGAAGTCAGCTCAGAGAGCAATATTTAAAACTGACCTCTAAATCAGAGCGGGTCAGTTTTGACTGTTATCTTTATTTTTATCAATTTATTTAAAACATATTAGAAAAAAATGTCTCTAATTACTGGCATGCCATGAAATCGTGTGCAGCAAAAATCATTCTGTGTCTTTGATTAATTGTGTTTTACTCTCATTAGGTGGACTGACAGACACTTTATTTATTACAAAATAGATACTTTTTTTTTAAATAAAGAAAAAAGTAAAAGAAATACAGCATATGGTGCAGTGGTCACGCTATAAACATGTTTTCTGGTAAAATAAAGATTGGGGAAAAAATTGACTTCAACCTTAATATTTGAGGTAAACCTTCATGTTTGAAGTTACATTTGATCAAATAAAGCTGTTTTTGAACATATTAATTCATAGCTGGTGTCCCATAGTTTCTTTACCTATAAAAACAGATGAAAACGGCTCCACAGAGTCTAGCTAAGAGCCAGACGCTGCCACCACATACGAGTAGCCCGTAAAGGGGCCCCAGGACTGGGTGCACCCTGCAGAGTTTTCGGAGCGCCCTCCGGCTGCGGAGCATGGACGTCACTGAGATCCTGGTTTGTTTCGCTGTCAGGAAGCCTTCCACCGACTGGGAAAACAGCTGGACCACAAACACATCAAACATCACTGCTTTTTAGGAATATCTCTGTCACCTGAACATTTCTTCTCCTACCATGTTTCCGAGGTGAGTACAGATCAGAAGCAGCAGCAGCACCAGGACCGCCGTGGCCCACAATTCCCTCCAGACGCTCTGCAGAACTCTTCCCATCATCACCCACCTCCGCACAAACCTTAAGGTTCCCAGCAGCTGCAGCGCACAGCAAGAAAGATTCACTAAATACATAAAAACTATAAGAATGAGGCAGAGCTCGTTTTAACCTTTAGAATCAGCAGAGTGAGCAGGACAGCAGCACACTGGGAGGACCTGTCAGCCAGCAGGGCAGCACTGTGGAAGTCTATGAAGTTCTCCTGCTTGGACTGCATCTGTAAAAGTCCATAAAAAACACTGTTTATAACCTCACAGTAGTAAAAGTTAATGGAGCTTAAATATTTCTTGTACCTTGGAAATGCACGAAGAAGCAAGAGACAGGAAGCAGAGCTGCAGGACCGCCGTCACCAGCGACACTGAGGCCAACAGCAGCTGGAACCAGTGACGACATCGACGGAAATACTGAAGGCGCTCCGTCAGCACGGACCAGAGCTCCACAAGCACGATGAGAAGAGCCGAGGTGCAAAGGAAAATCTG
Organism: Callopanchax toddi; assembly: GCA_006937965.1. Taxonomy (NCBI): domain Eukaryota; kingdom Metazoa; phylum Chordata; class Actinopteri; order Cyprinodontiformes; family Nothobranchiidae; genus Callopanchax; species Callopanchax toddi. Next base: position 1,135,862 of record SSNR01000008.1, on the reverse strand, counting down.
CAAATTCAAGACTGAGGTAATCCACGAGTAAGAAAGAACTCGGTTATTTATACAGCTTTGTTACCGTAAGCATCACTCGAAGGTCCAGTCCAGAGGAGGAGGGGGGGAGGAGGAGGGGGAGGATGGAGAGGACGGAGGAGATGCCGTGTGTTCGGGTCGGCTCTAGTCGTATGGACACACACATGAACACACTAGACTCTCTGTGGCGGTGTGTGAAGTCTATAGAGAGAGTTTTAAACCTGAGAAGACAAACGAGCAACACAAACACACAGTCAAGTGATAATAATCAAAATCACACTCAGCGTGTCTAACGGGTGTCCACCTCCTGTTTGTGTCTGCTATCTGCATGTCAGCCAGGAGCTGGTGTGATGTCACGCTGTTGTTTCCTAAAAGGGCGACCGCCGAGGCGCCGAGGGTGTGTGTGAACCTCAGCTGTGGCAACCCTACAAGGTGCAGCGTGGGGTTTTGGTGGAGGTGTGGCACCAGGGTGTGACTGATCCACCAATCTGCATCAAACCAGCTGGATGACAAGAAAAAACATTAATTTGAGAAAACATCTAATACTCAGAAAGCTGCAAAATATGTTTTTCATGTTTCTGGGTTTTGTTTAACACATCTATGGATGCTACAAAGTGCCAAAACTTCTGATTTGAGCTGCTCACATTTGCTGATAATCTAATACCCCTAATTATCACCAGGCTGCCACCAAAAGGCCATGTTAGCTACACCCAGAATGAACTGGCCATCTGGCATACTGGGCGTTTCCCAGTGGGCTGACGTGTTATTTGGAGCGACAGTCCCGACTAGGGGTGGGAATTGATACTTTTTCATCAATATCAATACCATTGTCGATTTTGACTATCAATCCAATTCCTTATCAATTCCTGAGTAGTTCATTAAAGGGACAAGAGGGAAGATTTTAAATAAAAATAATCATGCATGCTCAGTTTTAAGTGATGAAGCATTTTAAATCAAGGCCACCCCTGTATCATCCCATTATCTTGAACAGGCTGTGAGCTGTAAAATGTTCTGCAATTCGGGAACAAATTTCCCGCGCTGTCCTACGGATGTGACGTCAACTGACGCTGTTTGCGCGTTCTGGAAGCAAAAAAAGTAATAATAAATGTATATCCAGTAGGTGGCAGTATTGCACCGTTGTGTTGTGTTGCTGGTCAGTGGTGGACTTCATTCGTCTAATCTGTGGTTTTTCTCGTAAAACAGGTGTTATTTTGGCAGCGTTTATGGAGCTGAAAACCTCTCTGATGGATTATAGGGTTTCACAGAGCTAAAGGTGCTGTTATAGGCGACCACACATGTTTATGGGTCTCGGGACGATAGGCCTCAAATCCCCGACTGTTTCCTGGACCTCAGTCCGCTTACAGTGCATCAAAGGCGGGTGTGCAGCGCTCGCTCCTCCGGGTGCTCCGGAGCTCCACTCCGTGATGCAAACTTGAGAACTCTAGGGTGATAGAGGCGGCGGGACATGATTCTATCACCCTAGATTTCTCAAATTCACCTCCGGGAGTCAGAGAACACCGACTGATTAAAGCTTTTAGCGATACAGGCAGCTGACTGGAACATTGCGGCTAGCGAGATTAGCTCTGTTAGATCGGCTCCTGCAATCTCTTTGTGTGTGTTTGTGTGTGTGCGCGCGTGTGAGTGTGTGTCGCGGGGCATTGTTTTACTAGATTTCCTTTTGTATGTATTAATAAAATGTATTTTTATTTATGGAATCATGTCTCCGGCTGCCTTTGGTTGAACCCTTATGAGATAGTGAGAAGTTTGTGCGCGCTCCCGTTCAAGGCTGCAGTTATTCGTAGCGCCAGGCTCAAGAGGTTTGTTTTTCTAATTTTCCCTCTTCTCCCTTTAAGTGGCTAAAACAGTTCTAGAACGGGGTATTCAATTATGAACCGGGATGGGTCACGACACTCCGTGGAGACTCCACGGGCCGGGGGGGATTCGAGATGGATTTTATTACACAACGACAGCTCATCAGAAGCACATCACAAGAGTTTAAAGGCAGAGGGCTGATTAAAAGTTGAAGCTCTACAGATACAATCATTTTGCCACTGTGGCCTAGACGTAGAGAAAGCCACACACCACCTGAGAGACCCAGGTTCAAATTCCAGCATCGAACATTAGATGGCTTAGGGGCGTGTGCATGGGCCCGCGCACACCCACACACACTCATGCAAAACCAAACAACCAAAAAGTCCATATATCTGGCTGGTGGACCAGAAATATGCCACCTATTGAAAAGCCCAGGTCTAGAACCGCCACTGGTGATAACACAGGAGAGCACCTCGGGGATGTGAAGAGTACCAGGGTGAGTACTAGGAGTGTCATGATTGCCTTCACACTAAAGGAGGTTTTTCAGATCTAGTCACTTCTAATTAGTAATTACTCTTTGAGTGAGGTGAGGTTAGGGGGTCCTAATGGTGCGGAGTGAAGATGTTGCCTGATAGAGGAATGCAGCAGCCTGGCCTGCCTCTGCTCTATTCTGTCCTGGTAGTTCACCAGCAGCACCAGCAGCAGAAATACCAGCTGACACACACAGTGCTGCAGAAAAGAAGTAGAGAAAATAATATTCAAACAAACAAACAGCATGCTACTGATAGGTTTTCCCTAAATGTTTGAAATTCTTACCCTCATGAGTGAATGCAGAGCTCGGATTTTGCGTGCTTCTTGTTTTGCCTGCAGCAGCCCGTAGCCACACGGCGGTCTGACGGTCCCATCAGATTCCCCAGAAGTCCTGACCACCGCGCTCCCCTGAGCCAACACGTCTTCTGCTTCTGGATCCACAGGCCTCCACAGCACTGTGCAAATCAAGGCCTGCAAAAACACCTGTCCCAGAATAACGGAGATACAAATCAAATGAATGTTCCGCATATGATCAGAAAGGTTAGCAAGGTGGGCTGCGTGGTTGAACTCACCTTGAGAGGTTCCAGAAGTACAACCGAGGTTAGAAAGGCAGTGAGAGCAGATACCAGCCACATGAGCACCACAGTCCTGGAGAAGAGACTTCCATAGAGTCCCACTGCTGCCAGGCAGGCGCCTATCAGCACAGCCATAAAGGGGTAAACCACATGCAGAACCCACGAAGGGAGCAGCCAACTGGGCCGACCTCGAGCAACGCCTACAGAGGGTAGGAGACAATGTGCTGGTGAAGGTTCTCAGTCATCCAGGTCATGTTAATCCAAAAAGGGTTTTAAATAAACTGGACTTCTTTGGTTCTTTGAAGACATTTTGCTTCTCATCTGAGGAGCTTTGTCAATTCTGTCTGTAGCGAGGGAGAGTGAAGCTTCAGACAGTGATAAACAATGCAACACCTTCAATCCTGCCTTCATTAATTTGGCCTGTTACCTATACGCGTGCTGGAGAAGGAGCGGATGGATTCGTGCAGAGCGTCTGGCAGGAAGGTGCTTGCCACCGACTCCATCGACTGCACAGAGGGACACTTATAGAATCCAGCTCCATGTGGTGGAGAGCTGAATTGAAGGTCTTGATGTTTGATCTCTGCTCCACACAGGAACGCTGAAGAACCCTGTTCCCCTGACCAGCTGCTCCAAGAGGGGCTCTGCCTAAAAAGTTGAAAGTTCTTGAGAACACAAAATTGTTTTGGAAAGCATAATTACTAGAACTTGTCTTTACGAGGTTGAGAAAGAAGACGTGGTTCTTGGGGAGTCTCGACCGCTGTCTGAGCTGCTGTTGATTACATCCGATGTCCCCTCTGCTGCTGCTATGGACATCAGCAGGTCTTCCTCTGGTACGTCAACATTAGTCATGCAATAGAATATGACATGTAAGAGCAAACCTTTGAAACCAAATAGGTGGCATTTTGACAGCTTTAGACAAATTCTCCATACAAGGAACTTACTCACCAGACAGAGTTAGAAGCTTATCGTGGTTATGAAGTTGAGTCAGACTAGGATGCAATTGTTGAGACTCTTGGCTTGGCTGAGCAGGAGCATTGTGGAAATGGAAACTGTCCTGAATCAGGGAATGTGAGCATGAAGAAGAAAGATGAGCAGCATTATGAGGCGTCAGTGAGGCCAGGTGGAGTTGGATTATGGCCTTTTTACGCTTCAGCAGGCGTGTGGAGCCTTGTGCAGGTGAAGCCTTGCAAAGGTCATTGGCTTCCTTGGTGGGATATGAGCCTGCAGGCAAACTGAGGAGGCTGCTGGTTGATGGCCATGGCATGACACCCCCTTGATCTGGTCCTTCTGTCAGGGGGACCAAGCCAGAGGCCGTCCAGAAGTCCAGGATGCTGGAGTCTAACGCCTTACTTTCCAGCAACTAGACAATCAGAAGGACACTTTTTGTGTGATTCTGAAAAATAATACATGAACAAATGTGTCTCTTTGCATGTGTTCTTACAGATGAAGGACTATCTCGAACAAAACCAACAGCATCAGGAAGAGACATGAAAGAGGAACTGGAGATACGTGATTGGCTATGGCAGATGTCCATCTCCACGGAGCGGCAAACCGGAGAGGGAGGAACTGAGATGTCTAAAGTTACCTGGGTAACAACCACACACAAACACACACCTGGAATCCTTAGTGCAACTGTGAACTAAAAAAAAAATGGTGCAATAAACACCTACATCTGTCACATTACTGGTAAAATGTGAAGTAGTTGGAGACTGCCGAGTTACCTGACTGTGAACTTTTCTGAACAAGAAACAGATAAAACACTGGAGAGGGAAAACCAGCAAGGCGATCATCATCCCCATGGCAACCGTCTCCCCATTAACCAGTAGATAGGCTGACACAGGTCCACTTGTATACAAAGGATACATTCGGTGAAAACAGCCCTTTTCATTAGGTTTTGGTTGATGAGGTGAAACATCTCACCTGTGACCTTTAATCCCAACAGCCCCAAACCACAGAGAACCCAGTGCCAGGTAGAGGTGAAGCACCAGGGCACTACAGGCCACCCTCTGACCCCTGGTGAAACGGCTATGTCTGGGTCGTTCCCATAGCGACAGCCACAAGTGGTGCTCTGCCATCCCATAAATCAGCTGGGAGGTGAAGACCCGTCGAAACTGAGTAAGCTCCTCTGGGCCTGAGGAGGAAAAATCAAAAGGTTGAAAGCTGTTGGACAAAGATCAGCTTCGGGTACTCGACATAAGCTTACATGAAGCGAGGACTTCCCGCTCCACTGTGCTGTTCCTCTGGTTCTCCACAGAGAGCCAGTCCTCCAGCAGGAAGAAGAACATGTGATCTGTCTGAGGGTCCCACACCACCACATGGTGAACGTACCATGACGGGTCCAAGCCTGTTGACACATGTTGTTGCTGCATATTTCCACTATTCTGTCTTTTGAAAATCATGCTCACTAAATACCTGTGTTGTCATGCCAGATGCAAATTTTCCAAATCTCTCCAAGGCTGTCATCTGTCTCCACCTGAAACTGGTCCAGGCCGCCGCGCTGAAAAGCTCCATCCCTCTGCAGATGGTGAGAACCACTCCCGTTCACACCAAACAGACTGATGCCAACGTGCGCTGTGGTTCCTAAGGAGATGTACCACTCTGGTCAGTTCAAGGTATTTTTAGCACATGCAATCAAAGGATTTATGACTGAACAGTTATTTATCACGATTTTGAATATTTTGACGTCTTTATTTGGTTGTGATTGGCTGACCTGCTCCAGGCCTCACTCCAGTCTTCACCAGCACTCTGTATTGGTACAGTCCAGGTCGGCTACACAGAGGGATTTGGCTCAGTCTTAAGCAGTCCAAGTGGTCCAGTCTGTGTGCAATGAGCCCCACAAGCAGGTGGAGCACAACCAGGACAGCACACACAATCCCTGCTATCATGTTCTGCATGGGACCTTCAGCCTGTAGACACAAGAATACTACAGATGATAATGAATCCTTTATTCATCCTGTAGAGAAATGGTTTCTCTGCTTGAGGAGCAGTGGGCTGCCATTTTGGATGGCGCCTGGGGGGCAACTTGGGGTTCAGTATTTTGCCCAGGGACACTTCAACATGTGGCTCAGGCCCAGGTCTGAACCCTGGTCTGCTGCTCAGTGGACAGCTGCTCTTCCCCCTGAATCTACCACAATGGATGCACAAAATCCCAGCTTTGTTTTTGGAAACATGTCACTTGATTTTGTATGACTGCAAATTAGGGACACTGAGAAGAAAATAAACAAGGAGGAGAGATGAAAGTTGAAATGTCAAGAAAAATGTCAAAATGTTGAAGAAAAAAGTTAAAATATCAGAAGCTGTAAAATTAAAATTAAAAAAATGGCGAGAAAAATATTCTGACAGAAATTTTAAAGCTGAGAGAAGTCAGTCAAGAAAAATGCTGATGTATTATTTCTAGAAAAAAGTCAAAATGTTGAGGAAAAAAGTTGAAGTGTCATGATTAAAGACAAAATGTCACGAAAAAGTCAAAATGACAGAAAAACTGACATTTTTGAGAAAACATTCGGATGTAAAGAAAATTACTAATTTCAGAACAAAGTCAAAATATAAAAAAAAAACATCAAAATGTCCAGGAAAATGTTTAAATGTTTATTTTTTTAATATGAAGAAAAAACTTGTAGAAAAAATATCTACGTATTATTTTCAGTGTATATTTAAAATGTTGGGGGAAAAAACTCCAAATGTCAAGATAAAAGTCAACATACTATTCAGACAAACAACAGAGAAAAAAGTCAAAATGTCAAGAAAAAAGTCAAAGTGCTGAGCGAAAAATGTTCAACATGTTTCCCGAACAATGCTGAAATGTTGAGGTAAAATGTCAAAATGGTGAGAAAAAAGTTATCGTTTTAAGAAAAAGGTGACCGTGCATTTGCCAGAATAAAATAAAAATGTCAAAAAAGTCAAATAATCAAGGAAAAGGTTGTGCTACCGATAACAAAGTTGAAATGTAAAAAAAAAAAGTTTGAATATTAAGATGATTCAAAATGTTTAAAAAATATATAGTCAAAATGTTTGGGGAAAAGAATACTATTTTAAAGTGATAATATGCAGTTTTGCTTGTTTTGGGCTCCCTATGGTGTCCGTTTTAAATCACTGCATTAAATAAAATGGCCCATAATTCTTGCTTAGAAACTGCTAAATCTACCTGTTGAAATGTCTCCTCAGCCTTCATAGCTTTCTACAGGAGCGGTTATTTACTCTTTCAAAGAAATCAGCTGTGTTCAAGCAGGGAGAGATGGAAAAAAATCAGGAATCATGAGCTAAAAACACTCCAGCGCTAGCATAACAGCTAGCCACATTGGGTTAGCCTAACCCTCGTGAGACACGTGACTTCCTGGGTACCGTGACGGCGACAGAGATCTTGCAATCGTGGTATTCTGAATCTAATCACCAGATGGGGCTACGTGACTTTTCATTAACTCTGTAAAGGGTCATATTAGCACATACTGGCTCAAGGAAAAGATTTAAAAATATGAAAAAGTTGCATATTATCACTTTAAAGTCCAAACTAGGGTATTTAAGGAATGGCCCGAGTAAAAAACCTGCAGCTGAGCCTACTCTAGTTGTTCTGTTTCTATAATTATTGTAACTGATGGGTCTGGATGTGATTTTTCTTGCGTAAACTTTAAACAAACAAGGAATTTTATTGAAAATGAGGTGCAGCCTTTTGGCTACTTTGGTAGCAGCATCCTTCAAAATAAGAGTCCCAAACATACACATGTACCTCAAACCACTGGAAGCTTATAAACAAAGCTTTTAGTTTTACTGGAAAACTTTATTAATACACAAGTACTTTCAAAGTTTTGCTGAAGTATTTTGGCTTTTTTGGGGGTGAGATTTTGACTTTTATTTTGACATTTCATCCTTACTTTGTTTTCTCTCAATGGCCCTAATACATCATTATCATTACGTGTGCAAAACTTCAAAATAAAAAGTAAAGCAGCTTGTGCTAACTGCTCTGACATACCGGTGGCAACAAGTCAACAGCACTAGGATGAAGGAACAAACTGGCCCCAAACATGGTGAGGTGCTGGCTGAGACAGCGTGCTGTGTGTAGGGTGCTGCCCTCTAGTGGCCGGAGACCCTCGCTGCTCCAACGCCCCTCTGTCACATTGTAGAACCGACACAGAGAGCTGAACACACACACCGACACCCGGACAGGCCCGGTACCGTTCAGAGACGGAGTCAGGTTGACAGCGAGAAAAGTATCGATTCCATTCAGACTGGGAACAAAAACATTGACGTGACACACATTCCTTCACTAAATGAGCAATCTGAGCACCATGGGACTCACAGAGGAGACAGAAAGATGGTTTCCTCAGAGGAGGTGGTCACAGCAGAGAGCGTGAGAGCCCACTCCCTCACAAGGGAATCCTGGGATACATTAGTCCCCAACGTGACTTCTATCCTGACGTGTCCCACACTCACTGGCGTGGCCCCTGGAAATGCACAACGCAGCTTAAAAACTGCTTTTCATAGTCATAAATTTATCAGAAACCCAAATAAATACAGCCTGGTTATCAACTTTATACGTAGCTGAACCTGTTATTAGTTTATTTAAATGTGTGGAGGAGCTTTCGGCAGGTTAGTAACACTGGAAGTTTTTAAGAAGTTGAAAAATAGGAACTCGAGTTCTGAGTAAAAAGTGACACTGTACCTGGAGCCAGGCTGAAGTTGAAGGAGAGGTAAAAACCTGCCTTTTCATCTAGATCATCCGGAACCTTTACTGTGAAATTCAGCTGTCCTTCGTTGGGTAGTGTTGCTGTGGGACATGTTCCATTCCCGCCTTTATTTCCTCTCCCAGTTCTACCAGTATCCTCTTGTGTCATGGGGTATCTGTTGTGCAGAGTGACCTGTATGGCTTGCTCAGGGGTCAAGTCTTGGATGGGTATCGGCTGACCTTTGGGGGTGGTGAGTTCCATGGCAACCACGTTGGTGGAGATAGGTGGGTTGGCTGCACTAAGCAAAGGGTTAGACTCCAGTACTCCATCCGTACTGAGCAACACCTGCACCACCTCAGAACTCTGACTCCTCAGGTGAGCACTAAGAGAGGTGGGGATTAGAAACGGACAGCTATTAGAGCTTTCAGCTGATGCTGAGTGTGAATGGATGACTTGGTTTCCATTGGACTGGTTTGATTGATGAGAGCAAAGGAGGTCACGAGGGTCTCCAAGGAAACCAACTGTCTTAATGTATTTGTTGGAGAATGAAAGGGGTTCCTCGCCCAGAACACGTGAATGCATCAACGCTCGCATCATCGCTCCAGCGTGACCCAACGCTGACGCGACTAGGGAAGCTGCCTTCAGAGTGCCTGAGTTGGCTCGGTGAGGACTGGGAGCCCGGATGGACTCAGACACAGCAGCCATGGTGTTACCTGGAGAAACAGACCACTGGTTACTTTGAGACTCATCTAATCGTCTAATGCTGGAGATGGTGGATGATCAGCACCTATAACATCCAGGATGTTCCTTCCTAAATCCACAGCTGGTGAATCCACAGGACTAATCTGCTGCTCTACCACTTGGATCATTTTCTCCACAGTTTCCAAAACTCCCTCCTGGCAGCTCCCAGATACAATCTCATTAGGAACAACCTGGGACACAGAGGAAAGGTATCACTTCTACAAAAGTAGGACATGTGATCATGTGATGTGTAGTAAATAAAATGCACTTTGCTGTCTCACAGTGGACTGTGTGAGTGCTGAGCTGAGCTGGTCAACATCCTGTAAAGAGGACACGGGGACAGAGACGAGGGTTCGGGTCACATTTTCTCGGATCTCTTTCCTGTTTGTGAACTCCTCAGGAGTTCCACCAAACTTCACCTGGTGATTAGAATCAAACACTAGATAAAGGTTACCAGTTTAAAGTGTTATGTGCAATGAAATGTTAAAATAAGACGCTTTACCTGATTGAGCTTGCTGATGAGAGCAATGGAGTAAGGGATGATCTCCTGAGGGTTGCCATGTTGGGCCAGAGTCCACAGTTCTGTCTGGCTCTTGTTTCTGAGCCACTGACTGATGGCTTTGTCACTCGGTGGATTCTGAACCATCAGTGTTCTGAAGAATAAAGGCATCGCAGTCATGTGAAGTCCACAAAACCTTTGTTGTTAAAACGTATATTTAAAGTATAGTCAAATGTACAACAAATTTAAAAAATTCACATAAAAATACATATGCAAACAGCTAGAGCCGCCTACTCCAAACCCTCATAACCAATGAGACTGAAGCCCCTCCCACTGAGACTTTCTTTCAAAAGCAAAAACCTGGAGCAGAAGCAAAACATGCCCTTCAGAATAAAAGCCTAATAAAAGCCTAAATGGTCTGAGTAACACAGATTTGTGTGTCAGAGAAATAAAATATGATTTTTTTTAAGAAGTAAGTATTTTGTTTAGAAATATACATATTTAGTTATGAATTTGTTTTTAGAGTCTTTAATTTTATTTTGAATTTCACACTTTTGCTTCTGAAATGTTCTTTTTGGTTGCTTTATTTGGGTATATTTTGGCTTCTTTTGGCACAAATCTTATCCCATAATATCATACAACTATCTCAGATTTACTCCATCGTTAATTTTCTGCACCATCTCAATAATGTTCAGGGTTAGAGGGGGGCTGGAACCTGCACCAGCTGTTTACAGGTGAGAGGCGGGGTTCGTCCTGGACAGATCACCAGTCCATCTCTCACCCATTAACCCAACATGCATGTTTTCCAACTCACTCCTCACTCCCACCTCAAATTGACTATTTTATCACCTGTTCAGAGCGGTGACCTTTGCCCCCAGATGACCTTCTATCATTAGAGTAACTGTGATGACTGTTGTGTTCTCTTGTTCTCCAGGACTTCCCACAGGAATCAAGCAGCTGAACGTTGAACGAGTACCTCTTGGAAGGGGGAAAAAAAGATAAAAACATAATTTTTTATTATACGATCCAAGTATAAATGCAGGATGAAGGTTATTCACCTGTAGAGAGTGAATACAGGGCACTCAGTGCTGATTGGCTGGCATGATGCCACCTGGAAGGTATAGATCAGCTGAGAGCTTTCATCATCATGCCATCCTGTTGATGACAAATCAGATGTTTTTTACTTTGATTTTTATAGAGAGGTCAAAGTTACAGGACCTTTATTTTACAGTACCTGAACAGTTGTAGGTGACCACCGTCTCCAGCAGATGGATACCTGATTCAGGGCTGAGCTCACACACTCCACCTAGTGGTGGACTGTTAGCCTGCATCGTTAAACTCGCACTGCCCCACCGTCCGCTACCAGGCTGGGATACATTCAGGAAAAAGGAATATCTACGACCCAGCTGCAGGACACCTGAACGCAACACCAGGATGGACAAATGTGTTCCTGAGGTTGTGATGTTATTGAGGTCAAGGGTCAGGCCACTCTGGTCTTCAGCTCTCCATGTGTACTGAGTGAAGACAGACAGACATCGTACATGAAATCTATTATTTCGATTTCACTTATTAAACATAACAGAAGTTCAAAGAAATTGAAGAAAAATTTGATGCAGAAAACAACACTTCCATTTATTCAACCATTGCATGTTAAGATCTCTATAATTACCTGAGCCTGGTCATCACACTGTCCACATAGTCCACGAAGAACCACAGGGCTCCTGTGAGCGGTGTGGTGAACGGAGGAACTGACAGAACAGGATGCACATTTTACCGTCACAGGAAGCACCGAAGCATCAGTCACAGTTACCTACGACAAGATAAAACATCATCGTTTCAGAAACGAGTAACACATCTGCTAAGTAAAGCTATGCTAGGCTAAGCTGATCTCTGCTACCGTGAAAAGTTGGTTATACTTTCAAAAAACTTATCAGCAACTTAGCATCATTTACTTCTTTCTGCTTGATTGATGATGAATTTCTAAATGTTTCATTCAAATCTGTCCAGTAGTTCATCAGATATTTTGCTAACAGAGTTGAATCCAATAGTACGGTTTGACTAAAACAGATTAGCTGGGGCAGCCATCTTGAATATGAATGACTCCAAATGTTAATCAGTTGTTGATGCACATGGAATGATTAGTTTTTGAAAATTTCATAAAAATCTGTCAAGTGGTTTTTAAGATGTTTTGCTAACAGACAAACTGAGTAGAATCCATTAGTTCATGGCAAACATTTAAAAATTGCCTTTGCAAGATGTGTTAGAATTCAGTTAGTCCTTGAAATATGAGTGATGGGGAAGATGACAGCAACACGTTTTGGCTGTGTTATTTCTGTGTTAGCTAATGTTGATTATCTCTGGCAGCCATCTTGAATTGGGTTGACTCCAACAGTTACAAACACACATACACAGACAAAACCATTCTTTGGAAAGTAAAACTCACCGTCTGATTGACAGCGATGGGTCTCCTCCCATTCTTGTGGACGGTGAGGATGAATACGTAGAGTGTTCCTGGGTGCAGCTGAGTGCTGAGAACTGTCATCCTCCTGTCTGTACTCTCAATAGGCTGCTTTATTAGAGGAGACTCTGTGGAGTTCTGCAACAGAGTAATGAGTAAGTGTGACACAATGATCCACTAAATAAACTATAAATTCTACTTTTGCTCCTTTCAGATTGTAATTATTCAAATGCAACAATCATCAACATCAAGATGTACCTTAATTAAGCAGGCCCAGTGATACAACAGTGTATCTGGCTCCATATCAGGGTCGTAAGACTCAGATCCATCCAGAACAAGATCCCTCACATTGGGCCACAGTCTACTAGAGCCTCCTTTGATGACCGCCACCAGTGGTGAGTGGACTACAGTGATGTTAGTCTTCTGCTGGACAAATAGAGGAGTTCCCTTGAATGACGCAGTGAATACCAGGCAGTAGTGTCCCACATCAAGAGAGTGCTTTGGGAGTAAGAGGAGAGGTGAGGCAACAGCCTTCTGACTTCGTAGCCAGACTTTGGTCCCATTTGTCAAACACGTCCTTCTGAAGATTTCCCACAGGTATATCGCCTTGTAGGCAGAGCAGTTTATGGTCACACTTGCTTCAAAGAAACTTGGTCTAGATCTGAAGATGGTAGGCTGATTCTGGAGCAGGGAGGCCATAGGGCTGGAGCACTGAAGCTCCTCCACCTCTACTGCTAGATGTGTGGACACGTGGCTGACATTGTTGGCAGCGTTGACCACAATACTGTATTTCCCTGTATAATAATATATATGACTAACAGCACTCAAGTCTGTCACCAGTACTTTGGTTGAATCTCCAAAATCCCAGAAGTATCTGACATTGCTCCCCTCAGTCACTGCAGCAGAAAACCTGACAGCGTGTCCAACGAATATCCTCTGTGAGTGGCAGACAAGTTGGACTTTCTTAACGGGCCATTCAATAGTTAGAGTCTCAACAATTGTTTGAGAGCACACTCCACTGCTGGCATGCACAGTAACTGAGAACAAGCCACTCTCTGATGGAGTAAAGATCACTTCTTGCCCAACGATCAATGTGGGTTTAAAGTTTTCCAGCTGAAACGTCCATGTGTAGTTTGCTGGAAAGCCACTCTGAACTTTGGCCTTAAAACTAGCTTCTTTTAGAGCTTCTAGTGCAGCAAAACAACAGTTTATAAGATGCAAACCTTGGATACTCTCAGTTACAACAACGGTACTGGATATCTTAGCACTGCTGACCAGATTCAGAGCTTTCACTGTGACCAGGTGTTTGCCAGCTGGAAGGCTTGATGTGACAAACTGACCTTCAAAGATCTCCTGAGTTTGAATCCAGTTTTTGTTTTGGAACGTTATATTAAAGCTCACGTTACTACCTTTGGTAACAGATGGAATTAATGTAACCTGTTCTTGAGTACACAACGAGATCTTGCTAATGTTTAACAGGAGACCTTTGATTGGTTCCTGGACGGTGATGTCGTGCAAAACTGTTTGCCAATTTAAATCATTGGAGACGTTTAAATACACCTGATAGATGCCTGTATGTGGAAATATGTACATAAAAGTTGGATTAGTGGAGGTAAACAGAGTCTCGTTGATAGTCCTAACCCTCCAGTCCCAGTGGAAGTCACTACCCTTACTGGTAAATCCATGAAAAGTAAGAGAAGTACTGCTATTGACTGAAAAAGGATGTTTCTGTCCATCAATTTGAAAATCCACCTCTTGGATTTCCTCTTGGACCAAAACCAGTTTGGTGTCATTGCTCTGGCTAAAGACATTCTGAACTGAAACGGTTACGAGACAACGACCCAGATCTGTAAAAGTGTAGAGAATAAAAGGCACACGTGTCAGCAGCGGTGGAGCATTGGTATTCACAGACCAACAGTACTGTAGGTCTGACCCTGAATCCACAAACGCAGTCATGTTTACCGCTTTCCCCACTGCCACAATGTTTGATTGTGCTGCGATGTGTGCACCAGTTACACGTTCTACGGCCACAGCAGCCACACTGGTATTAACCTCACCCAACATATTAGAAGCTTTAAGCTGAAATGAAATCCTGCCGGACATTTTGGCCATGACATAAAAAACCTCTCCACCACCTTGTTGGATTATTCCACTCTGCGTAGCAAGCCAGTGATAAGTAATGTTGGACCCTTTGGTCACCGATGCGGTAAATAACATTTCCTCATGAGCTGGTACATACTTCTTGTTGGTGATGCTTTGACATACAATCTGAAGACCCTCTATTTTTTCATAAACCTCAATTAAAACGTCTCCATCTCTTTTACTGACCAAGTTTTGAGCCGTAACTTTCACTCGAAACACTCCTGGTTTGGAGGATATAAACCGAAACTGATTAGTCCCCTGTTGGGTTGTAGAACCACCGTCCACTGCCCAGTAGTAGTTAATGATGCTAATATCACTGCTTACGGCTGTGATAAGAAGTACCTCTCCTGCTACAGCATAAGGCGGATCAACATAAAGTGAAATGTTTGAAACAGGAAGTAAAACATTCACAGTAAGAGCTGCAGACTCCTGGCTGATGGAGTTGAAGGCTGTAGCATTGACTGTGAATTTACCAGCTGAGTAAAAGACATGCGACACATTTTGCTTCTTCTCCGCTGGAGAACCATCTCCAAAGTCCCACAGCACCGACACATTCCTGCCAACGAGACTGACAACCCAGAATAAAACGGACGTATTGACTGCGATCGCCTCACTTTGACTATCATATGCTATAATGAGCTTACTGACAGGTTTTTGAATGGTGATAGCAGCTTTAATTGTTTTGTTGCTGACTGTGTTGCTCACTACTATGGACACCTCTTCAACACCTTCACTCCTGAAGATAAAACACCTGGAAGAGTTTTCTGTGGAGGCAGCAACGCCAGAGGAGCTGCTAACCCACAGAAACTGGTAAGCTGTAGTTTGTTTGGGGGAAACCGACACTCTGAGGCAAACCTGTTCCCCGATTGTCGCCACGTCCGGAGAAATCTGCAACTCAACACGAGTTATTGGACTTTCAACACAAACGCTTGTGTTAAAGGAAACAGATGTAAAGGAACTAAACACAGTGAGATTTATGAGAAAGATTCCATCACTTGGAAATGTGTGCACGACTGTTGACTGTCCAGTCACTGCAATGGAAGATGAATTTGGTCCAAACGTCCAGTTGAAACTCAGAGAGGAAACGTTTCCATTCACCAGAGCAGTTAGCTGCACGTCCTTCCTCGTGACACATTCTGTTGGGAGGACTCCAGTGACAGTCAGACTGCACACTTCAACAACGACTGATTGATGGGCTTCACTGACAGAGTTGGAGGCGCTCACACCAACCCTGTAGCTCCCTGGAAATGTATAAATATGAGAAATTAATCCATCTGTAAGATTTCCCAGCAGAGACCCATCACCAAAGTCAAAATCCCAAATGAGACTAGAGCCTGTGGCAACTTGAGCTCTGAAACCCACAGGAATGCCTGCTTCACTCGGTCCACTGAATGTGACAGTCAGTCCAGAGACTTTCTCCATAACGACCACCATGAGTGAGGCACTTAGAGAACTAACTGTGTTGTTGGCAGATACTGTGACATTATAAACTCCTGCTGATTCAAAGCTGTGGTCGACTTTCTGATGGAGTCCTCGGAGAAGTTTGGAAGCATCACCAAAGTCCCAAGTGAAGAGGGAGGTGGAGGTGGAGGGTTTGATGGAAGCCTCCAGATGAAGGGTCTCCTTCACGACTGGAGCCAGAGTGGTGGAGGAAATAAGGAGGCTGGTCAGCTGAGGGCGAGCACTGATCTTCATGGAGGAACTACTGTTGACAAACTGGTCAGAGACTTGAACACGAAGCGTATAATTCCCTGGAGAGAGCAAATACACAGAAATATGTTTAACTTTGAGGTATTGAAAGTAAACATACCTGTAGTGAGCAGCAGAATTAAGCATTTAAAGCGAAACCAGTAGACATACACAGTAGTGAGTAGTAACTAGTTACATTTACTCAGTTACTTTTACTTGAGTAACTTTTTGGAAAAATGTACTTTTATGAGTATTATTTCACCATGCTTTTTCTTTTACTTGAGTAAAGTCTCTGAATCCTCTACCTACTGCGAGTAGAACAAACAAAAATACACCAGACAGACACACCTATGCTACAGTTATACACTGCAAAAACTGATTTCTAAGAAAGCAAAATAGCCTTGTTTTTAGACATTTTGACTTATTTTTTGTCTGAAAAGAAAATATATTCTTACAGCCCTACTTGAAATAGGCCAATTCTTCTTAAATATGGTCAAATATTCTAGATTTGAGCAAAAGAATCTGCCAATGGGGTAAGCAAAATTTGCTTGGATAGATTACTTAAAACTAGCCAATTCTTCTAAATTCAGAACATTTTGCTAGTTTTAAGGAATCTAGCCAAGCAAATTTTGCTTACTCCATTGGCAGATTCTTTTTCTCAAATCTAGAAAATTTGACCATATTTAAGAAGGTTTGGCCTATTTCAAGTAGGGCTGTAAGATTTTATTTTTAGACAAAAATAAGTCAAAATGTCTAAAAACAAGGCTATTTTACTTTCTTAGAAATCTGTTTTTGCAGTGTAAAGCCACTTGTTTCTGCACCAGCTTTGTTTTTCTACTGTCATTTTCTAGTTAGCTAGCTGTCTATATCTAGCTTTCTTGCAAGCTAGCTAGGTAAAAATAGCTAGCTACACAGATAGCTACCTAGCTAGATAGGTAGCCACATAGATATCATATATAAAGGCTAGATGAATCATCCGGGGTTCAACAGCGTAGCTACACGGCGGCCATCTTGGGGCAGACAGCTGACGTTCTGCTCTCTATGGCAGCAGATGGAAGGTGAGCATCAACTTAACTAAAAACACTCATAACTTGATGAAAAATGAACGGGTTTACAAACGGTTTACTTTCTTACAAACCTTATAGACTTGAGATATGATACTTTTAGAATTTATGAATTTCCCGACCATTATCCATATATTTTGATATATATTCACAGCCTCTGATGTTTATAAAAATGCAAGCCGTTTGAAAATCGGTTAAAAATTGAGCAAGTTAGAAGTATTTAATAGTACATTCTCCATTGACACCAGTGTTATGATAGGGGGCAGCTGACTGCCCCAAGATGGCCGCCGTCGTAGCTACGTCAGGGTCCATTGACAAACAGCGTGGGTAAGGTATCTAGTGATATATATGATATCTATGGGTAGCCACATAGCTAGCTAGCTAGAGCGACCGTAAGTATTGGCATTATATTGAAAATTAAAATGCATTAGAAAAGTGTTTCTTCTGCTTAAAGTTGGCTATTTAGTAATTTTATGATGTATTTGTATCAGTGTTTTTCATTTTAGCCTTTAAGATACTAGAATTTAAGACTATATTTTTGTCTGTCTGATGACTTAATAATAATTTTAAAAAAAAATCAGATGGATATTACCGAGTACTCAAGTAGGCTTTTTACCAAATACTTTTTTACTCTTACTCATATATATTTTTTGTACAGAAACTTTTTACTTTTACTTGAGTAAAAATATGTTGAAATACTCTACTTAAGTAAATGTTTTTGGATTCTCTGCCCACCTCTGTATACACAAAGTTTTTGGATGAGTGTGCAGTAAGTGCCAGATCAAAAGTGAGACTAGAGTCAAATTCCTTGTGTGCAACTGGACCAAAGAAAGCTGATTTTGGTTCTGATTATTCCTACAGCTCACCAGGAGAAGACTTGTTCCTGTGGGTGTTTACCTGGGATGGAGTAGGTGTGATTTAACGAGTCATGAACGTATGCCTGCTTCTCTCTTTCCTTCAAAAGTCCCTCCATGTTCTGACATGGAGCAGAATGTGTGTGGATGACATCATCACTGCCATCCCCAAAATCCCACCTTCATGACAAGTAGCACATAGAAACTATTAATTATTAAACATGGCTGATTTCAATGCCTTTAGTGTAAAATCTGTATGCTTTTCCAAAATTAACTAAAGAACTTTATATTTTTCTTTACTAAGTAATCCTTTGAGGCTCTTACTTAAAAGTAACGGGGAGGGAGACGTGCACTTTGACCCTCATGGCGTAGAGGTAAGTAACATTCACAGCTATGACCTCCCTGACCAACAGGAAGTCAGGCTCAATCGGCGGCGTCACTTCTTCAGCTGTCAGGAGGATTTGGAGTCTCTGTGAACTCACAGGGTTTGATGCAGTCACCTGGAAGAAAGTTTACAAAAATACAGCTAATCTAAATTCACTAACATCTAAAACCTCAGGATTTGTTCAAATTTGACAGCTAATCTGCGTACATGGAGTTCACGCTCTGTTGCTTCCTCAAACGTTACACTGTAAGACTCTCCTTCCTGTGCAGTCGCCTCCACGTCATCCATCAACCAGGTGAATTTTACCGGAGATCCCCTTTGTACTTTGGCTATAAAAACCTGCAAAGTAAAATGTTAAAAATCAAACACAGAAACAGTCAAAGACATTTGAACCCAAAGAGTTCTATTTCTATAAAATGCTTTTAATGATGCTTTCTTTATTGACTTACCTGTGACACGCGTATGAGAGTCCTTCTGCATTCTACCGGCTCAACGCTCAGCCCCGTCACTGCCTCGTAGCCGTGAACGTCCACACTCCGCCTCTGAAATCTACCCGAGTCTGTCACGCTGATGTTGAGCACCTGAACCCCTGGTGATGTCAGCACGAGCATCACAGAGGAAAACCAGCTGTCTTTAGACTTGCAGTCAGGAATGGGCTGACCTACATCTTCAGGACAAGATGACTGAAAAGGGACCTCCGTTTGGAGAACCGGGGCCGACCATGAACTTGTGGCTTTTTCTGCAGCCAGAGCTTTGACAATAATAACTGCTGGGACATTGATTTCTAGGTGAATCTGGTTGTTTTGATCTGGTCGAGGGTGGATGATTGTGAAGTCAGGTCTTAGACTGGGACCTGAGGTCAGGGGGCTGGTATGAGAAGCTGTGGTTGTCTCTGTGTTTGAGTCAGAAACTTCTTCCTGTTCGGTTACCCTGTGAAGTTGATCCTCGTAAAGGACTCTCAGATCACACACCACCTCATCCACCCACTTGCTTTCTGGTGGGAGTGACGTGAGGCCTCCCTCCCACCAGCCTCCCCACTCCTCCCTTCTAAGGGAGAGGTAACTTTGTCGCCAGGGAGAGTTTATTGATGCATAGCAATGAAGAAACGTTCCAGAGTCCTGGGTGTGTTGCACAGCTACGACATCGTCAGGGTACACCAGGATGGCTCGCTCTGGAAGAAGGATCTGTTGCAGAAAATACACAACTGTTAAAATAAATAATATCCACTCAAGGTTATAGAAACAAAAATCAGCTCACATTCAGTGTTTTTAACTCAGAGCAAGGGTTTATCTTCAGGGGCAGGTCTGCCACCAGGTGGTAAAAGGGAGGAAGAGCGGGATATCGTGGTGGTAAAGTGAAGCCTCGGCTGATCACTGCAGGATCAAACGGACTACATGGACTGGTGTTCGGCACACAAGCCTCCAACAGGTGGCACCAGTACTGACCAATGCTGCAGGCCCCTGTGGTGTTACAGAGCGGCTGAGCCGAGCAGCAGCTGAAAGGATTGAGAAGAGAGCTGCAACCTAAAGGGAGGAGAGATCATTCTCAAGTCAATATGAAAAACTGAAACATGTCTGAAGGAGTTTTAAACAGCGCCAATGCTGCTAATTCATTGTAATCTAATAAATAAGAAATGTAGAGACGAAAGATAAAGAAATGTTAGAGCTGCTGCCAGTGGCTCATTGGGATCACCATGGTAACCACACACTGGAAGTAACCAGGCCGGAGCTGCAATCAAACCGGCAGAAGAAAATCTCAGAAATCACAAAAGGTTAAACTGTGATTGTTTAAAAACCATAAAAGAAATCAAAACTCCAGTTCACTCATCTAAAGTCCAACTTCCTGTGTCCTGTTGGAAGATGTTTCTGTAAATTCTATGAGCTCTAAAGGGGGCTTCAACGATTGTGCATGGTGAAATTTTTGCAGGTTTTTGCTAATTTTGTCTAAATCTACCCAAAAATCTAAGCACACCAATTAGACTTTACATTCTGATACGTAGTTTGTAAGCTTTTGTAAACTGCTGGGTGTGAAAACAGACAAATACTGAAGAATTAGGACGGTAGTGTGGGTGCTACAGTGGTCAACCTTAAAAAGGAAGATTTAGAGTCATAGAGTACCTGGTGGTACCAGGTGGTGGTTGGGACTGCAGTAGGGTCGAAGGATCTGCACACGGGCCAGAGAGGACACAGGGCTGGGCTGGACCACCAGCTCTACTGATACCAGCTGACCAGCGTGACTGAACCACAGACCTGGGAACAGTAGCATCTGTAGGAGTGATAACAACAACAGGATATACAGGAGGTTTACTAAAACATTTAATGGCAGACAATTTATTTAGCATCATGTTTAGAAGTTTCTTCTTTTATTAAAAACATTGTCATGGTTGCATTTCACCAGTTTAAACTGGTCTTGTAGACTAGCATCACAAATTGTCATCCAAATACTTCTGGCCTTAAAGCGACCAGATGGAGTATTGTTATTAGTACTTTTACCAAAAACGGTCATATTCAGTCCCACACATGTCTACTGCCCTCTGGTGGAGGAGCTACAGGTGGAAAGGGACCATTTTATTTCTTTATTGTATAGAGGCGCCGCTAAGGAGCGCCGCTAAGGAGCGCCGCTAAGGAGCGCCGCTAAGGAGCGCCACTAAGGAGCGCCGCCAAGGAGCGCCGCCAAGGAGCGCCACTAAGGAGCGCCGCTAAGGAGCGCCGCTAAGGAGCGCCGCTAAGGAGCGCCGCTAAGGAGCGCCGCCAAGGAGCGCCACTAAGGAGCGCCGCCAAGGAGCACTTATATGGCAAGACACATGCTGCAGCATTTGCAGCATCTTGACCCCCCCCCCCCCCCCCCCCCCCCCCCCCCCCCCCCCCGAGACAAACTCATAACAATGGCAAAAAAATAAATAAAAAATTCCCCCTTTATTTTTTTGACAAATCGCACAGAGCATACAAAAACACACAACAGATTCCACCATGTTATTTATTTATCTATCCATCTTGTTGAAGGTCTCACTGTAGAGGAACAATTAAACATGAATAAAACTTTAATATTTGTGTGCAGTTTAGGTCTGACACCAGACTAACCTCCACTGTGTGCTGCCCAGTATCAGGTGAACTGGGAAGTGGTTGTATCTGGGTGCGAGTGTAGACTCCAGTCATCAGAACCAATCCAGTTAGGTAATTCTCTAGAGGTGGTAAAGAGTCTGGACAGAGACGAATACAACAAATCATACAGTGGTATTGAAAGGACACTTCTCCAATTAATTGTCATGGATTTATTGGTTTCCAAGTGTCTTTATAAAGTATATTTGTTATTTATAGACCCCTCAACTTCATAAAGTTCCATATTCCTGATTAAACTCTGCTGATCAACTCCAGTTCCAAAGAGCCTTCTCTTATAGACAGATGGGAAATATGTCCTTGTGCTTGTTTTGGACATTCGTTCTGACCTCATGTCTTATTTTGAAAGTCCATCATCCATTTAAAACCTACCAGTGACTTGATTTTCACAGATGAAGCCGTATCGCTCATCACATTGAACCCTCCTCCATCTTTCTGGGTTCCCCAAGGCCATCTGAGGGCACAAGCCCCAACTTGCTCCATTCATGTCCTGCCGTACATCCGCTAACTGGTCAGGTCCTTCTCCCTCCAATCCATTCAGCCATATCCACACTGTGGTTTCTCTAAACCGAAACACGAAAATGGTTATTTCTATTTCAACGGAGTGAAAACTGATTTTTTTGGGGGGGGGTTGACTTACTCTGTAAAGTGATGGTGGATGAAATCTTGCATCTCCTTGTTTTCAACAGATGCTAAACTTCCACCCCAAGTCGCTCGACATGAATCCTGAGCCTCAAAAAATGATGACGGTGAGTCGGAGAGCCAAAAACACTGCCGGCTGGACAAGTGGATCTTACCTCCTTTTGGACAAGAAACATCGCCTAGAAGACAAAAACCAAACGGGCATCAGAGAGGAATCCATTTACACCTGAGAATCAGATTCAAGAAAAACATGTACAATCTTGATTAGCTTTTAGCTAATTGCTAAATTGCTTTTGGTCAAATACAACATCTGCATTTGCAAGATTTCTCATGATTTGTTATCACTCAGAATATGTATTATGAATTACTCCCAGCTACTAACGCATCGTATTTTACCCTAATCTCTGTAAAACAGGGCTCGCCTGATTACAGCAGCAGCTCCTCTTCCAGGAGCTGCACGGGAGGTGCCACACCGATTCGCGGTGAATTTTATTTAATAAAAGGCGATCAGAAATAGGAGGCTCGTGGGCTGCCTATTGAGTGCCCCTGGTCTACAGTTAGCTTTTGAAAGTGCATGTAAGCAGACAGTTGTACTAAGTCATTTTTGTTTGTTAACACTGATTATATCTGGCAGCCATATTGAAATGTGTTGACTTCTAGTTATCTGTTGTACATCTGTTGATGACTTTCTGAGAGTTTAAACAAAATCCATCCAATAGTTCATGAGATGTTTTGCTAACAGAAAAACATTCCTAATGTCCTCGTGATGTGATAAACTTTCACATCATGGTCCTACAAAACAACACCTTCCATCACAGCAGAGCACATCAGAACTGATACTGTTTTGAAGACAATAGAAGTGGCATACTTTCAGGTAAGATCTAAAACAACGTTTGTAACCACCATTTTTTAAAAACAATATCATTTTGATTCAATACAAGGTCAAGAAAGTTTCTTACCTCTGGTTGTGGAGATTAAAACCACCCAAAGAATCCAGAATGGTGCCTGATTTCGTGCTACACCTGCCATCTTACTGAGAGACTTGCCTTCTAAGTAACAGGAGCATCACAGAAATCAGTGAATGCACAGAATCCTCTCATCTTTTTCTTGTTAGCGACTCAAAATCACCCCTTTACTGTCCGTGTTCTCATACAAGTTCAGAATCAAGCGATCCTCTTGGTGCTCCTCCGATCTCCCACCCAGCTTTGCCCCCTTTTCACATTTCCTTCCACTTATTTCTCCTATACTCGTCTTGGAGACACACATGAGTTATGGTGGATGGGTCATTGTTAAAGGCCTCCTGTTCACTCTCTGTGAACGCCTGGGTGACTTCTACTCTGTCTCTCAGCAACAGCCACAGAAGCAGAGTGGACAGAGGAGGCCGGTGCTGCTCATTAGCATGTTGTAAAACCTCTGGTGGAAACAGGTTTCGCCTAAGGCGGGATGCTATCCTGACAAAGACTACGTGTCCAATAATGAGTTGTCTGACAGTGCATTTTTATTGTTAAAGAATTAATATCCTGTGGACGTTAAGCTGCCTGGTCTTTATCCAGATCTGGAGACATCGTTTCTGAAGCATTGTGTTCCCATTCTGTTTTCCCAGCACTAACACCAGGACCTCATCACTAACCAGACAAAAGCTCTGTGACGCAAAAAACAGCTACGGTTTAAAAAGACAGGATGCCATCGGCATTGCCTTGGGAACAGATAAAGTTGAAAGCAATGATAAGGGAACTTTAGCTTAGAATTGTCAGGCTGTTACTATAGTAACTAGTGTCCCTTTTATTTTTTATTTTTTTGTAAGACTATAAAGGAGGAGACAGTTCAGCATGAGGGTGTTTGAACTTCATTTAAAGGTTCCAAACAAGCATGTTATATTCCAGGAATGCATATCCCCCCATCACTTTTCATGTCAGAGTTTTAAACCAAGATATTGTGATGTCAGCAACCATCAAGTTTTCATTTAATATCTGTATTAGTTGAGTTACAGTATGTAGGACATCTGGCTAACAGACAAAAAGGACCGACTCCAACAGTTATTGCCAAGGTTTAAGGCAAATATCTCATGCAAAGTGTAGTGCTTGGACTACAGTAATGGGGATGAACCTCGGCTACCACCGTTTTCAAACTCTAACTCCGTATCTGTAAAGTAGCCTATTTTGTGTTACATAAACTAGCTGTGACGACCATTATGCATTTTATTTAATTCAAATGTTAAACAATTTTAGGTCCACATGAAATGATTTCCTGAAAAGTTGTTCAATATTTCATGAAATATTCTGCTAACAATCATGGACATAAAGAGGTTTACGGTGGCTAATCTGAGATTTAGGATTGCTTTGTGATGCTAGCAGTGTCTGCTAAACTGAGAGGTTTGAACATAAAAACATTGACTGTTCTACATACAGATGAATAAAGATTGACATAAATACATATACACACCATTGGTCAAAAGCAACAACTAAAATAACACATTTTTTTCTTTACAGAATTGTTTAAATTCAACCACATTGGAGGGTTTCCCCAACATGAATGACCTGTTTAAGGTCAAAGATTAGACATTGTCCTCCAGATTTCAGCAGAAGTGTAGTTTACCACCACCATCTGTGAAGCGCTTTGGGTGTCCGGAAAGGCGCTATATAAATCTAATACATTAATATTATTACTATTTAACTGCTAGACTGGGATAAACCTCCCTGAACAGGATTTAAAATACAGAAAAAATAAAAATGGAAAGTATCAGAAAAAGTCACATTAGGTAACTGGGGTAGACACATCTATTTTTCTTTATACTTGTTCCCACCCAAAATCTCAACTCAAGTTGGCAACCCTGTAGAGCTTGTTACAGTTAACGAACACCAGGTGGCAGCAGAGAGACTTTAAATACACTCAACAAGGAAGTGGAGGAAGCGGCGAAGAAGTTACCGGATAATGATACATCAAAGGTAGTATAAACGAGAGAAAACATCACCAAATAGTCTATTTTTGTTGGAACAACTTATTAAAAAGCAAGTTAGTGCTTTCTACCTGCACGTGTCTCCAAACGGCTTATCTAATTTAACGTGTCGGTGTTTTACCGGAGCAGGAACATAATGTTTTGGTCACAATCCGCAGCCGCTGCTGTATTACGCTGTATTATAGAGCAGTGATGTGTAATTACTTTAAAAAAAAAAAAAAGAAAAACGTATTTTATCATAATTGTTTTTTTAATTTTTATTCGGTTAACATATCGTGTTGTTATGATTCCGAGTAGAGAACAACACAATAGAGGAAGTTACTTAAATTAGTTTTTTTCTTTATTTATATGTATTATTTTCACCATTTATATGCCGAATATTCCGGAAGACGTTAAACGTTGATAACGTTTCCTAATTACCAGGTTTTCTTTTGTTAATACAAATCAACAGGGTATTAAATATAAAACTGTTGATAATTAGAAGGAAGTTTGGTTCATTGCGTGCAGGGAGCTAGCCGGTTTGTTTACTGAGGTTAATTTGTCTTTTATACTCAGTTTTATGGTCCAGATCAGACTGATAAAGCCTTGATTTTATATTATAATCAAACCTGAGGATTCTGTGCGTCTTCATATAAACTGGAATTGATTTAGAGTTGTTTAATAAAAGGATAACTCTTGCTTTGAGAGGAGATTTGAACCTAGTTGTTTTTTTTTAATAAAGTGAAAGTTATTCTTTTTAACGTGTGCTTGATGTACTACTAATCCAATTTGTTTTCAGTTTTTTCTCTAAAACAATGACAAAATCAGTATAATCAGCCATTTAGGCAATCTAAACCTAAACATAAATTCTAACGTTTTTACTTCTTATCTCAGTGGTCCTTCTTAGGTTAAATTTATTAAGAAAATAGGACCCATCCTGACAGAATTAGAAGTAAACACATGTGATTTGATCTAGTAATTAAGTAAAGGCATTGTGCCAAGAGATTATTCCCACAAATTCCAAAAAAAGAGTTTTCCCAAATGTATAAAGGAGGCATACATTGGTATTTGTTTTTTTCCACATCCATTAATTTATCCATTAGTCATTATCACAATTTATTTTATTTTCAGTTTTATTTGGATTCATCATTTTACATTTAGTTGATTTCTTTCTCGTTTTCCATTTTATTTTTTTCTATTATTGTCTAGATTTAATTAAAACATTTTTTTTTATTTCTTACCGTTTGGAGATTTATTTTCTTCTCTAATATTCCCCTTTTGATTTGGTGCCTGGAGCTACAGAACCAGCCACCATGTTGTATAAAACAAACCCATTTAAAGCTCAGATTTGATGCGTTGTTGCCATTCTGACTTTTTGATACATCTCCCAGCAGATTCTATGCTCCAGCTAAGGACTTCTCAAGAAGAAGAACGCAGTTGTGAAATCTCCCAGCTCAGGCAGGCGGTGCTACAAAACAATGACAGACTCCTCGACAAGATGCTCTGCCAGGAGATCTACAAGAAAGTCATCAACTGTAGGGGAGGCTGGGGCATTGCAGGCACCCCCCTACATGCTGCTGTGTCTAAAGGCCACCTCAGCTGCCTCCAGGTCCTGCTAGCCCACGGTGCTCTTGTAGACTGCGTGGATGTGAAGGCCCAGACGCCTCTGTTTGCAGCCGTTCGGGGTAAATATCTGGACTGCGTTTTAGCTCTCCTCGGAGCCGGGGCCAACCCCAACGGGAACTCTTCCAACAATGGCTCCCCGGTCCTCACCGCAGCGCGGGAGGGCGACGTGGAGATCCTGAGGCAGCTGCTGATACACGGCGCCGAGGTGAACTCCCGCTCTAAGGTTTTACTGTGGACTTCCAGCGCCAGGGTGACCAGCGGGCCGCTGTACCTGGCAGCTGTTTATGGACACATGGAGTGCTTCAGACTGCTGCTCTTTTATGGCGCCGACCCGGATTACAACTGCACAGACGCCAAGCTGCTGAGCGCCATCAAGCAGCCTAAAACGGTGCTGGAGATGTGCCTGAGGCACGGCTGCGGCGTGGAGTACATCCAGCTGCTGATCGACTTCGGTGCAAACGTCTACCTCCCCACGCTGATCATCGAGAAGTCCACGAAGCAGAATGAAGCCGTGGAGCTGCTCCTGAGGGAGAGAGGTACTGAAAACACAAACCGTCCTACAGTTCACCTGCAGGATGAACATCAGTTTCTTTATTCTGTAAAGCATCACAGGGCGATAATGACACGTCTTCTCCTCCTGTCGTCTCCAGGAAATCCTAAAGCCTTGACCTCACAGTGCCGCCTGGCTGTGCGACGATACCTCAAAAAGATCAACAAGATCCACTGTATCGAGCAGCTGGACATGCCCACAAGTCTCAAAAACTTCCTGCAACACAAACCGGTCCCAGTCACTGTTCTGTGAAGAACAACAGGTTTTATTTTAGGATTTTCAGTTGGAGCTTTGGTTCATCTGTGTGCTTTCAACCACATTTGTCTTAAAGTGTCTTCTTTGTGTTTTCTGTTCAGGCTGTGTGTTCACTCGTCAGATTAAAGGTGTAAATGTGTCGTGTTGTTTCAGCTGTGTGTTTTTACCAGTGTTCTTTGAAAGATGCTGGTTTTTGGAAAGTTTTTAACACTTTAGGAGAAGTTATTTTTTTAACTATCTGAAAAGAGCTAACATGCATGCTATTGGCTGTTTTCTGTCAGGATGTATTAGGGCGACCAAAGGGAGGGGAAAAAAGGACTTTTTCATTTTGCTTTGTTTCCCAGTTTTGAGATTTAAGTCAAAATGTTGAGAAAAACTCAAAACAGTTCCAACAAAAAGTTGAAATGTAGAAAAAAAGGTGAAATTTTGAGGAAAAAAAGACAAAATAGTGACACTAAGGTTGTTACTTGGTTAAAAAGTGAATCAAAACTAAGATCTAAGATACCCATAATGCCTTGTGAATTAGGGTGACTTTATGCTTGAGATTTGGTCTTAGCTTCTCAGAATCCTCAGATCTTTAGGCTGCAGTGTGAGTGTTACAATAGAAAAACAATAATCAACTATTTTTATAATCTTTAGATTTGTGTTTTGAGACTCTTATTTTGAAGGAATGAACGAAGGTCACTGATTTCTGCTGCAGAAGTTAAGCCTGCGCCTTGAACTGATTCAAGAAAAAACTTTTCTTTGTCATTTAAACAGTAAAACCCTAAAACAATAATAAAAAAACAAATATTGAAAGGTTCAGGAGCAAAACGGGGTTCGATTCCTCAGGCTTTTCTTGAATTGGCCTTTTTTTCTCTTCAAAATATCAACTTTAGTCTTAAAAAGCTGGGAAACAAACGATATTTCTAACTTTAGTCTTCTGAGTGGCTCCACACTGCTTCAGCACAAACTGATTTTTCTGATTGAAGGCCCAGTTTTCTGCTCTTTTATTTAAATTATAAATAAATTCATACACACAAAAACACAACCAACTCAAGCATCAAAGTTATAAAAATGCTATTTGCAAGGTGAATATTTATTTTTTAAATTATTCTCTTAAACGGACAGACATGTTTGAGCTTGAGGGAAACTGAGAAACACAAAAACCCGGAGTTTAAACTTCAACACAGACTAAAGAATGTCCTTCCTCAGACTGACCAGTAGATGGCAGAAGACTTTTAAAAAGAAGGACGTTTGATTCAAAAACTGCCAGCTTGGATGTTTTAGTTCCCATAAAGCAGAAAATCTGAAGAAGAGAATTCCCTGAACACATCCCGCCTTTCTGGTGATTATTCACTGACAAAGATTCATTTAGTTTTTGATAACTGGTAATTATTTTCATAATTTCACAAAAAGCTACAAATGTCAGCAAAACATTCACCAGCTCGGGAGTCAGAAGAAAGATCCTAAAACTCATTTCTGAAAAGATCAGCTGCTCCTAGAAAAGGACAGACATGTAGATAAATGTTCAAGTACGTCAACCCTTAAAAACACTTCTCACATCAAATTCAAGTAGCGTAACTCAGATATTTCATTGCATAACAGCGTTTAGTAGAAAACGCTGTGTTTGGTCCCATTTTTGAAAACAGGTCAGTCAGTTTTATGCCTGCTGAAGGTTTGGTCCGTCGCCGTGGTTACCTCAGCCCAGCCCTACGTCCAGTGACATCATCACAACGAAGCCCAGGATGGAGGTCCAGGACGCCAGCCTCCCGTTTCCACTGGTAGCATCGTGGAGGAGGAAACAAAGGAGCAGATGAAACAAACGTAGTTGATTTTAACGCTACATCGAAGCGTTTCCCTCTCACCTGACTTGAGCCTCAGGTATGATGTCATCCACCACCACGTAGACCATCGCCCCGGCTGCGAACGCCAACGCGTACGGCAGCAGAGGTTCTGCCAGAACGACAGCGCCGGCTCCCAGCAGGCCGGCTATGGGTTCCACCATCCCGCTGAGCTGGCCGTACCTGAGGAGAGACCATCAACAGTCTGATCCAAATGGAGACGCTACCATCAGGTAACAGACAGAAAAACCCACCAGAAAGACATCCACGTCGATAATCCTGAACCCCGCAGAGGCAGGCTCACTGCTAAGCCTTCTGGGAAATTCTGGATGCCAATTCCAATGGCCAGATTCCTGTTGAAGCACAAAAATAATCACAACTTTTCTCTTAACGACAAACGTAAGTGCTTCATGTAAACACTATTTAAAACCTTCACACAGCTGTAAACTTTGAAATGTACGGCTCTATTAGAATTTTTTAAATTTGAAGTCGAGTTTAGAAGCAGAACTAGCCATCTGTAGCACTTCCTGTTGGAATTTCATCCGTTTCTTGACAAAATATCTAATATGAAACTGAAGGTGGACGAAAAGGTTTAGAAGGTAGTTTTCTTTTAGATCAGATGACAGTATGTCATGTAGTAACTGGCCTCACGGTGACGAACGGTTAGCTCATCGGTTTAGTCAGAAGGTTGTTCATGCTAACAAACTTCAAAGGATCTGAACTATCCCTTTAAGGATCTCAATCCCTCTAC
Source organism: Callopanchax toddi (assembly GCA_006937965.1). Classification (NCBI taxonomy): domain Eukaryota; kingdom Metazoa; phylum Chordata; class Actinopteri; order Cyprinodontiformes; family Nothobranchiidae; genus Callopanchax; species Callopanchax toddi. Next base: position 1,105,736 of record SSNR01000008.1, on the reverse strand, counting down.
TAAATGGGATTTTAGAGTCATAAATCATGGAGTGATGCGGGGATGCCAACAGGAACTACAGGAAACGTCTGGGAAAGGTTTCTGTAAAGTTTTATTTTTATTGTATCAAATACTTTTTTCATGCAATATCGATTTAAAAACCATACAATTTGATTTTCTGTGTTTTATTTAGATTCTGTCTCTTTAAAAGTGGGAAAACATGAAACGTTTGCAGTATGTCTAATACTTACGGTATGCTCCCCACTGTACTTGGAAGATTTTAAAAAATTAATCTGAGTGTGTTAAAACACCACAAAACTCTACTATTGGTTCTGTTGATCAAACAGTCAACACTTTGTTTACTCTGCACTGACAGTAGTAACGTGTAGCCACTAGATGGCAGCAGTATGTAAGTTAGTAAGTAAAGCTCCCAGTGAAAGACTTGAAGCTTCTCAAGGTGACCTGCTGAAGTGGTTCCACTCATTTCACCCAAAATCAACCATTTTAACTTTTTAACAAACTTTTTAAATCAGTTTTAGTTCTTCAAAAACATTTAGACATCTAACTAATGAACCACACTGGATGGTTTGTTCCAGGGTGAATTTATTGTGGATTTTCTCTCTTTCACATATAAGTATAAACATAAATCATTTAAGTGGTTATTAAAGGTTAACTTGAAAAGCTGATTAACTTCCTGTTAGTGAGCAGTGTCTCTTTGCAGCAGAAAACGGATGTTTGTCAGAACTTATTGAACCGAGGCCAGATGTAGGCATGGGCAAGGGGGGGGGGGGGCATTGCCCCCCAAATTCCATGACTGCCCCCCCTCCAAACGCGATTGCATGCAGAAATAACAAATTTCAACAATATTTCAGTGAAAAATGGTCAGAGTGAGCGCTCTCTTCCGTTTGTCCTCATTCAAAGAAGCTACTGATGAATGGCACAGAAAGAAAGAAAAACACAAAAAAGAACAAAAAACAAAACAACCCCCCCAAAAAAAAGAACAAAAAAAACACAAAAAAGAACAAAAAACACAAAAAAGAACTAAAAAACACAAAAAAGAACAAAAAACACAAAAAAGAACAAAAAACACAAAAAAGAACAAAAAACACAAAAAAGAACAAAAAACAAAACAAAAACACAAAAAGAACTAAAAACAAAACAAAAAACCACAAAAAGAACAAAAAAACAAAACAAAAAGAACAAAAAACAAAACGAACTAAAAAACACAAAAAAGAACAAAAAACACAAAAAGAACTAAAAACAAAACAAAAAACACAAAAAGAACTAAAAACAAAACAAAAACACAAAAAGAACTAAAAACAAAACAAAAAACCACAAAAAGAACAAAAAACAAAACGAACTAAAAAACACAAAAAAGAACAAAAAACACAAAAAGAACTAAAAAACAAAACAAAAAACCACAAAAAAGAACAAAAAACACAAAAAGTACTAAAAAAACAAACAAAAAAGAACAAAAACAAAACAAAAAAACACAAAAATAACAAAACAAAAACACAAAAAAGAACAAAAAAACACAAAAAACCAAAAACAAAACAGATGAGTGCAGCCTCAACAGGGCATCAGCCAGTGTCTTACTTGTGCCGGTCCCAAGCCCGGGTAAATGCAGAGAGTAGGGATCAAATATGAACATACAGTAAATATATGGATAGAGGAACTGATGGTGTAGTTTTTGATGCATTTAAGGGATTGGGGGGATGTGATGACCAAAACATTCTTAGCATGTCCACACTCACCCCCCCCCACCCCCCTGATATTCTACCTGTCCCCCTTAGTGGGGCTGGCTAGATCCGGCCCTGTATTGAACTGAACAGTAATCATCTGACACCTCAGATGACAGGACATTGTTTAGGGTGTCCAGTAAAATCCCAGAGCCCACCTGATTCTGATTGGACAAAACAAAACTAACGGTATGTTTGTCGATACCCGTCTCACCTGGCGCTCTCAAACGTAGCAGAAGTTGTCTTTCCTACGGCTCCAAAACCAACTCCTACAGCCAAGCCCTCTGCAGAGATAAGATCAGAAAAACGGATTGAAGTTTCTTAGTTTCTATGTTTTGATTTCTGTCATGTGATAAAAAAAAAAGCTCTTTAGGAAGAACAACAGAAGGGATTAACTCAGTAAAGTAGGGAAACACTAGAGCGCACAGCTGAGCTCTCCAGTGTGGAGCTTTATTTGTATTCCTTCATTTGCTGCCTACAGTCAGGTTTCTAGGGAAAACGTAGAAAAACACGTTTGATGCATCCCTCAGTGTAACATTGAGAAATGAGGTCATGCTGTTTGCCTGAGATTTCACAGTCTAAGCGTTCACTCGGGGAAAGTTTCTAAAACCAGGACTGGATCGAAGCAGTAAAGCTTCTTACAGGCTGAACCTACTTCTCACCCCGAGCGGCGTCTCTGTCCACCCGTGTCCTGTTTATCTCATTTGTTATGCCTGTCACCAACACTTTAAGTGCTCTTCATTCAAAGTGAAAGTGAAAAGGTCGCAGCGAGCGATGAATCTGTGAGCGTGTTTGTGTGAAGACAGGTCTACAGGCTGTTTTGCATTTCCACAGTCACGGCACCTCTCCACAGTGACTACAGGTTGTCAGGCTTGAGGACAGGTGAGGGCTGGTCGACCACTGAGAGAGCTTTATGCAACAGGAGGGTCACGACTCAGATGTAAGAGGGATGGATCACCTGGCTGGGAGACATGGACGTAGAAGGGTCTAGGGACTGGTGAGGTTTTGTACGTGGTCGGGCCTGATAACATTTTCATCTCAAGAACAACTAAACAGGCTATCTAGCGTGCACATAAAACAGTGTTTATGAGCTCCTAAGGCAAATGATAGAAACAGACCAAGACATTAAATAAAAACGGCTCAGCTGCAGTTCCTTTGGGTTTATTAGTCTTTTAAGATGTAGATAAAAAAGATGAGAGACTGTAAAACAATCCTATGAGGGGCCACCAGGGACATTATTCCAAGTTACCTCTCATACACACATGTGAAAACCTCTTATACACACATGTGAAAACTAAACCTCTCATACACACTAGTGAAAACCTCTCATACACACATGTGAAAACTAAACCTCTCATACACACTAGTGAAAACCTCTCATACACACTAGTGAAAACCTCTCATACACACTAGTGAAAACCTCTCATACACACTAGTGAAAACCTCTCATACACACATATGAAAAAACCTCTTACAAACATCTTAAAACTTGATGTTTATTCCATATGTGTGTATAAAAGTTTTTTTTTCATATGTGTGTATGAGAGGTATTTCATATGTGTGTATGAGAGGTTTTCACTAGTGTGTATGAGAGGTTTTGTTTTCACATGTGTGTATGAGAGGTAACTTGGAATAATGTCCCTGGTGGCCCCTCATACAATCCTTCACAGTGTGAGTAATAATAAAACTCCTGGTTGTAGGTTTCATGATAAAACTATGGTCTAACCAGGGCCTGGTAACACTAGAAAGTTCCAGAAAAGACACCTGGAATTCCTCATTTTCAGTTTATTTTTGATCCAAGAAGCTTCCTGAGTTCAAAATGAAACTGGACAGTTCAAGGCTTTAATTCAAAGACGATCCTGAAATATAATGATTGATACATGTTTCAGTACTATGTCAGGTAATAGCAGCTATAATATAATTTCAACCCATCCATTTTCTAGACCTGCATGAGTCACAATCAGGCTCACAGGGAGCTGGTCTCCATCTCCAGTCACTGGGCGAGAGGCGAGGTATAAAGTAACAGATTCATTTCTTTTTGATGATTTACAAAAAAAATCCAAATGGCATTAAAAAAAGAAATATAAAGAAAAAATCCAAAGAAAGCAAAAAAAAATAAAGCATCACATTGACGTTACCTATAGGCAAGGCTAGTCAATATACAGTAGGAATAGGCTGAAGCCAGAGTTCTTTTACGTCTATCCCAGAGCAAAAATATAACAAAAAATACCCAAATAACATATATATGAGCAAAAAAAAATTTTTTATATAATATAACAATCCATACGATGCACTCAGTCTGTGTAATCTAATCTACACCCTGAACAGGTCCATCACAGGGACACAGAGACAAACAACCAATCACAACACAGAAAACTTACAGTATGTAAAGACTGTGGGAAAGAGCAAACTCCATGAAAAGAAGGTCCCAACAGGAAACGTTCTGATAAGAACTCACAACTTCTCACTGGGAATTGACGATATGTAACCTACGGAGGAAAAGTTGCTAAAATAGCAAATTAAAAATGAAGATTTCCGACCACATAAAGATTGATGTGAAAAATACGACTATAGAAGAAGGAAAAATTCATCACTTTTCCTAATGACTATGTTGAAATGGGTTATGTTTGTGTGACAATAATATTATTTTATTACCTCCTTCTCTGCAATGTTTCAGAAAATACTTTACATTACCTAGATAATTCAGACCAGTCAGTTTACCAGCTTTAATCATAGTTGTGATGGTTCCATTAGAAATGTTAGAATTAATGTGATAGTGGTTGGGTCGTTGCTTGAAGTAAAACTACCTGTTGGTACGTCAAACTCGACTCTTTTGACATTGGTTGAACTAGATCCCTAATGGAGGACGATCACAGGATTAGAGGGAGAAACCAGACGAGTTTCAGAACTGTGAGAGTGGCCTGGTGGCCCAGAGGCCTAAAACTTAGATCTAGAAATGGTACAAATGGGTAGATGGTATTCAGAAACTTCAGGAAACTTGTTGTCATGTGGAAAAAGCTGACAAGATCTCAGCAGGTGATTGGAAGAACTGTCACAAACCACTACTAGTGGAGCCAGGTAGGAAATCAAACTCTTGCTGAGACACTGAAATAGTCTTTCCAGCCAAGAGGAGCTGTCAGGTACAGACATGAACCCTTTTTCCTTTTATAAACTATAGTTCAGGTATTTATGCTTATTTGGCAACCAATATTGGTAACTGTCTTGCTGCCTATCACACACACTTAGTAATCCTCAGCCCTGTAGCTTAGCCACAAGCACTTGAAGCCTTATGAGATACATTTTACTTTGAAAGTGTCAGAGAATGTAGCTCCCTTGCAATAAAAGTAAAAAAAAAAAGTTCAAAAGCAACAGGAAGCAACCAAACTCAGAAACAGAGGTTTCATAACCACTGTCTGAAGCAAAGACCTATTTTTATTTGTAGCAGCATCCTTGTAGGACATGAAACAAGAGAAAAGAAGAAGCATGTCGTGAGCTAAAAGGCCCTGAGTGAAACTGTAGCTCATGCGTGGTGTGAATACTCAATCAGGCGAGCCACTGAGCCGCTCACATGACATATCCATTTGTTAATCCCATCTTGTTACCATGTAAATAGACATCATAACAATTTAATGCACAGCCAGAGGGTCAAGCACAATTTGACCTCAATCAGAACCAGGATAAACCCATCTGGATAATGGAGCTCCGTCTAATCTTATGTTGCCCTGCTCTGCTGTGAAATGTCATTTTCAGAAGCTTAATGGGTGTTAAGATGCTAACAGATAGCAAGCGCTTAACCCTACATGATGTCATTCTCTACATTAGGCCCAGAAGACAAATCTTTTTCCATCTAATTCAACGCACATGCTACCTCAAAATATGGCACCAGTTACTCTGTAGTAATGACTCTAGGTCATGGTCACCATAACCATCTAGAGAAATGTGTTATGGTTATTTTACAGCAAAGGGAAGGTAAATCTGTAAAGGACGCACAAGCAATGGATAATATTGTGTTAGCATTCGTACTATCCAGTGGGTAGGGACCCCACTGTGGGTAACGAAACATTAAGTGTGGGTCCTCAGGTGACCTATAGAAATTTAAATAAGTTATTGTTAATGATGTACATTTGAAACTAAAACTTTAATCAGTCAAATCTTTATTGTCATTGAACCAGCGTCCTGGTACAACGAAATGTACTTTTCAGTACAACCTTTCAAAGACGTACAGCTAAATACATATACAGGGTCAGGTTAACTGTGCGGTATTACAACGCAGATGAAACAATAACAAAACGGGGGAAGGAGGATTGAGGGAAAAAAAACAGGCCCTCCCGCTCTGCTCCGACAGGGGGCTGAGATGGGATGTAAGAAACACCTTAAGATAAAAGCACATCAATCAGACGGTCACAACTGTAGACACGAGGTGGGTGGGAGGGATCTGGATCTCCATGCCAACCAGAGGGAGGTTGTGGCCTTCAACAACAGATGATGTAATCCAGAACGACCAGCGCATCATGTTAGCACGCTACAATCGGCTAATTTAAATAACCTGCTAATAGAGCCATTTTGTGTACTTTATCTACTAAATTAGGGTCCATAATCAATAAACGTTCATCTAAATCTTCATATAAGGGTTTTATATTTATAAATAAATGTGCTTTCTTTAGGAATCATCAACTTGGTGCCACATTTAGACAGCTTACAGGAAAAGACTGAAAACATTTTAAAGTAATTAATATGCATTATGCTCTTAAAATATTAAATATGACGTATGTTTTCATAAATAATCCATTCAATTTATATTTAGTTTTTTCTCCAGTTGTATTTTCTGACAGAAATACTGAAGAAAGAGAAGCCAAATTGGGGAAAAGTGACAAATAATACAAAAAAATAAAGAAAGAAAGTAAAAAGAATGGAAAAAAGTAGGAAAAGTTTCCCTACAGTGGCAGGTTGAAGAGGTTGGGCGACATTTCATCATAATCTAACATCTGTGACTACCTCTGACAAGAGTGCACACTGGTACCAATCAACTCCCATTCGGCTCGCTGCAGGCAGACATCCTGCAGCATCATTATGTGAATAGGGAACCTCGGGTGCACCGTGGACCCTCTTTACAATCTATTTCATTCCTGGAACTTTCTGAAATACGACTGGGTCAATAAACTTCTGCCCTTCTGCTGAGTCTGAAATAAAAAGGCTGAGAGAGTTCAGAGGTTTGGACCACTGGAACGTTTTCTGATTTAACATCATTCATCAGCTGGCTTTTACCCCCATCCTGAAGTTTAAAAAATCAAAAAGAGATGACAGACAGACTCTCATGTACCAATCTGTGAAACCAATTAGAAAAAATGTTGGCTAAATAAGTACTTTTTCAACTACTTCCTTTTTGTAGTACTGCTACACAGCTGGGAATGTGAGCTAGAAGTTTATTACACCAGAAGTTTTCCCTCCAACGAGTCCAGAGGCAGAAGGGAAGACCTTTACACCTATGGGGTTTTATTCATGAGGCTCATATTTTAATGTCTTTGCTTGAATTCTGTGCCGGTAAAATATACATCAGTATAAGGTTTACAATTCTGGCACAAGAAAAAGGAAAAAAAAAAACCTCAAACGAGTAGCTTCTATGTGTTCCCCTGACTTCAATTATCAGAACTCATGACAGCTGACTGCAGGACAGAGATGATGGATGCACCTCCAGTCGATGAGAAATCACATAAAAAAGGCCAGGAGAGAACGTTTTTCTCACTTTTTATCTTTATTCTGGGATGAAACTTTTCCCAGTGGATAGGAAATAATAAATCAACCATCAGATTAATGGGAATCATGTCCATCGCATACCAGAACCGTCAGCGTCGTCCTGAATAAAGAAGTTTAGAAATGAGAAAAGTCTTAATCTCTTCAGTAAAAATCAGTGAGACACTTAATGTATTCAAATAATTCTCCATCCAGCTACAACATGTCTAGATGCTGGAGCTTTGCCCGGGTCCAGTTCTTCGTCTCCACTGAGACGACCGATCTGTCCAGCGTCGAACAAAACAAGTTTCCTGCCTAAAAGCCAAAAAGCTCACTGATTAACCAAATCAGCCCCATGAGAGAAAGCAGCTTTTTATCAAGCTGTGGTCTGGCTTTGTCACACTGCTCACTGCAGCAGGGAGACTTTACAGAAACAGCTCGGTTTTATAAGCTAACCTAGCAAGGCAGGAGTACAAAATGGAGGATTTACTGAAACGTTTCCACCTAACAAATGTGAAAGAGCAAAGTTCAGTCATGGTTATGGAAGTCTCGATCTGGAGGAGCAGTGGTTTTACTTCAAGTCCTCCCCGGATGTCCGAGTGAGGACGTACAGTATCTTGTAAAATTTGGACACCTCTGATATATTCAGGAAAAGCCCTCAGGTATAATAATAATAAAGTTCCTACAAGCAAAAGGTTGCTGTAGTTCTGTGATGTGGACGCTGTTCCACCTCCAGAGATAAAACCAATCATCCATCGTCCCCCAGAGAGATCTCTCATGGTAGATATATGTTTCTGTCTCGCCTGTCAGTCTGTCTCTGGACGTGTTGCAGCTCCTGGTCCAATCCGACTCCCTCTTCATGTTCTATGCTCTTTTAAGAGACCGACGCTGGTGCTGCTGACAAGTCATTGTCACAGCAGTCACTCATTTCCATTCCACCTTCTTTTAATCTCCTCTCCTCACTCACCGACAGTCTTTTTCCCACTGAGACAAACATTACAACCATCACTCTCTCCAACAGTATCCCTGTACTGTTGCGGTTCATCAACACCACAAGATGACTTTATAAAACCCTCCTTCATTAGCTGGAGGCATATATTTTATTTAAACTGCTTGGTGCAACTAAATGATGCAGCACCCAGCAAGAAGACATAGAGCAAAGTTTAGTTTATTGATCTCAGATTTCTTGTTTTTGCTTCCTTGCTAACAAATATCTCCTAACATGTTAGATTTCTGCTTTACTAACAATTAATTATATTAAAAACAGCAATTAATTAGCTTAATTTGACAAACCCACATCTTATAATGCTGAATAATTCCCACGAGTAGGATTTTGGTACATGTGATTTGCTAGCTGTGACTGTCATCGACCTTGCTTTGTCCAGCACACCAACTGGGAACGGCCCTAATGGTGACCAGAAAGGATGACCATCCATCTCCGGCTCCGCAGAGCCACAGAAAATACTCCGGACCTCTTTGAAGATCGGTTATTATGCAGCTGCTTTTTTTCTGTTATTGAAGGGGAAGCTGACGCCTTCAGGGTGATGGCTTCCATTCTGCCACGGACAGATAGGTGTCAAAAAAAATAAGTGCTCTCTGGCAAAAGGCACTCACTAAATGGGTAATTTTTCATCTCGGCACCCAAAAAAAAAAAGTAACAAATTACTCTCCAGCATCAGTGTTGAAGAGGAACCTCGATTTTTATGTAAAACAGACGTCTTTCATCAGCTTGAGACACTAAATGGGTTTATTACAGGGTGAGGTCCTCAGTGGTTATAGCTGATGGTAAATGACGTGATTAGCTGGAGAAAAAGCACTTCAAAGACGCCAAAAGGAGGCCTCACTTTTCACACAGGGGGTACTAAATTACACACAACACCAGTAACAACATACAGCTCAATATTACTACAAAAAGGAGGTAAATGTTACACTAGTTTTAACTAGAAACTAAAATAAACATGATTTTTTTTTAATGTAACTTTTATTGAATTTTGTAGAATATTTACTTGTTTATTTTCATGAAGGTTCCATGATAACCCGCCTCATTGTGTCTGCAGGTTTGTGTGCAGGAACATGTTTTGTGTCTATAATAAACCAAAGAAGGGGCCTTTCAGGACCTGATAACAAAAGCTATAATGTCCTCTTATCCAAAGCTAATGAAGCTAATAATTATTCATGGAACAAATAGGATATTACTGGTTCTGGTGGAACAAAAGGGAATCAATCGAGCCTGATGCGGAAAATCAGTCAAACAAGTGAGACTGAATTTTCTCATTAATGTTCTGAGATTTGAATTGATTTGAGCAAAAACCTAATTATCCATACCTTTATGTCTGGTATAGGCTCTAGGTAGATGTGATCTGATGAGCAGTTATTTGACAAAATGTCTCATTTTCTTTGCAGAAAGGAGCTCAAATGGTTTAAATTCTTGGTGGTTTTGTTGTAGGATCCTAAAAGCTGCCTGCTGGTCAACTTCACAAACTCAGTCAAGTCTCACATCAGTGCTATCAAGCACATCGAGATTTTGACACCTACACCGAAATGTGCGACTTCCATTTGAGATCAAAGGACCTTGTGACAGTTTGTGACAGCTGAAACATGGAACGCTGGAATGAAGAATTCTGAGCTGAAAGGGTCTGAACTGCAAATCTTTGACAAAATCAGGTTCAATTTCACAATAAAATCAACTCTATTATATATGGATTAAGTTAAACACAACAATAACTTCAATAAATTGGGAAATTTGTGCCACGTATTTAGAATTAAACCATATTTAAATCTAAAAAGTGTTTTATTATAAGATATAATAACAAAATAATGAATAAAATATACAGCAAAATATGTTTTAATTCAGGTTTTCATAATATGAACATACAGAAAATCTTTTGTACAATAAAACTGGGCCAAGTGGTGGAATGAAAAAAATATAAAAACTTCACAAGGACGATCTTACAGCGCTCATCGTTAATGGAGCAAGTGGGATTATAAATATGAGACATCAGACAGGGGCAGAGGGTTTAAAGAATGTAGAAAATCAAGCTTTCGGTGTTAATTCAAAAGACTAACGGAGCTGTAAAAGGCTCATGGCGCACGCTAAAGTCAATTCAAGGAAAACAAGTGTTCATTGTGATGGTGGCCTTGCTGTTAATTACCTCCCTTTGGATCTTTTTTTTTTTTTTTTGCACGTCTTCTAAACTCTCCAGGTATTTAGAGGTTATAGAAAGAAAGAAATGCTCAAAAAACTAAAAAATACCAAAAGTAGAAATACCGGTAAGACGGATGTGTTTAAGTTGAGACAGGTTAGTTCCTGGGTAAACTGGTCTGTGCAGACTTGTTCTCAATTTAAAAACATCAGGTGTTGACCAAAGTGCTGTACGCTGGTTCAGAACCATCACAGTAAACTAAAATGTCACAAATAAAGCTAAAACTGAAACTAAAAACTCAGTTCAGGTTCAAAAAAAGGTTCAAGTTTTAACGATTGTCCAACTATTTTGAGGCAATGTGTCATTAAAGTTAGTCATTATGTCAGAAATGTACTCATTAGAATATAAATATTGGCTATTCCTAATGATCTATTTTTATTAATTGCAATGTTTATTTCTATTCACAATCATATTAATGGAATCAATGTTGTACATTTATTTTTAAAGTTTTTTTTTGCCTTTCAGAACTGAAATTATGGATATTGACTCTAAAGACCCTGTCTATGATACATTGGCTTGCCATACTTCTTTATACTGGGGACCTTTCACAAAATAACACCAGTTATGAGCAGCAACGGGTCTTAATTAGCATTAGCAATGCTAACACAAGCGCCTTTTACAAGCAGCATCTTGTTGACTCACCTTAGTCAATTATGTGTTTCAGTGACTGAAGCAAAAAAAAACCTCATAATTTAGTAGTTTTGTCATTAATCTTCCACCTTCCTCTATTTTTAGCCCATTGTCAACATTGTGGAAGTAAATGTATTTGTCCATATCACACATGATGAGACAGAGTCCAATGCTCTAATAGGGAGGGTGGAGACACATTTATCTATTGAGTTATTTTTGACTAAAAGCTTTTTGGGAAACAGTCACGTATTTGATAAAAAAAAGACCAAATCCAGGCTGTGAATTACTTTTTTGTCCCACTGGAAACCATAACGGTTGATAAATAAGCAACCAGAAAGTCAGACGGTCCTGAGCTGACATGAAAAGCATGATGTGCCAAACCAATTAAGTGCTATAAGATAACATTAAAAGTAATTAGTCTTAATTTTCTAACTTTTCCTTCCTTGCGGTTCGATCTCACCTGGGATGTTATGGATGGTGATGGCGAGGATGAGGAGAAGAATTCGCCGCCAACTGTTTTCCCTCTGGCCAGTCACTTCCTGTTGTTTATTTCCTGTTTCATGCTCATCAGCTTGGCCCGAATGAGGTCCTCTTCTTCTCTGGTAGACATCTCCGTTCTCAATTTTATCTGTGAGGAAAAAAGACAAACTAAGTAACATCAGCAGGTCACAAATCCTCACAACAGTGGAAGTCTTGATGAAACTGAAGAAAAGTGAAGCCCTTTGTTGCTTAATAACCAAACAGAAGGATTTCATAGGTCAGGTTTATGATATGAAATTATGCGGTCTTGCTTTTTAGACATGGTTTTTAAAGCTGTGCTGAAAGAGGCGCCCTCATGTAAAGGTTAGAAAGCCCCCAAAGGGTTTCAGCAAATTGGAGTCCTCAGTTTCCTCCCGACAGGAGAGCTTGTCAGATGGCGGGACGTCTGAAAACTCACACGCTGCCAGCTGCCACCGACAACGCCTATTAGACTCCAAACCAAAAACCCGAACAACAAGCCGACTTCACGCAGAGACTGGGCAACCATGTGGAGAAAAAACTGGAATTTCTCTCACAAAACTTCTTTTTCTGTTTAGCTTTACATACAGGAAACACACTGAATGTCTCTGGAAAAAGGTGATGAAAAAGCTGAAGTCTGCATGAAAATCGTGCAAAAGACATATCGTTTAATCAGGGGTTCAGATGTTTCTAGAAAGTCTTTTAATTTGACGAGTCTGATTAACTTCCTGTTAGTGATCAGGATTGGCTGCAGCTGCTTGTTTCTGTTTGCAGCAGGAAAAAGGTTTGATTGACAGAACTTATTGGCTCCACTAATACTCATCAGACTCCCTTAAATTAAAGCAAATAGGTTCTGATGTTTAAGGACTCTGAAACCAGTTTTACATCCTGGTGGACTGAGAAGACCAAGAACAACGGCGTCTGATTAAAACCAACTCCAAAGTGTATCACTGCCATGTAGTGATGTGATGTTCATGAACGAGTCGAATCTTTTGAACGGCTCTTCATTGTGATTGAGGAGAAACGAGTCACTGTAAAGAACCGTTCATTTTGTTTGTATTAACTGTGACGTTTGAGGCCGGCTGAAACAACATCAGTGAACATAGCATCAGTCCTACCGGGAGAACCTAATTAGTGACACACACGTAGGTGTCGCAACAAAGAGTGTCCCCAAACATAGTTCCACGTGACATTTCTCTTTCAAAATATTGCAAAATAACATAAAAGAGACGGCTCTTTTGAAGTGAACGGCTCTTTTCAAAGAGCCATAAATCCCATCAGTACTGCCTCTCCTAAAATACACAGTCGTTAAGGAGGCACCTTTAAGTTTGACTGAAACCTGCAACAAGTTCTGGTCGTCCACATAAATGAGACAAACGTCTTCTGGAGAAAGGTTTTATAGTCAGACGAGACAAAGATTGAGCTTTTTGGACATAAAGACGAGAAATATGATGCAACTGTCAAGCATGGTGGTGGCAGCATCATGCTGTGGTAGTGGAGGACAAAGTGGATGGAATAATGACGGAGGACGACTAACTCTAGATTCCTCAACTTCATCTCATCAGTAAGATGGTTGAAGCCTGGACCCAGTTTGGTATTTCAACAGGACAATGACCCCAAACACATCAGAACTAATAATAATAATAATACATTTTATTTAAGGCGCCTTTCTAAAACCCAAGGTCACCCGTACAGGTGCAGACACAAAGTGACCAAACTATTCACTAAGATGGCGGCGGTATGATCAGTAAGTGAAGGGCGCAGGCGATTTATGTTACGGAGATGATAGTTGGCCGACCGTGTGATTGAACTAATGTGAGCCTGAAAGGACAGGGTACTGTCCAGTATTACTCCAAGGCTCTTGACCTGAGCCAGGCAGGCAACTGAGGCATTCTCACAGGTTAATGAGAAGTTCCCAGCCTTCCCCAGAGCAGGTTTAGTGCCCATGAGGAGCGCCTCTGTTTTCTTAGAGTTGAGCTGAAGAAAGTTCGAGGAAAACCACATTCTGAGTTCTGACATACATTTAATGATAGAAGGTGGTGGATGGAGAGCAGACGGAGTGGAAGAGACATAAAGCTGCCTATCATCAGCATAGCAATGACATTTTATATCAAATTTCTGGAAAATTGCCTCTAGAGGGAGCAAATAAACAATGAAAAGAAGGGGGCCCAGTACAGAGCCTTGGGGAACCCCAGTAGAAACAACAGAGGGTGTGGATGTAAAATTCTTCAGCTGAATGGAATGAGTCCTGTCAGAGAGATATTATCCTGATTGGATAAAACAGGCTGACATTAAGCTTCTGGAATGGACCTCCCAAAGCCCCAACATTAAACTTGTTGAAAACTTGTGACCAAACAGATTCTAAACAGGAAACAAACCCATTTAAATGAACTCTATCTAAGAAGAGTGATCAGACATCAGCCAGAGTTATACCAGAAGCTTCATGATGGATACAAAAAACATTTGGTCAATGTGATATTTGCTAAGAGGCATTAAATAAATAAGGGTATGTATTCATATATACGAGGCCCAATGACATCATTTTGACCCTGTGTAAAAATCCACACTAAATCCAATCTCCTCTTGTTTTGCATACAAAGCCATGTTAGCACTGATTTTATGTACTGTAGCATAAATCTAAAGTTTTGTTTTCAAATGTAGCTCTGGGTCTTTTGTTTATATTTCCATTAAGGCTCATCTGTAACTGTACAAAAACTCAACCAGCCTACTTTTATATAGCATTTGGTCAGGAGGTGAAAAAGAAATGCTTTACATCTTCATCCCATTATTATTCAACTCATATCTCACTCTTTTTCATTTCTTTAATTATTCTACCTCTTCATCTTGCAGCAGAAAGGACCAGAGTCACAAAGGTCCATGACGCAGAGCAGCTAACCACCTGTGAAGAGCAAAGGCTTCATCGACAGCAGGGTCCGACTCTGACTTTAAGAACAGCCGTTCAGTAAAAGTATGACCTGCTTCCTTTATAAATGCTGCACAACTGGGTTTTATTCTAATGATTTTTGAACATTAAAAGCACTTTAAGGACTCAATGGGAGAATTGTGCATTAACTTTTAACAGTTTTTTCTGGGTAACAAAAGCCCAAAATGACTTTGATTAAAGCTTTGTTAGTGTTCAATAAAAATACATAATCAGACGACTAAAATCGCAAAAAGAAGTTCTAAAGTGGATCCTTGATTTTTAGGGGGGAAATGTAAAAGAGGACACTTGAAATAAGAATAATCAGGTTTATTAAGCACTCTGTAATATACACAAGAGCTTCAAATCTGTCTCTCCAATATAAAAATGAACTTGTTTTCCAATCACTTAATTTTGCGTTAAGAACTTCAGATTTACTGTGAAGCTCGGCGCTCGGCAAACAATCAGCTAAAAGACAGTTTAAATGTTAAAAAGCGTTTCACAGATTAGATCAGGAGACTCTTCTGGTTCTGATTAACGAGCGCTTCATCAAATTTTAATTTACAGCCTGAATGCAGAAATAAAAATAATAATAAGAAGAAAAATATTTCTAATTTGCATGAAGCCTGTGTTGGAAGACAAAGCCGATTCTGTTTCCTTGACATATAGGTGCTACACAATGCATAGAAATGCACCTTGAAAAAAACAGGAACATTTATTGTGAATGTCATGGTGATACATGATACATGTGATAACACTGAAAATACTCTGAGAACTGTTGGGTGATTTTTTAGTTGCATTCTGGGAACATGGACTATGTCTAAAGATGTCATTTGGTTTCTAATCTGTTTTATTTGTTTGTTTGAATGAATTCCATCACATGCCTTCTAACATTTTGCTTCATTAACCCAGTTGATTGCCTGCATCACCCTGATTGGTTTTTATCTGTATCCTGTTTCCTAATTAGCCCTAGTTGTATTTATAGACCTGTCTCTAGATATTAAAAGTGTAGCGTTACCAAATACGCTATAACCTCTGACCCCTTGAACATCACACAAACATTAATCATCTTTTTCCCAATAACTTGGATTATAATGACTCTTTTATTATGTTTTAACCTGAATCAACATTCCCAGGTATCCAGATCGTTTTTCCGGAAGACCTCCACAGGACTCTTTCAGTAAAATAAACTCAAAGACTTCCTGATGTCTCCTTCTAAACGACACTACTTTTAATCCACTGTCCAGAAATGTCTTAATGTGATCAATGCATTTTCTTCCACAGTATTATGAATGTTTGATCCAGCTTCAGTATTATTTCATATTTTTACTTTGCTAAAAGGTTAAAATCAATATGTTCATATATTTACTTATTAAGGTGAACTATAGCTTTAAGGGCTTGAGTCACGTGAACTTGATAGAACCTCCCCCATAGGTCCACGTCGAGGCATGACTCCATCTTAAGCTCTCCACTTCCTGACACACGGAGAGAGTTCTCAGTCACCACACTGAGAATCAGACGCTCAGCTGTCAACCACTACACAGCTCAGCTATTTTCCTAAGTTGCCGGCCTTCCTGTATGGGTCAGCCTCGTTTCGGCCGATGGTCGCTCTCTTTCCCTGAGGCATAGACACCCCACGTCTGCCTCTCTCCACGACATGGGAAAAGGAGCCGCAGCTCTGTTAGCCCAAAATGCTAACCACCAGCTAACCCAGAAATGGCTCTCCTGACAATCGCATCCAAGGACGACTTCAGTGGCCTACGGCGGTCCCGACCTCCACAGGCATCCAACCGGGACCGAGAGGGGACCCCCACCTTCACAACGTCCCACCCGGCTCTCCGGTCGGCGTCGATCCCGGAGCGGCATACAGTAAGAGACCACTTTCTGGTAACCCCGAAAAGCTCGTTGATAAGCTCCACACTCCACGTAACTTATCCACTCCAACCTAACTAAATTAAGATAAACTCCCTAGTCTTAAAACATCATGAGACTCAGGTCATTAAAACTTAATTTAAGATCAACTTAGAACACCACACCATCGTGTTGACAAAAGCTATAACCTTGCTACCTCTGCCAATCTGTTTGTAACTGTTTGTTCATCTTCTTTTATAATAAATCCTGTAAAGTCTTATTCCTGACTCAGACTTCCATTCGTCAATATCAAGATACGTAATCTACTCCCTGTAACATCTGACAGAACCTAGAAATTCCTGTAAATCCTAGTAAGTGAAGGCATCAGAGAAAACTCTCTTTATAAGACCGACAAAGTGAAGCTAGATCTTACAGAAGTGTGCAGCATAAACTTAAAGAGTTTATAACGCTACATAAAGATGTTCCAGCCATGTTGATATGTGTTTCTGTGTGAAACTGTTATGACTGGGGGATGGTGTGCTCTATAAAAGATCTGATCAGATGTGAGCTGACCGCGATGAGCTTGTTTGGTTACATGCGAAGCTAAAATATATCTTGCAAAATTTCTACCAAATTTTCAGTTTTGGGGGCTTGTCCGGGATACTAGCCTATTTAGCAGCAATGGTAAATGCAGCACTTCTGGGCCATCTAGAGGTCTACCAAAATAGTTTAAAAATACTAGAAGCAATGTAAAAATTTATAAAGTAAAATTTGCATAAACTGCTGTGAAATTTAAGAGTGGAGGCATTTTAATATGGGAGTAATGAACTTTGGATATAGGTCCATTTGGACCATATTGATGAGCTAAAAATGGCTTGTTAGAATAGAGCAAAATGGAGTACTGCCATCTAAAAACACCTCCATTTACCACATTTTAACAGCTGTTCATGCCAGTGTCATGTTAAAAACTTTAAGGCCTCTGTCAATTTTATATTACAGGATTATTTTGACAGAAATGTTTCTAAATTCTAAATATGTGTCAGAAGAGGTGTCAGAAGAGGTGCATGTTGCTGCTGGTGGTTATAGTTATGCTTGTAAATAACCATAATTCCATGTCTAATAGAAAATTGATGGTGGTGTGAAGGTTTATAGAACATCACATGAACCACCAAGAAAATTATTGGAGTCGTTGTAAAATGTAAGCAATGCACTTTCAATAGGAATCCATTTAGCTTGTTAATACAGTCCAAATTTATGACTCTTGGAGTAGCCATTAGCTGAAACTGCATTAGTCCTAGTAAACTTTAAGTTACATTAGAAAAGGCCTTAAAATGTAAAAAAAAATCCATCCATTTATTTTCTGAACCGCTTCATCCGGTAAAGGTCACGGGGAGCTGGTGCCTATCGCCAGCCGTCACAGGGCGAGAGGCAGGCTGCCGGTCCATTAGGACCACACAGAGACCAACGAGACATGTGATGAAATACTGTGTAGCTTTGAAAATGTCCAATGTGTTCAAGGATAAGACTCATGCTAATAATATGACATGTTGTTTTAGTTATTGTTCATAACACTCAGTGGCTGTAGCCGATTTATTTTTAGAGAGCAAACCATCCATCCTCTCTCTCTCTCTCACATAACATTCTCAAGCACTTGACCTCTATAAGAGTGTTCCAAGCGTGTCACTTTTGTAGGTGGCAGTAAATAGGAATTATCTGGCCTGTAAAGGTCAAACGCTCTGGACTTTTGCTGGAGGTGCTCTGGTTCCACCCTCAGTCAATGGGGGTTTTAAAAGGCCAAAAACCCTGAGTCTATTTCTCTCCAATTGAACCTGCCAGACCATTAAACCCAAACAAATGGTTGTGTGTACATAACCTGTGAACACATCACTGTGTCTGTATCAGAGTTAATGGTGGCTGTAGGGATGTTAAGATGGATTTCTATCCTGTTTCTTCATTGTTTAGAAATCAGATTTAGTGATTAGCATAGAAACCCAAACAGTGGTATAAACATAAAGGTCACAGCTCTGAGGTCTCTAATGACTACTGGCCCCACTGAATCACTACTTCTCCATCCATTCTTTTAGTTGTTGGTAGGTCTCAAGCTTCTGGTGGTTCTCCTTAATGATACTACAGTATATTTGGATCTGTCACCACTGCTGTCTCTTGAGTTTATTGAGGTCCAGTTGGTTGGCCAGTTTAAAGTGAAATTCATTTTTAAAAGTACAAGTTTTTAGTTGGAATCAACAAAAACACCTTTCCAACTCACACAAGGAAATGGAAAATTCTCAAACATTTCCAAGACATTCTTGAAACTCTCTTAAATGATGTCCACTATTTTGTCACCAACAGTCTCAGCCTCATGAGAAACTGACCATCATCTGTTTGTCACTCTGGACCTGGAAGTCCCAGAGAGTCTTCGTCATTCTCCACCTCCCACTTGGACCACTGGACTTCCAGCCCTTATCTGATACAGATTCCTGCATACTATTTCAGCCACTTGGGTATGGTGCTAGTTGCCTGCCTCTAACTTCTTGCTATTCAGTTGATCTGCTACTGTTCCTCCTAAACCTTATGGAGGCAACAAGAGTGGACTCAGACCCCAGCTTCATGGGCCCTGAAGTGGTTTTTGTTTGGGAACAGGTTTCAATGAGTGAAACAGCCTTGAAACACATCTCCTGCATGTTTGTACAAACCGCTAAAACACATTCTTTAGAAAAAGATTGTCATAGATAGCCCCGCCTCTAATGTAACCTAACTTGAAAGGGCCACATGGAGATCTACAAACGGTCTTGTGGTCCGGGAGTGGTGGGGTGGTCGCTGCAATCCGTCACAAGTACACAACTCAGGGAAGGGGTGCCGCACCTGCGACCTTGACTCACACAACCGGGTCCTTAGTCCAGAGGAAGGGGGCGACACAGGGACTTGGTGGGCGCCAGTGCATGGCATCCCCGCCTCTGTCAGTGAGCCCCAGGGCTGCTAATGCTACAATGTAGCTTAGGTCATTTACCATTTACAATGACACGAAGCACAGAAGTCAGGTGAGAGGGGTGAAGGTGGGTCGCTAAAAGCTATGAAGTTCTACCAGTCAGACTCAGGGAGGAGGATGTTTGTTTTTCCAACAGGAAGTGAAAATATAAGTGAAGTTGTGTACGCTGCTCACTGTATACGTAACAACTCAAGGTCATTGTTCTTGAGTAAGTTCTGCAGAGTTTAACCTGCTGAGTGGCTTTTTATTGGGAATCCTTGCATCCTGTTTGGCTCACTAAACATCTTTAAGGGTCAATTATTGACATCTCAAGAGTTTAGTTACACTCAGGTTCTCGTTATTAAAAACCAAGATCTGTAGTTCTGAAGTCCTACAGTACTTTAAACAGATTTATATTTTCTTCTTTTCCTTTCTATCTGAACCTGCTCATTTCTTTTGTAGTAAATTTTCTTCTTCTCCTATGCTGCTTTTGATTTCCACACAACAAAGAAATGTTCTGTTTACTCACCCATAGCTTGTTCATAACGCTGCTGTCAATTGCTACAGAGTTTATTTGTGTGAAAAAGACTTGTTCCCTTAAAAAAACAAACAAACCGGGAGCATTTTGAATGAAAACAAGAGGTGTTCAGACAGCAGAAACATTCAGCAGAGTTTTATTTCCATTCAGATGGAGCCAAATAAATGTGGTGACAGCAGGGAAAATTGTAGATTTAAGAGTTTGGACTGAGCTTTGACTTGTCGTCTCTTCATCGGTTCGGTGCCTCAGAACACACGAGGATACACCCCGGACTGTGAGTGCTTATCAGGCGGTTTGGACTTGAGCTGTCCTGAAAGCATTTCATTTAGAAAAATCTGTTTGCACCAAAATCACCAAGCGTCTCACTCAGAAACAAAGTCTGAAAGGAGGTTAAAAACGAAAAAACGTCCCACGTTTGAAATGGGCTTTCTGAATTCAGAAATAATCACCACCTGCCTCGACTTCCTATTCACGAGTTTGATGGGACGGGAGCAGAAAACTATCATTTAGACAACCGGACACTGTTTATCACTATTAGTTTATCAGAGTGATCTGTAAACAAATCCCCAACACATTCTAGTAAATAGAAGACACCCAACAGATTTCACCATGTCATTATTTATTGAGCAAAAAAGAAAGAAAACCTAAGAAGACTAACTCCTCCAGAACCATGTGACAGATTAATGAAGTTACAGAAAACAACCGAGAGTCTCCGGGAAGCAGATTAAAACCAGATCTGCATCATCCCATCCCGTCCATAATAAAAAAAAATAAAAAAAACACACAGTCAGCTCAGTCCAGCTAAAACCTGTGAGTCCATCTCACATCTCTCTCTGGAAATGGCCTTTCTGACCCTAAATAATTCTTTTTTCGTACTCCGGTGCACACCAGCAATCACTCTCATCCTCCACAGTGTCTCACGTCATCGACACCATTCTGCCCTGACTCTCCTTTGTGAACAACAGTCGGAGCAATAACAGAGATGTAGTGCAACACGTTTCTTGTCTGACTTTTGTCCTTGTAATATAGATGTCCCAAAAAATTCTACAGGATTCAAAGATCCAAGAAAAGAAAAACTTACAGCTGAAGAAAACCGATGTGATGAATAAATATAAAGAAGATACTTTGTTTTATGAATTCTATGCTGAATAACTTAGCCTTTATATAGGATATCTATGGTGGAGACTCTCAGCTATCAGCATGTTTAATAATAATTAGCTTTAAGATGCTCTGAATGAGAGAACAGAGGTTCAATGAGCTGCTCAGCAGAGACCGTCTGACTAAACCAAATCAGAAAACTCTCATTGTCGTTTTGTAAATCTGCACAAAAAAGACCTTCACTGTTTCTCATAACTAGATAAATTTCCATGCAGAGATAATGAGTCACATTTTGACTTGTGAGTCAGTGACGGGCGTCGTTTCAGTGAGATGCAAAAGCAGTTTGAGATATTGGTTTATAAAGCGGGCTGTGGCTGCTTCATGTGAGCGGTTTAGAAATTCCTTTGTTGTGACAAATTTGACAGGAGTGATTGATTTCATGCAGTTTGGCTCTGAATCGGAGATATGAAGAGAAGCTACTGCTTCACTTTTTATGGACTTCTAAAATCCACACATTTTCATCCCAACTCTTATAGGAAACGGTCATTTTTTTCTAGGTTATCACAAATTCAAACATTTAAAGAATCTATGAGACCCGCTGCCTTCAAACTTATGTTGAGAAGAGGTGTTCTACTGGATTTGGTCAGATACTTGAGTAAATTTAAGCATGACATCATATGATCCATTAGTATGTACGTATTTGCAGGGTTCTTACACTTTTATCTAAATCAAATTCAAACACTTTCAAGAGAGTTTTCAAGATTTTTCATTCCCTTGGTGATGATTTCCACATAAACAGTATATATTTACTCAAAATGTTTATATCACTCATAAAAGTAAACTTTATAAAGCTACAACCAGTTTAAGCTAGTTTAGTTTCTTTTTTTCAGAAAAGTATCTATAAATCTTAGTAGATATTAGACAAAATAAATGGTCTCATAAGTTTATCTTCATAAAAGAAAAGCATCAAATTCCCTGCATTTGATTGATTGATTGATTATTTTTAGTTTCTTGGCATTAAAAATTTTAATTTCTGTCATCATCAGCAAAAAGAACAGGATGCTGGTCACTCTTCAGAAGTGCTGATGTCAAGAGTCAAGTAGGGTTGGGCGATGTGTAACTTTTTTCCAATCGTCCATCGTCAGTCCAAGAATCGACAATGGGCGATTTATTTGCGCAGGTGACATGTTGACATATTTGCGGGCGGAGCAATGTAAACACACACTAATGGATTTGCCAAATTAGAACTCAGAAGTCCCAAAATTGCGGAAATAGTTGTAAAAAACACAGCGTCGCCTGTTTGGGGCTACTTTGGCATTAAACAGACGTATAGTGGCAGAAAAGAGCTCCAACATCGAGTGTTTACCCTTCTGCTGTGTGCTAACTAAGCTAACACAGAGCTAGCAGCTAGCTGCTGCTCCGTCACCAAAATCGCTCAAAAAGACTTCAAACTGCAGCGGAGATTTATTTTATGGAAGCGACGTTCACTGAAGGGTTTTTTATTCATATTTCAGTTTTAGTTTCATGTTGTTTTTGTCGTTTATCAGACTTAGCTGAAGACAGTTGAACACCAGATCGGTGTTATGACTCGCTAAATATTCCTAGCACCGGCAGTCGACGCATAAACACGGTTTAACTGGAACAAAGCCAGTCTCTGATTGTTTCCTCACCACCACACCATAGATATTATTTAGATACATTTATTTTCTTAACACAAGCTGCTGCCGTTCTCTGTCTGTCTGCTACGAAGTGAGTAAACACCGCTGCTCCGCCTCCGCCAGCTCTCGGGGAGAGGAGGAGGAAGAAGGAAGCAGGAAGCGGATGCTTGCAGCTGGGAGGAGTTTGCGTGTAACGTTTAAAAAGAGCATTATTTATTATTTTTACGTGGGCTGCGTCCTTTGACTTCAACCAAATGTTGTTAATAATTAAGAAATTAATTTATAGTGGGACAAATAAATCGTTCTTGAAAAACGGGAGGCGATTGGCTGAGCCCATCGCCGATGGTCGATACATTCGTCTGATCGCCCAACCCTACCCTGGTCCAGACGAAATATTTCGTCATATCGCACAGCTCCAGATGAGCCCGTGTATCCGGTTCAGGCTGAGCCCGAGGGAGCAGGGTATCGACAGGTGGATCAGGGCAGCGTCTGCAGTGATGCTGAACTGGTCTGTCTTGGTGAAGAAGGAAGTAGTACCAGAGAAAGTATTTAAAAATCAGGTAAACATGGGAAAGCTGTTGCGCATTTGTAAACACTCAGCGGAGACGGCAAACTGGAGTGACACCAAGATCCGGGAGCTTCTGGCTGAAGCAGAAGTTGCCCGTCTGTTTATACGAGCACTTCCGTCTCACGTCTCTGTACCCTGCGCGTCGACAGCGCGAAGACCACCCCCATACCTCCTTTATACCGCCACCGAGAAATCTTTTGTGAAACGCACATGATTGCGCAACATTACCGGCACGGTCTGACCACTTATGAACGACCAAAGGCTCCCAGATGCCGGCTCAGGTTCGCGGCAAATTGTTGGCATTGTTTTATGAAAGCAGCTTCAGAGTAGAACCGCTGCTCCTCCGTATCAAGAGGAGCCAGTTGAGGTGGTACAGGCATTTTGTCAGGATGCTTCCTGGACGCCTCCCTGGGGAGGTGTTTCGGGCATATCTTGCCGGCAGGAGGCCCTCAGGTCAACCCAGGACACATTGGAGGTAGTACATCGCCAATCTGGCCTGGGAACGCCTCGGGCTCCTGCTGGAGGAGCTGGTGGTGGAGATTGCCGGGGAGAGGACAGTCTGGGATTCCCTACTTGGGATGCTGCCCCCGCGACTCAGACAAGTGGGAGAAGGCGAGGCGAGGCAAAAACCCTGATTAATAAAAGCCTAATACTTAGTATTGGTCTTACAATTATTGATTTAAAACTTAAGAAGAAACTTTGTCAAAAACATTATCTCCCAACCTTCACAAGCAGGCCATGAAAACACACACATGCAGTTGCCTTATTAGAAACAAATACATTTTCTTAATTAAAGAATTATAATAATTATTTCAATCTTAACCATCTGCATTGGCATTCATGTACTTTTTCAAACGTCCTGCGTTCTCTTCTGGGTTACCACCCTTCAGTGTGTGTGTTCTGTCACACAAACACTCCACACTCTCACATCTGACACGGCCTCTATTCCCACCTGTCATCTCCAGCGCTGTCATTACCAACAGCCACCCCAAGCCTTCACAAAATCTTTCTACTAATTAACGATAAACAGTGTGACGCTGGGTGATTTATTACTACTATCCCTTAGTTCCAAATATGTCCTGCTCTGATGGGCCGGCCATCATCTTAACATCGACCGCTAGAACATGAGGTGACTGGTAATACGGCAATTCTTCTTCTTCTTCAAATAGAATATTAATGTTCTTTAATTCCCTACCATGATTCACCATTTCTTAATCCAATTATGCTGCTCGCTTCTCTGCTCTCATCAGATCAACGGCGTTTAAAACTCATCCAACTGTACGTCCTCTTAAAGCTCCAATTAAAAGAATAAATATGATGAACATCAGCCATAACTGCACAAGAACTTAACATCTAATTCTACCGTTGAGCTGCTTACAGCTTCAAGCTGCTGTTTTCATTTTACACTGAGTCTTCATTATCCTCCACATGCAGTCATCAGCTGTTTCAACCACATGAGGTACAAAGCACTAAATACCTCGCCTCGCCTTCTTCCGCTTATCCGGGTCCGGGTCGCGGGGGCAGCATTCCAAGTCGGGCAGCCCAGGCCACCTTCTCCCCGACCAAGTCCACCAGCTCCTCAGCTGGGACGCCCAGGCGTTCCCAGGCCAAACTGAAGATGTATTTCCTCCAGCTTGTCCTGGGTCGACCTGGGGGCCTCCTGCCGGCAGGACATGCCCAGAACACCTCCCGAGGGAGGCGTCCAGGAGGCATCCTTACCAGATGCCCGAACCACCTCAACTGGCTCCTTTCGATATGGAGGAGCAGCGACTCTACTCCGAGTCTCTCCCGAATGTCCGAGCTTCTTACCCTATCCCTAAGGCTGAGCCCGGCCACCCTGCGGAGGAAACTCATTTCAGCCGCTTGTATCCGCGATCTCGTTCTTTCGGTCATTACCCAAAGCTCATGACCAGAGGTGAGGATTGGGAGGTAGATCGACTGGTAAATCGAGAGCCTTGCTTTCCGGCTCAGCTCCTTCTTCACCACAACAGACCGGTTCAGCGTCCGCATCACTGCAGACGCTGCCCCAATCCGCCTGTCGATCTCCCGCTCCCTCCTTCCCTCACTCGTGAACAAGACCCCGAGATACTTGAACTCCTCCACTTGAGGCAGGACCTCTCTCCCGACCTGGAGTTGACAATCCACCTTTTTCCGGTCGAGAACCATGGCCTCAGATTTGCAGGTGCTGATCCTCATCCCAGCCGCTTCACACTCGGCTGCGAACCTCCCCAGCAAGAGCTGAAGGTCAGAGCTCGATGAAGCTAGGAGGACCACATCATCCGCAAAAGCAGAGACGCGATTCTCCTGTCACCAAACTCCACCCCCTCCACACCACGGCTGCGCCTAGAAATCCTGTCCATAAAGGTTATGAACAGGACCGGTGACAAAGGGCAGCCCTGGCGGAGTCCAACCCTCACTGGGAACAGGTCCGACTTACTGCCGGCTATGCGAACCAGACTCACACTCCTCTGGTACAGGGACTGAATGGCCCTTAACAAAAGACCATCAACCCCATACTCCTGGAGCGCCCCCCACAGGGTGCCCCTGGGGACACGGTCATAAGCCTTCTCCAAATCCACAAAACACATGTGAATTGGTTGGGCAAACTCCCATGACCCCTCCATCACCCTAGCGAGGGTAAAGAGCTGGTCCACAGTTCCACGACCTGGACGAAAACCACATTGCTCCTCTTCAATCTGAGGTTCAACTATCGACCGGACCCTCCTCTCCAGTACCCTGGAGTAGACCTTTCCAGGGAGGCTGAGGAGTGTGATCCCCCTATAGTTGGAACACACCCTCTGGTCCCCCTTCTTTAAAATGGGAACCACCACCCCGGTGGTGGTTCCCATGAGGTGGCTAAATACATTTATAGAAATATATATTTATATTTTTAATTTAGTGATTCCTCAATGAACTACTTCTAATTTTATTAAATCAAAAATTGGTCTCTGACTCTTATTAATTAATAGATATCAGGTCAGCAAAAAATGGCTAAACTTTAACGTCAACTAGTTCAAAAACCTTTTGATCAAATTTAATGGAAAACGTCTTGTTTCAGCATTCAGATGTTTTGGATACTTTTTAAAACTTTGGATATCTTTATCATATCAAATTTATGATTGACTTCCGAAATGGTAGTTTTGTATTTTGTCCAGCCTTAATACTCTTGGCCAGGGTGTTGTTGTAAAGAAAGTTTTTACACTCTGTAAGTTTTTCCTTGTAAAATTAATATGATAAAAATGTTCAAATGCTAGAATCTAAATATCCTCTGGGTTTGTTTCACCCTGTTCAGGCTCACAGTGGGCTGAAGCGTGTCCCATCTGTCACTGGCGATGTACATCCTCACCAGTCCAAGACAGAAAACCATGTAGACACAGACAGTTTAGAACGACAGGCTCTGCTAAAAGGCCTCTCTTAACTGTGGGAGGAAAATGGTAAAAGTCCACACAGCCAAGGTTTGAATCAGAGCATTCTTGTGATGTTAAAGTCGATCCCACTCCACCAGAGAGGAGCCAAATACCCTAAAAATATACACAGACTTCTACTACACAAAATAACTTGGAAAAACTGATTAACCACATTCAGTTCTGCTAGCTACACCCAGGCCTGAATACTGACAGACCTGTAGAATTAACAAATCACCTCAATAGAACCTGCCTGAAACCATGAAGGAGGCTAAAAGATCTCAAAAAGCAACACAGCATGCTCCTTTCTAAAGAAATTCAAGAACAAAAGAACCCAGAACTACATCTAAAGCACTGCAGGTCCCACTTGGTTAAAGTTAAGGTCAGAGGTCATGATTCAGCAATAAGAATGTCTGACCTTTGACCTTAAACAGGTTGTTCATGTTCAGCAATTCTACAAAGAAGAGTGGGACAAAATTCCTCCACAGCAACGTGAGAGACTCATTACTAGCAGTGTTGGGCAAGTTACTTTAAAATAGTAATATAATAATATTACTAGTTACAGCAAAAAAAGTAATATAGTTTGTATTACATATTACAGTCCCCAAAAAGTAACTAAGTTACTCTACTTTTAGTTACTTTTGGCAAAATATCTTATGTGACGGCGTTCTAAAATACTATAACTGATCAATTTACATTTTACACAAGAATGACACCAGAAAATACTGTAATTTTCTCACTATTTTATTAAACTACAGTCAATTCTAAAGAATATTTTATTAATGTCGGTCCATGCATCAGCTGTTGATACTCCTGGGCTTCAAATATTCTCTTCAGCGCCGTTTCCATAGCAGCACACATCTTATCCAACTCCTTGGCAAATGTCTTTTGGGGGGTGGAGGTGGGGTGTTGTAACTAGTAAGTTACTCAAATTGTAACTAGTAATATATTACTTTACTTTAAAAGAGTAATGTTAATATATTACTAGTTACTCAAAAAAGGAATATATTACTGTAACTAATTACTTTGTAACTAGTTACTCCCAACACTGATTACTAGTTAGGATGTAAAAAACTAGTTTCTTAAACTATGCATACTATATGCAGTTTTGCTTGTTTTGGGCTCCCTCTGGTGTCCGTTTTAAATCACTGCATCACACAAATTAGCACATTGTTTCAGCTTCTAAACGCCTAAATCTACCTGTTGAAATGTCTCCTCAGCCTTCATAGCTTTCTACAGGAGCGGTTATTTACTCCTTCAATGAAATCAGCTGTGTTCAAGCAGGGAGAGATTGAAAAAAAAAAAGCAGGAATCATGAGCTAAAAACTCTCCAGCGCTAGCATAACAGCTAGCCACTTTGGGTTAGCCTAACCCTCGTGAGACACATGACTTCCTGGGTACCGTGACGGCGACGGAGATTTTGCAATCGTGGTATTCCGGATCTAATCAGTAGATGGGGCTAAGTGACTTTTCATTAACTTTGTAAAGGGTCAGATTAGCACAGACTTGCTCAAGGAAAAGATTTAAAAATATGAAAATGTTGCATATTATCACTTTAAGTTTAGAGATCAATTACAGGTTGGATAGATTTTCATTCCCTTAATAAATCAAATCATGATTTGAAAAATTAATTTTGTATTTACTCAGTTTGATAATGAAATGTGTTTACTCATCTACTTTTTCACAGCACTGCAAACCAAGGAAACGGATTGTTTTAACATAATGTATTAATTACTATTCCGTGTTCGCAGAGATTAAGTTATGTTTGTGCATTCACTTTTATTGCCCCGTTGTAATGTTACTCATAAATGCAGTGAGAAGTGCAATCAAAGTGATGCAGCTGGCTGCGCCACCACAGCTTGACCATGCATCAAAAATCATTATCATGATGGTTCGATTGTCATAGAAATAAATCTGGATAATATGATCAATCCATTGAACCAACAACCCAGGAAACCTCATCTAATCAGCTGGGCAGTGAACTAAATGAGATTTTCTAAACCTGATTTTATTCGACTTGGTAAAACTGACAGAGAACACGTTCTCTGTTTGGATTTGTGGTCAGCCAGCAGAGACAACCACCAACCTGCGAGCTGCCTGGTGCAATCAGAGGCTGGTGCCCCTCAGGGCACAAGAGCCGGGTTCAGGGTCATCTCTCATCCACTCTTCTCACCTACAATGTCAAAACCAGTATCTGTTATTCATTTCCAGCTCTTTTTTCGGTCTCTTTTTGCAAAAATATGTAAAATTCAACTGGTTTTGCTGAAATTAAACAGAAGCATGTAGGAATCCAGCATTTTGTGGACTATGAGCTACCAGAAAGACTCTGGGTAAAATAAATCGCTCCGGAATTTTCCTGACAGCCTCCATTTATTACAGTTATTCGGCTGGCGGAAAGCGCTGATTGCTGACATTATGAACGGTAGAGAAGCTAATGGCCCTTTACATCACGATGAGCGATACCAATGTAGACTTCGTCAATCTCCAATGTCGATGGAGGGCCAGGGCAGACAAACCTGGATCCTATTAATGATATTAATAAGATTGTACACTTAGTAAGAGGAAGTGAAAACATTTTTAGGCGAAAATGAGGAAAAGATGTGATAAAACAGAGGGTATTGTGGGAAAATGTGATGGGAAAATGAGAGGAGGGGAAAAAAAGTGCCTTGAAAGTTGATGAAATCTGCCTCTTAGATGACGAGTTAAAACGTGAAAACTTTGAAAAAATAACCAGTTGAATATCACCATGGGATAGAAATAATGATGGATTTAAAGAGAGACGTGAAAATGTGCTGACTAACAGGCTGACAGAACAGCCAATAGACCAGCGCCACAAATGATTTCAGCCAGGCATGAAAATCCACTAATTGCCGACACTATGGGACAAAGCAGTGCATTGATCAGCTGGAGGAAACAACAGCTGGACAGAGACTGGTCCACGCTGTTTCTGAAGGGCCATTTGTACTCTTTAGGGTGAGGTTTTGTCCCCATAAAAAACATTTTTTCTCCCATTTGTTTTGTGTCCATGCGTATCCAGTGGAGGCTTGTAAGTTTTGTTTTTTCCAAAGTGCTAACTTTATCAGCTGTTAGTAAATGCTAACAGAAAATGGTCCTTAGCTATTAGTCTGCACTTCTATCTGGACAGAATCAAACATTTGTAGCCTCGTAGAGGAAAAAAAACATTAAAATTTGAAATAGGAGAGGAAATAAAAGCACGCGATGTAATGCCAGGCTGCTTTCTCCACAGTGGCTAATCAGCTAATGGACATGCCCGCTTGGCAAACAGGTGTAGCACATGGTGTGGTCCATTTGTGTGTGCCAGCTCCAGTAGCTGGGGTCATGCACACTTAACGGGGTTCACTAGCACACCTACTCTAACTGGAATGTTAGCAACTGCCATTAGCCACACCAGCAGTTACCTGATAATAAAAGCAGGAATGGGTTTTTGACCTGCTGTTGGAGTTAGATAGTGGGGATGAGGATGTGTTTCTGTCTTTTATGTGTGTATTTTAAAGATACTGGGCTAAAGTTTAGTATGATAGTAGTAGAGAGTCATTAATCAGAAGAGAATGCACATAACTTTACAGAAGAAATGACCAAAAACTCCATCGTTTCTCAACGTAGGCTGATCTTAGTCTAAATAGTGGTGTAAATCCTAAGCCTTTGATTGTTTTGTTGTAATTTTATAAAAGAGGATGCAGTTTAAATAAAATATATGCAACATTTTAGTTCTTGTGCTTTTTCCTACAGTTGTCATCCTCTGATCTGAACTAAAGTGGGACACAGGAAGCGACAGGATGTGGAAGAGAGTCACGACACAAGAGAGTGGTGATGAGGAGAAAATGATGGAGCGACAATGAGCAAGACTGTAATGGTGAGTGACAGAGAAGGAAAACAGGTGCTGAGCAGTTACATTTTCGTATGTTCACTGGCCGCGGTTGCCAGGCGACAGTTTGACCCTGATGTGAATATTGTGAGTACCGATGTGTTCCCAGTCGCACGTACACAGAGAACCAAAATGAACTATGCCACGGTGATAAGGCCATCCACACCTGTGTTAAGAGAGAAGCTTCTCCTCTCATTAAAAGTGACGGTGAGAGACAAGAGAGACGACGTGTGACAGCACCGCGTCTCTCAGCGGAGACTATTGATCCAATTAGGTTTGAAATGACTTTGTCTCATGGAGACGTCTCTGCCATCAACATCACTCTGTTTTATTTTCATGCTTGTCTTTTTAAAAACATTGAAATTGATTGTTATGTTTTAGTGGGAACCTCTCACTTTCAGTAGCATGCATGATAACTTTTGTCTCAGAGAAACTCTGCTTGGAGTCAGGATGTCTACCAATGTTCTGAAAACATGCTTGTTTGTGACGACATTGTTCTATAATTGCATGGGCGTAGAGTTGGCATGAACAGAGGTGATGTGTCCACGCCAATAATTTGATCCAAAGGTGCAGAAATAGCGCTGCATCCCCACTAATAAGACGTGCAGCCCAGTGGACCAGGTGCTGTGTGCAGAGTCCGCGGACAGACCTGTGTTTAGGGTACGGAGGCAAACATGTCTGGATTGACCAGTGCGAGCCCCTTGCGATCCGCACACTTACGCCGATGGCACCTGCCCTGGGTCTGGATGAGGACCGGCCATTGGGCATTTTCCCAGTGATGGTACTTTGGGCCGGTCCGGACCAGGAACGGGATGGATCGCTTTAATCTGCACTTCTTGTTTCGGCGCACGCTCGACGCACTACACCAATTTCAATTTGCACTTCCCGTTGCGGGGCGTTGCTAAGGAGTGCTCATACAGCGAAGCCAACAAAGTGACGTGTACTTATGTTGTGTAGTGTAGTGTGCAACAGGTTACTGTAGCAACCAGGATGTTTACGCTCAGTATGGTTTCCCAAAAAGGACAACAAAGCTGTTCTTCAACTGATCTACATCATGCATCAACAGACAAAACAACTAATTAATCTGCTCACTCGCCCACCAAGTGGTCAGGGGCGTGAATTGCAATCTGTCAAAATGACAGACGGACATTAGATTTTTCAGTCATGGTTTAAAAACACAGTCAATGATGGAAAATATTCCATTAACGCGACCCCTGCCACCACACATCTGTATGAGGGGCCACCAGGGACATTCTTCTAAACTACCTCTCATAGACACATGTGAAAACTTCTTATACACAAATGTGAAAAACCTCCCATACACACATGGATGGGCGACGTTTTTTTTTTACCAGGACTTTGTTGCACTTCCTTTGTAATGAAGGTGTTATAATTAGACACCATTCTGCATGAAAACAAATCCAACAGCAGTTAGTTTCCAGTTAGTGATTCAGACAGGACCTCATGCGTTTCCATTGCTTTCCCTTTCTCAACACGTTTCCCGTCGTCTCCATATTGACATGTTTGAATAAAAGCAAAATCGCTTCTCCAGAAATCTTTAAAGAATATTGCTTTTAGACGTTAACAAAGCGAAACAGCTCAGCTCTAAGCAGAACATCGTCTGTGTTTAGTTGTTCCCAAAGCATGTGGTAAATCTGAATGCTAGATTCAGTCTGAGCATCTCAATCCATCATTAGAGTGGAGTTATTTTCCAGCAGAGCCACATAAGTGCTCATCTTCACTAACTCCTACATGCCTCTGTTTTCTCTCTCTCAGCAAAGAACATGAAATGCCAGGTGGTGAAGAAAAACCCAAAATAAGAACTAAACTATTTGTTTTTTTCAAGATGTTTTGAATGCATCAAATGGCACATTATGATGACAAAGACTATCTGGTTGATTCTGATTATCTGACATTTATTACCTAGCACAAAACACAAGTGTAACCAAGATTCTGGAGAATGTCAAACATCATTGGTTTTCAAGGAATTAGACCAGAAAAAGAAGCTGTACTTGTGACCAGATGGTTTTATATACTTATTAAAAACTCACACCATGCTCTAATTATATCACGTTTATGTTCACAGGCTCAGTGCTGCAGCTTTTGGTTAACATTTACCATCCACTGACTGAACATGCTGGATACTGGTCCTCCAGGACCAGGATTGATAACCAAAATGATAACCACTGGTTTCAAAATAGGGATACGACATGGTGGAAGTATGAAGTGCCATGCAAATGCACACCAAACACAAAAACGTCATATTTATGGATAAAGGTCCTACAGAGAATATTAATGGTGGGGGCATTATGGTGCATGTACCGTTTGGATCTACCGATGGTTTTGGGGTCGAGGTTCAGTGCAGGTTTAGTACGAGAAGGAAAAAATGCTAAAACTAAGAAATAACTCTCCCAGAAGCAGAAACAGAACAACAAACCATCTTTGATTGGTGAGAGGTTCTAATGTAGCAGGCCACGGTAGCATTAGACAACTAGTAACTCATCCAAAAATATATATATAGAAAACTCAAACTGTACTAGGGGTGTAAGAAAATATCGATACTGCAGTATATCGTGATATTTTCTGTCATGATATTACTGTATATCGATATCGTATTATCCGTATCGCGATATTTTGCTGTATCAAAATTTAAAGCAAATTATCCATTTTTATTTTATTTAAAAAAAAAATTAATGGAACCATTAATGATGACAGTAATTTTTGTAGTAAAAGGAAAAGTATGACCGCTTAGTTGGTGGCTGTTTTCACCTTCTTCATTCCAGTGGATCAACTAGATCTAGTAATAAAACTAGATGTGTTATGGATGAGAAAGGTTAAAGTTTTTAGAATGCTGTGACACTTTTTATACTCTTAAATTATGTTTTTAAAATGTTTTACACATAGCATCGCATTATATAGCAATATATCGTATCGTCTGTCCTGTATCGCAATACATATCGTATCGCCAGATTCTTGCCAATACACACCCTTAAACTGTTTGATTCATGCAGTTTGAACTGTAAATTCACCTAAAGTATAGGCCACTAATTACCTCAAAGTAGGATCAATAACCTAAAAACAGGATGAAATATAAACCAAGGTCTGAGTGAGAAAATAAAATATCCAAAGGTATAAATCATAGTTTTTTATATTGAAGCTGAATTATTAAAAACTTACAGAAAAACAAGAAAGAACGCAGAAATAAACTGTAGATTTCTGCAGCTAAAACAAACGAGGAAACAAAGAGGAAATGCTCAGATTGCCCTCTTGGTGGGATAAAAGCTGTGGACTGTCAGGCTTCATGCTGCTGAATCAGTAGCTGCCAATAAATCTGCTGACAGCTGTGAAACCATGAAGACATGGAGCGTTTTCACAAAGATTTCTAATTAAACAGTTTCCATTTCCTCAGAACTTCAAGACAGACACACTTCTAAAGAGGCAGGAATGAAATAAAAACCAGCTACGTTCCTCGTGTCTCTTCAAAACGGTCTGACAGCTTCCAGAGGAGAGGAAAACAAGAAGAGACAAAGATAAAAGATAGAAATAAGACGAGAGGAGAGATGAACATGTGGAACATTACAGGGAGTTCAGTCAGTGTGCTGAGTGGTTTCACCCCACAGGGAGCATCCGGACCGTTTCTCTATAAAACCTTCCTCCTCCTTCCCTCCCAGGCTTCCCAGAGGATGAGGAAATGTAAGTGTCCCTCATCAAACAGACACAAGCTGTGGTGAAACAAATCAGCAGGAAATCCAGAGATTCTTCTGCCTGGTGCATGTTTAACTCTCAGACCAGTAAAAAGATTGAACTTCTAGTGGATCTGTTTGGACTGATGCTTGTGCCACGTGGGTCAGTGTTGTTTTCGTCGACTACTACAAAATTATAGCGTCGACGCACCTTTTTTTCCCAAGATAACGAGCTCAACTCTTTGATAACTAAAATGAGACGAGATGTCAGAGTATTCATCGTCGAGACCTTTAACTTCTCTGGTGTTACCTTTGACCTCGTTGGAAGTCCAGAGGAAGTTCCTTCAAAAAGGATCAAGTTCTCTGTGTCTGACAGGAGGTTTCCTGTTCCATCATTAACATCTGAACCTAATGAAAGACACCAAACTGTGATGTCTGCTGGAGATGTCTGGAGAAGGCTGCAGCTAGTGATCTTACAGAGTATTAAATCACTCTTAGGCCCACAAAACATGAGAACGGTGGGGCCAAATGTTAAACTAAGGTCAGCAGAAACAGAATCAGGAGTTCAATCTCTACTTTGTTACTTGCTGAAAAGATAAAGGGATTCCTCTTAATGCTTCCTCCACAGTAAGGTCTGCTTACTTTAACATAGATAACACTAATACCTTCAGAACATCATCTCACAGCTCTTAACTTGATCGTACAACCAGCCGATGATCCTAAACACACTTGGAACAGCTTAACCCAGAACCTCACTGGTCTGTAACTGTTAGAGATAAACCGCATTTTCAAGAGAAAATTCCATAATGTGAAAAAGACCAAGAAACAGTTAAAATCCTCCACTCGAGGCAAGAATTCACCTGACATCTCAAAATGTGGATGCAACGATTAGCAGGTGAATCACACTGAAATAAATGATTCTGGCCCTTAGTAAATGCTTCATATTTAAATTAGGTTAGTTTTACTGATTTAATCACATTTTTTGATTTCATATTTAATTCAATTAATTGCAACATTTAATGCATTCTTTTAAAAAGCACATTATTAATTCAGTAAATGTAACTTGAAAAAAAATACGTACACCCAACATGATCATTACTTAAGTTATTTCTGTAAAATGAACTTAATTTTTTAATGTCGGTTTTACTTAATTTTTTATGTGAAATGAACATAATTTATTATTTATATATATATATTTATTCATTTATAATTCATTTATAATTTTTCAAGGAGGCATATAGCTCCGTTGGTAGAGTGGCCGGTCTGGTAACCAGAGGGTCGCCGGTTTGATCCCCAGCTCCGGCTGGGTTAGAGTGTCGTTGTGTCCTTGAGCAAGACACTTCACCCACCTTGCCTGTGTGACTGTGTGTGAATGTTGGTGGTGGTCAGAAGGGCCGATGGTGCAGAATGGTACACTGTAAAAAGAAAACAGGGGTCTAACTTAAAAAAATTGAAGTAATCGGTCACAAGTAATTAAATTAAGTTCTTTCAAAGTTAATTTATTAAGTTTGTTCAAAGTAAACTTAACAAGATTAACTTGGATAAACCTAACTAAATTACTTGTGACTGATTACTTCAATTTTTTTTTAAGTTAGACCCCTGTTTTTTTTAGGTTAGACCAATGTTCTCTTTTTTTCAGTGTAGCCTCGCTTCTGTCAGACTGCCCCAGGGCAGCTGTGGCTACAGACGTCTGTCGTAGTTTACCATCACCGGTGTAAATGTGTGTGTGAAAGAATAATGGAGCTTCTGTCAAAGCGCTTTGGGTGTCTAGAAAGGCGCTATATAAAATCTAATCCATTATTAATATTTATTTCTGTAAAATGAACTTAATTTTTTAATGTAGGTTTTACTTAATTTTTTATGTGAAATTAACTTAATTTATTTCTGTAAAATGAACTTAATTTTTTTTAAGTTGGATCTACTTAATTTAATTTCGTGCAACACTCATGACGAAGGAAAATAGAGTAAATTGAACTAAACATTTTTTTCAGTGCAGGGTCTGCATTGATGTGGATGCTAAACCAGAGGGAGCTGAGCAGGGACACCTGAAATCCCAGCACTCACACCTGGCCATGAGATTTAGGGAGTTGACCTTAAGAACAATATCACAAAGACAATAAATGAGTTTCCTCTGCAGGGTGGCTGCTCAGCCTTAGAGATGGGGTGAGGAGCTCAGACATGAGTAAAACCACTGCAAAGGTAATTAAAACTTACCAAAAAAAAAAAAAAACTCGGAGACAGCTTATAGTAAAAATGGGATTTCTACTCTTCAAACTACTTCAGTCTTGAAAATATCATAGCAATTCATGCAAACGATACTTTATAAACATCATCTCACAGTTTTAACTGAATTCTAGAGGCTTGTGCAGCCTGGGATACTTTCTTTTGGATTGATCATGTTATGTGAAATAAGCTGCCAAATACTCAACCTGATCTTGATTTAATGTGTGCCTCTGAACTTTGTATTTTATTGTGAAATCTGCTAAATGTATTCTGTTTTTAATTATTAAAATGATAATTTAATGTACCAACAGTGTAATCTTACCTGTGAGTGGGTTTGGCATGTACAGGTCAGGTCCATAAATATTGGGACAACGACCCAAAGCATACTGCAAAAGCAATCAAGGAGTTTTTCAAGGCAAAGAAGTCAAATGGCCAAGTCAGTCGCCTGACCTGAATTTAGTTGAGCATGCATTTCACTTGCCGACGACAAAACTGAAGGGAAAACGCCCCGAGAACAAGCAGGAAATGGCAGAGCATTAACCCAAACCCTCCAGTTGCAAGACAATCACTTTACCAACTGAGCTACTGCCTTGAATGAACATAAATATGGAAGCTTTGGACACAAACACTGAAGCACACAACAAATTCTTTATTTCTGTGCTATTTTAGCAACTCAAATATCCCACAAACTCCCCCCTGTGAAACTTTTGTTTCCTGACATCATCAAGTGTATATACTGTATATATTACACAAGTGTAATAATGTGAAAGCATGAAAGGGGTCTGTATTTAAAATTATGGCAGAAAAATAAAGTCTTCTACTTCAAATATGGGTCCATTGCTATACATGTCTAACTGGCAACAGCTAATGAGCACATGAACATGAATGGAGCCAGCATCAATTGTAACCTCTACTGTATTTTAATCAAAACAGTGACAAGTCCGTATTTTTTCAAAGAAACCACTGTTCATTAGTTTTCTGTCCACAGGCGAGAACCAAGAGCAGTTAGACTACATAAAACCAAGCAACGCGCGAGATGGTTCATAATCAAAGTAGATTTAAATGTGATGGTTTTATTTTTATAGTTAAAATCAATCAAATCAAAACTTTATTAATCCCAGAAGGAAACAATTAGTTTCCTGAAGCAACTGTAGGTTTATTGGTCTAAATGGACGTAAATTCTGCTTAAATTAACTACAAGTATTTATGATCTTGAGCATTAATTTCTGCTAATTAGTACACGTCTACATGCAGCTATATTTGTGTAATGAAGTAAACCTGTTCTTACATTCTGTTGCACATGTTCCATGAAAACACTGATAAACAAACAGCTGTTTTTACTGATTTCACTGTACAGATCTGAAGTTCTGTGAAAACACGACGTAACACACGAGTATAAATTTGGCAGTGAATATTCCTGTGAGATATTTCAATGATTGAATAATGAACTGACAGGGAGATCCTTTTTCTGTCATGTCAGGATATGTCTATAAAATCAACAGAGCAGATCCACGATGTGCTTGGTAGTACGCATTAAGACATCCCTCTGATCACAGCTATGACATCCCCTCCTCCTCATTAACAAAGATAGGTCACGTAGCTGACAGCTTCTACTGCCTGGGGTTTCACAACATACACGTATGTAAATGTAGGACATGCTGAACATGTTTATGCTTTAGATCTTACCGTCTGACCTTTTTGGAGGTACACGTAGAAGCCCCTGGATGTCTACTCAGCTACTACTTGATGGTTTTCACTTCAGAATCTAGGTGTACAACCAGAGCCAGCTCTAAACATGTTGACGCTCTAGTCGAGAATATGGTTTGTGGCGATTTGTGCAAAGGTTGGGTTCCAGTTATGGATGTTCCGAACGATCGGCCACCGATCAAAATCGGCCGATTTCCGTGAAAAAACGTGATCGTAAATTCAGATATTCTCCTTTTCAAGCCGATCATACCAGCTGAAAATAATTACAATTCCTTTTTTGTTTTGCATTACACGTGTGTAGTTAAAGGGCCCAAGACACGATATTTAAATCAATTAATATTAAACAGGTGTAATCTTTGATGCCTCTAGATCAGCGTTGCACCATTATAACTCAAAATACGCTGTCATTATTTCCTAACGAGCAACTCAGAGATCAGAAGAATGCGCTGCCTTCCGGTTCTGCTGGGTTTCTCCTTATTTGGCAGCCTGACACTTCGGCTGCAGTAGGGGGCAGTGCCGTCGCATGAAGGTGAAACTAAACACTGCACGGTCTATGGTCAATGGCGGCGGCAGCACTGGCGTTCTCCTCACTCCAGGTGTCGTGAACGTGCATGTGGGTGGAGAATTAGACCATATAAGCAAGTCCGGATCGCTATGACCTCATTGCGGGCTGGGGGTGAAAAAAAAGGTTTGAAACCTACTGGCAAAGGAGGTCTGTAATCTTGAAAATTCTCACTAGCTCAGGGTTCTTGCAGGTTTCAGTAAGTAAAATTTTAGACCGTTCTGTATGAAATTGTAGACCAAGAAGACACAAATAGGAAGGAAAATAATCCGAATTTTTCATTCATTCCATTACTAAACATTTAATGTTTAGTGAAGAATCCACAGCACCTCTGATTTAGATGTTTTGTTTGACCCAAATGTCGCCCGCAGGTCACTAGTCGAAGAGGTAGTGCGCTGAAGACTGGAGGAGGGACCGGCTACTGATGAAGATGAAGACGGCTGGGGTGGCGAACAGAACTCGGTTAAGGCTTGTGCTCGCTGAAGACTTTTCATAGTCAATCGATGTTTCTCCGCCTTGTCGTGGGATTCGACCGCTTTTACACCCAAGGTCCTCAACTTGAGGTTTCTCTTGCGTACCTTGCAGCGAGCTTCGAATTTATTACCAGGGACCGCTTCCAGCCAACTGCAAAACTCGCCATTGACGAGCCACGCCGCGTTGAAAACACACTTTCCCATCTCTTAACGACAAGCAGCCGACATATCCGACAAGGACTGCGAACAACACGATAGCTACACTGGTTGTCTGGCGAGCTAACTAGCATTTCTGGTATTCTTCTTCGTGTGATTTGCGGTACCGCAACTGGCTTCCGAGTATCAGAAAGTAAAAAAACTTCAGAATACGGAGTTTTACTTAGCGTATTTGACCAACAATTGTCGGGAATAAAATTTTAGACGACCTAATTAAATTGTAGACATGGGACGATAATCTTGGCGTTTTTTTAGGCCTAAAAATTAACGTTTGAAATTTTAGACATTTTTTTGTCTTTTTAGTCCCCCGCAGGAACCCTGCTAGCTGTATTAGGAGACAGACAGACGCCGTTTTTTGCACTTTCTGGCATGTTTAAGGTGAGAACTCAACGTTGCAACATGATAGATAAGTCAGAAAACACGGAAAACCATGACATGGGCCCTTTAACTTATATCTGTTTGTATATGTAGTGTATGTCTGTCTTTTTAGCTGCAAAAGATAAAAAAAGACAACTAGATTTGGTGGGAAAGACAAGAACGCCAGCACATATGGAGGTTTGTATTTTGCATGGTGCTCGCTGCTTGGCATGCACTGTGAAAGTCGGATCAATTCCCATTTGCCATTTTAGATTACGCTCTAAAATTCAATCAGAAGAGCCAAACAAACAGAATATCATAGGGCATGGTTAGATTCCTCCTAATGCTGTCTGAAATATTTAGGGTGCTATGCATTAGGCATGAGAAGGAACTGAGGAAGTTTTGAGGGTTTGCGTGTGCTCACATGAATTCTTGAGTGGGGACTTTGTAACAAGGGGCTTCTTGCTAGTTCAAATGCATAAAGAGTGACAAGGAAAACAACATTGAACATGCTTCAGCCTTTCAACAGGAGAACCAGTCTGTACGATAGCACAAAATTAAATAATTTCATTAACTTATGATATAGTTGAATATATGTCTATGTTTATTCATTTAGCAGATGCTTTGATCCACACAATTAACAATTACCTTATCAGGAATGTTGTGATCTGTGGGGAAAACCCTACATATGCATGGAGAGAACATGCTAACTCCACGCAGAAAGGCCACAGCCGGGATTTGAACCTGTGACCTTCTTGTTGCGAGACAGCAGTGCTATTATCTGCACCACCATGCAGAATATGAATTTGTTATTTTTGTTGAATTAGCTACAAATCCCTGAAACATCAGTGTATTGAAATCTACTTCAAAATTCCACTTAGCATACTCAACACAATTAATTTCTCAGCATGAGTTTAAACTAAAGCAAATCTTTGTATAACTTGTACACTAATAAATCACTTCAAACCTTGAAAAGTTTAGTAAAAAGCTCTAAACTTTTTATAGTTAGGCAATAGATCTTTTTCCATTTCTACAGAACTTCAGAATAAACAACCTCTTTTAAATGAAGTTTAACATAATGTCATTCGGCGTTTGTGTTTCAGATCTTCTTAAGAGCTCTTCAACAGCTGCCTGTCAGCGAGAAAAAGCTGTTCACTTCTGATTCTAAGCACCTATTATCCTGCTCAGAGAGAAGTAGAAGCACAAAATAAAAGAAGGCAATGTATACCGTCCACATTCATATACCACACATCTAAAGGATCAAGTGGAGCTTTTGGTTTATCTTCTGTGATGGCTGAAAAGACAATGAATTCAATCAAGACGAAGCCCAGAAGCAGATAAAAAAAAAAAAGCCGGAGGATTGATTGAAGTTATCAGATTGAATAAAAGAAGCCAGCCACCAAAGATACGGAATAATTCAAAGAGAGGAAAATCTTTAAAATCGGCGAAGAAAGAAAAAATGTGAAGAAAGTTTTTACCTTTGAAAAGACAGAATTATCCATTTGAGTTCATAGAAGTTTACATCCAGTCATCATGAGCAATAAGGTCAAGTCTGTTTAGAGTTCACTGATTTGAACCGTTTTTTCCCAGGTTGGAGCGATTATACAACATACAACTTCAATGATTTAAAAAACAACAAGAACTGTTCAAACCAGCCATTAAAAGCCTCAATGATGAGTGAAAAGAAGGAAAGTTTGTCATCTGTTTTCTAACCAACATGATCACATCAACAGTCTGCTCCCCTGACCTGATTCAGGTGCAACCCGACACTCTCGTCCCATAAAGACCTGATGAAACATCTCAAATCTCACAAGGTCAAAGAACCAAACAGAACTGTGAGTTTTCCTCTCCTCCCAGCAGGGTGAGACAGTGAGAATTCACCCATCAGGTTTGAACCCTGAGGCCATGATCAGCTATGACACATGAATGGGGTTTTGTGGCGTGAGCATGTGTCAGGATGACAGCGGACTCCATTTGGATCCGACGTCGAGGAATCACCGCTCCGTGGGATTTAACTGACAGCTGGGTGAGTCCCTCAGGGAGACAGTAAATGTATAAATATGTTTATTTCATGGCAAAGCAGTCCTGGTTGGATTTCTAATATTTAATTTGGTTTCTGGGGATTCTTCTGGTTACTATACAAGATGTAGGATTCAGACTTAGATTTCTAATGTTTGTAATTCTACATAAATAAATCACGAGTGTTGTTGGTTATACTTTCTATGTATTCATATTACAGCTGTGCATGATTAACCGAATCATACAAGTTCTCTCTCTCCCACAATGCAACTGGATACGTAGAACAACTATAAAAAAATGCAGTTTTTTTATGACAGTGTATTGGTGCTACCCGGATAAAAAAAATAAAGAGGATGTATCTGGATTAAAATCAAAATTATTTTTTAAAAGTCTAAATATTACTTTTAAAAGTCAAATCAAAATGTTAGTTCTACATTAAGGTTAAAATGAAGTTGAAAATTTGTAGAAAAAAGTCAAAATTAGGCTTTTTGAAAAAGTTCTGGGTGAGTTTTTACTGATTCCTTCACAATAAAAGTCTCTAACAAACCCACATAGCTCAAAATATCTAAAACCTAAAACATTAGCCCAGGGGTGCCCAAAGTGGGGCCCGCGGGCCAAAGTTGGCCCGCCAATTATTTAATTTGGCCCTCTGTGGGGTACCCTGGATGCTGGGTGAACATTCACCAGTAATCCAGAAACCCACTGTTTCCCTCAGCCAGTTCAGCATTACATAAACGGGCCCAATGACTCTATATTGAGCTGCATATAGCCCTCACTCATGGTGCCAACAAAGTTTTAGAAATGTCACAATTTAAAATCAAAAATTGAAATACAAGTAAGTACAAGGGACATTTAGAGTAGATTTATGCACACGTGTACATTTGCACACTTTATAAAACCACAAATAGTTATATTTTGTCAATGATTGTAATCTCCCATGAGCCTTTGCTGCTGGATCAGACTGGATCAAAGCTTGCGGGTAACCCCTCTGGCTACTAGCCTAAGCAGCTATTATCAACATGGAGCGTCGTCGTCAGTGGCACACAGACAAAAGGCATTTTAAAAATGCTGGAAGGAAGACTATTTTTTTACAGATACCAATGGTAAAGCGGTCTACCTTATTTGTAA
This sequence comes from Callopanchax toddi, assembly GCA_006937965.1. NCBI lineage: Eukaryota > Metazoa > Chordata > Actinopteri > Cyprinodontiformes > Nothobranchiidae > Callopanchax > Callopanchax toddi. The sequence goes on along the minus strand of SSNR01000008.1, from coordinate 1,062,701 downwards.
CCAGTCCGTTTCTGTACTCAAGGACTATAATATTCGTTGCCACTACGAGACAAAGCACGCAGGATTTTCACAATGCAAAGGTGATGCCCGAAAGAAAAAGACCAGGGAACTGCTAGCTGCTAGCACTACATATGATTACAAATAACAAAGACAGTTTGTTCTAAATGCCTATATGTGACTTATATGTTATATTTTGATTAATGCTCTTTAAACAGAAAGGATGGTTAAATAACTGCAAAATGAATAAAAGTAGTGTTCTATACTTCATCATTAGTATTTGTATTTTGCGTAAATACTACATTCGGCCCGCGGCTCTCTGATAGATTTTCATTTTGGCCCTCTGAGGGAAAAAGTTTGGGCACCCCTGCATTAGCCCTATGATGGCACTGGTGACCTGTCCAGGGTACTGGCAGGTACTCAAATATAAGTACTTGTACTTGATGGACTAGGTTAGGGATCCCAAACTGTGGTGCTGCCACTAGGGGGTGCGCAAGATGAAAACTATAATGGCGGAAATTTGAAATAATTACACATTTACAGTGTTTTTTCCCCCCACTCAATAAAAATGTGTAAATAAACATGTATACCATTATTGTGTGGAGCTGTGGGACAATATTTAGATGAACTCTGAGTCTTTTTTCTGTCAATCATGCCCTTTCGAGCAGACCTTTATTTTGAAGGCGACGATAACGTTTACTATTAGTTCCGGGGCAAAGTTGCGAGGAGCTGCTGGTCTGTTTACCTCATCAAATGGATATTATTTATTCAAAGAATCCTTTTTGACAGCTTGTAACAACTCCGCTGATTGATTCCACATGTGTCCTTATTTAATCAACTCCATGGTGAGTCGTTTTCTTTGTTTCTTTTGTTTTTACTAAAGATGCAGCGCTACTTTCTGCTGCCGATGAGCTAATGGCTAACGGTGTTCATTTTTGCATCATTTAAAAACACTAAGCAGTTAGTTAAGCGAACCATCAGCTTAATCCAGTGTAGTAACCTCCTGCTCACTTCCAAGCATTTGACCAGCACTCCTACACACACACACCATCTTTACAAGATAAGCGCATCACATGGAAATGCGAGGGGCGTTTACTGACCGTAGGACGCGCGACTCTCACAGTAATCCTCGGTCACATATGATTTAATTATTAAACACTCAAAAGTATCAAAAAGTTGTAAAATTAATTATTCGTAGGTACCAGGAATTTGTTCAAATGTCAAAGGTCTCCATCCGACGATTGGGGGTGCGCAGCAAAAAAAGTTTGGGAACCGCTGGACTAGGTGGACAGGGCGGAGTCTGAGGGGGCGGCGTGTATTTGGACCCTGTATGAGCTCAAGCTAATGTTGGACGTTTTAGTGACCCCAAATTTAAAGTGATAATATGCAGTTTTGCTTGTTTTGGGCACCCTCTGGTGTCTGTTTTAAATCACTCCATTAAATAAAGTAGCCCATAGTTCTTGCTTCTAAACACCTAAATCAACCTGTTGAAATGTCTCCTCAGCCTTCATAGCTTTCTACAGGAGCGGTTATTTACTCCTTCAAAGAAATCAGCTGTGTTCAAGCAGGGAGAGATTGAAAAAACTCAGGAATCATGAGCTAAAAACACTCCAGCGCTAGCATAACAGCTAGCCACTTTGGGTTAGCCTAACCCTCGTGAGACACGTGACTTCCTGGGTACCGTGACGGCGACGGAGACCTTGCAATCGTGGTATTCCGGATCTAATCACCAGATGGGGCTAAGTGACTTTTCATTAACTCTGTAAAGGGTCATATTAGCACAGACTGGCTCAAGGAAAAGATTTAAAAATATGAAAAAGTTGCATATTATCACTTTAAATTTAAAAAATAAAAGTTCTTCAAAGCTGTGAGGCAAAACAGATCTATAACAAGCAGATGATTTTTTCTATAATGTGCTCATAATAAATAACTAACTACAGTTAATTAGCCGCCTGCTGCTCCACTGGAGAAGGATGAACCGAGCAACGCTTTAACAATTTACCCTTCTAAGGATAAATCCCTCAGACCTTTGATGAATAAAACTGCCTAATATATAATTTCTCAGGCAGTAGTAAATTTAACTCCCTTGTTTAAAAATTCTCTGAATAATGCAGTGGATGTGCTGCATTATGGATCGCTCAGTCAAACACACACTAGAGTGTGATCCTCAAGCGGTGCATATTTCTGTTTACTGTGTGAGCGGAGTGTGTGCCCTGAGGCCAACCACAGAGACGTAATGAATTTGTAACTGATCTGGAATCTGTAGAAGCTCAGCTGAAATATATGCTGAGTCAATTTCTGGACTTCAGACCTGCAGGAAGTGTCAAATTATTGAAAAAACGTAGTAAATCTTAAAGACACCACCTTGATTCACTGGAATAATAATAATACGCCCTATGGAAGTAGTACTCTTAAAATTACCTGGAACTTTTAGTGTGGTGGGGATCACTTCTGATTGGCTGAGTATCCTCAGGGTTCTGAACACTGCATATGAAAAAACCAAGGTTTGACAAAAAGCATCACATAAGCAGGGGAGGAGAAACAATACGACTGTGTCACAGGGCGACGGTGTTCCAGGGGATGAGGGTTAAATCCCCGGCTCAAGCCATGTGTCGAACTATCCTTGGGCAAGTTCCCAAACTGCCTCCTGGGCGCCATTAAAACTGGCTGCCCTCTGCTCCTCAGGGACAGGTTACAAGCAGAGAACAAGGTTGTCCTGAGGTATATACATATGAACACCATTTCCCCTTTCTCTTTCCCTAAAGGCAGCAGGCGATTCCTTCAAGGATTAATCTTTGTAGAGTCTTCAGGCATTAACTTGATCAATTTCTTCTTAGTTTAGACGTGTTTACCCAGCAACACCATTCACCATTAGCAGAAACACATTAATCTCATAGATTCACAGCTTAAAAAACAGCCTTTACACACTAAAAACTCAGTCTAAATGTACATAAAATGTAAAAGAAATATGCAGAGGGAAGCATTTAAAATGCCTCTGAAGGACATGAATATTTATAAAATCGTTCAGGTACTCGGATGAATTATCAAACGTTTAGCTGACAGAGAGCACTTTGGGTCTGTAGAGATTAATTAAGCAAGGTATCCTTTTTCTTTTAAATAACAGGTCTCTGCGCTGACAGGAAATAAATGGGTCTATAATTAAACAATTAATAAGGGCCCATTTCGCTGAGAGTTTCGGGGCTCAGCCTCTGGGAAGGACTTCCTGATGAAGTGTCTACTGGACAGAACAAATTGTACTAACTCCAGCCATGTTTCTCCTGCTGTCACAGGTTGAAGGCTGTGAAGAAGCTCTGCTCCTTTACATAAGGACGAGAATATAAAAAAAGACAACTTTTATTTACAACTAACCCCAGTAATGAAGAAGAGAAAGAAACAAAACACATTTGAATGTCTTAGAAAAATCAGTGCTTGTTGGCGGTGACATTTCCCTCCTTTATTTATTTTGTGTTTTGCTAATTAACCGCTGATGGAAGACTCCAGGGGAGACGCTATTTGACAGAGATTGTGAGTTTTACAACCATACAAGTCAGATGAGGTGGTAAAGTTTGTGTTTTGTATCCCAAAGGGGAGAATTTTCTTTACCTGTTTCTGACTCCACCAATACTAAATCAGTGTTAAGAAACAGTAACAGCAACAAAAGTTAAAAGGTTGGCGAAAGGAGACGTCACCTCTAAATGAGGGGTGGATTTATACGAGCTAGTTTTGGCTAATAAGTAGGGATGTACCGATACCACTTTTTTCAAAACCGATCCGATACCGATACTTAAATCTGAGTACTCGCCGATATCGAGTACCGATACTTCTACCACACACAAAAAATGCAACAAATTGGAATACAGGTTTTATTTTTTTCTTCTCTGCTTTTTACAACAAATAACTGAGTTAGATTAAAAAATAAAATATATTAAAAAATTATCTCAAAACTAAAATATAAGGTGAAAAATAACCATTTTCTGTGATTTCACTGTGAAATTATTGCAGTTTTCCACATTTTAACCAAATAAAATGAACTATTTGGCACCATCTCCAGCTCTCAACCCACACTGTTCCTCTTTAGCTCCATAGCTCCCCCTAGTGTTCAATATAGGAAACTACAACAGAAATCACAAGTCACAGACAGTGAAGCCACTGGTATCGGTTCCTGGTATCGGGTAACTTTAACCGATATCGATACCGGTATCGGTATCAAGCCGATACCGATACCAGTATCGGTGCATCCCTACTAATAAGTCAAATTTTTAAAAATCTACTGTTATTATGAAGGACAACTGTAATCTGTAGGTCACTGAGCAGCACATGTAAAATCACATTTCCTATGCAACCAGAACCTTTTTTCCTCAGTACTCCAAGCTTCTTGCATTTCTACCAAGGTCTGAGCTACAGGGAAGATGAGGCAGATTAGGTTGATATAAAGTCAGACTCTATAGCTCTTTATGCAAAAAGCTCAAAAAATCAAAAGTGTTGAGTTTTCCCCGACTGCCCCAAAGGTTCCAGGTAGTTTCAAGAGCACTGATTCCTTACCAAAGCTGTTTTCTGAGGTAAATTTCTACCCCGTTTGTTTGTTTTAGCCCTGGATCCTCTGAATGGGAGCATGGTGTATAGGTTGCAGGTGTCAGAGGTCCTGCGCATGTGTGTCTATTAGCTTCAGAGGCCATGTGAGCACTCATTCGCTTTGCTGCAACAGGATGTGAAGCTCGTGAAATCGCAGGCTGCGCCATTGGGACCGCGAAAGTGCTGGTCTGCAAAGGCGCGTTCGGTCAGTCGGTTTTGGTACGCATGCATGATACCTGGTTCTCATTCGGACTGGTGGACTAATTATGTGCACCTCTGCTCATACCCAAAGGTCCCAGGCAATTTCAAAAGTACTACCTCCTTAAAGCTGAAGACAAACTACATCTATTTTTGTCTGGTTTTACCCACAATTCAGTTTCTGTCGGCATGGCTAGTTGGCAAAAATCATGTGAACCGATTAGAGGCCACTAAAAACACGTTGCCAATATACATTAAATAAAAACAGGATTATATTTGAGCTGCGTACACGATAACAAAATGAATGTTTATTTAGCTTTTTCTGACTTTAATTTAATTAAAATGTTATCGGTTTCTGAATCTGTTCATTAAAATGCGACAGAACAACTGTCCTCATTTAACAGGTGCTCTCACTCTGCCTCTAACCACAAAGACGAGTTGGTTCCTGCAGTTTTATCAGTTTTTTTAAGCTTCACTTCTGTTATCAACTGTTGATTTCTAACAAATGACAGAAGGCTTATTAAGCTCGACTTCACCCTGTGCTATTTTGCATGACACCTCATTAACAGCCAGGTAATCGAGTCTTTTGAGAACGCTGCTAATGAAGGATGTCTGGTTTTCCTCCTGTTTCTGCCTGGCTGTTGCTATTCATGAATTACAGTCTGAGGTAATAATAATCACAGACATTTGTTTCCTTGTGATCTATTTAAAACATCATAATAATCATGTCAGATCATAATGCCTGCAAGTTTCACAAACTTCTTAACTATTTGCTCTGCTAGCTTCCACTGCACAATACAAAGATACAGCTTGTTTTTTTTTACTTTATTTTCATCGTTTTTATTTATTCTGTCGCCAAACTTGTTATAGTTATGCTCACAGGTCTTTTATATAAATCATAATTTTTGGTTTTTAGGAAGAGATGTTTCCTCATCTTTACTGGACAGCAGCAGAAATGACCTTCGTTGTTTTCTCAGATACAAGAGGACGATTTGTAGGAATGATTAGCGCTACAAAGGCAGGATGATTTCCCACGAGAGGAAGGAGACGATCTGTTTATCATTCACAAGTTGACATTAATCGGTGAAATATAAAAAGCTTCTGACATGTTTTGGTTAGAATAGAACAGGGTAATAGAAACGAACCGTGTCTCTAGAGATGTTTCCTCTGCAGCTGAAGATGGGTCAAAACACAAGTTACAGCTTAAATAAACTCCACAAAGTTATAAAGAGTGAATTATTATTAATGCAAAGTCCTTCTTTGACATGAAAATTACTTTAATCCCAAATAATCAATTTTGACTGCATCTGTGAAAAGGGGGCTGCATGGTGGCGTAGTTGTTAGCACTGTTGCCTCACAGATAGGAGGTTGTGGGTTCACTTCCCCGGCTCGGTGGCCTCTCTGCGTGGAGTTTGTGTGTTCTCCCCATGCATGCGTGGGTTCTCTCCGGGTATTCTGGTTTCCTCCCACCGACTGTTAGGTGAATTAGTAACTGTGAATTGTCCCTAGGTATGAGTGGGTACATGACTGGTTGTCTTGTTCGTCTCTATGTAGCCCTGCTACAGTCCATCGACTGGCGACCAGTCCAGGGTGTCCCCCACCTCTCGCCCCTTGACTGCTGGAGTTAGGCACCAGCTCCCCACGACCCTCTGTGGAGGATAAAACGGGTTCAGAAAATGGATGGATGGATTTGTGAAAAAGGCATCAGGGAGCGAAAAAAGTCCTGCAGCGTCAGGACCATCTCCTAAAGTTGATCCCGGTGTGAGATCAGGGCTCCACCAGACCAGATCTGATCATGGTATACTAAAGCAGGTGGAGAAAAAGAGAGCTGTCCCATCAGTCCTCTGTCCTGCAACCAGTGAAGCCTCCTGACATCATTCACTCACAGTTTAGCCAAAGAACGGGACCAAACGTCCTCCCAGAGAAACTCGGCTTACTGCTCAAGAACAATTTGGCTGCATGGTGGCGCAGTTGGTTAGCACTGTTGCCTCGCAGCAAGAAGGTCACAGGTTCGAATCTGGGCTGTGGCCTTTCTGCGTGGAGTTGCATGTTCTCCCCATGCATGCGTGGGATTTCTCCGGGCGCTCCGGTTTCCCCCACAGATCACAACATGCCCTAGGGTCCAGAGTCCAGGACTCCCTTGTAAAAGAGATTCTGAATCTCAATGGGACCTTTCTGGTTAAATAAAGGTTAATAAAAATAAATAAAAAATGTAATGATAGATAATGTCATATCCAGCATGATGGAGCTCCATGCCATAAGGCTAGACTCAGAACTAAATGGTTCAGAGAACAAAACATCAGCATCTTGCGTTTAGGTCCAGGAAACGCCCCAGACCTTAATCCTACTGAGAACTTGTGGTCAATCATCAAGAGTGGACAAACAAAAACCCACAAATTCTTACAAACTCAAAGTATTCCTTATGCAGAATGAGCTGCATCATCTGGATTTGGACCAGAAGTTGATTGACAGCTTGTCTTAAAAAAGAAGAACCACCACTACCAATATGGACTCTTTGCATAAATTGTCAATAAAAGCCTTTAAAACTCACGAAATGTTTGTGATTCTTTTTCAGTAACCATAGAAACATTGAACTAAAAGATCTAAGAAACATAGTTGTGAAAACCAACACAGTTTCCACCTGACCAATCAAAACACAGACAGCAAACTGAGCTCTGACTAGCACACAGCGAGCTAATAGTAGACCCGTTTGACTGACAGCTAATCATCTAGCAAATTAAATAACCAATGTTTGACACGTTTAACTATATTTAGGCATGTCTGTGCACACTTAACCAAATAAACAAAAATTCTCAGCAGCAGCTACTCGGTTATCTCGGCATTTCTCAAATTTTCTGATATTTTGGAAGCGATCTTCTGAATGCTGTTCACAATCTTCCTCCAGCAGTTGCAGCTACCCACTACCCTGAATCAGAGACGTGACAAACTTTCCAAACAGCAAATCTTAAGCAACTGGGATTACTCATATTAAAAGCTTTGTGTTCCAACGTATAACCAAACACAAATCTGTTGATTTTTTAAATTTAATTTGTTCTCTTTAAATTTGAGAAACTTCAAAGAAAATGTTTAGAGAAGGAAAGATTAAGAAGGTTTAACAAATTTAAGAAAAAGAACGGAAAGATAAAAGTAGCCATCATAGAAGGGAGATTCTCCACTAACTCTTAATCTAATCTCTTAAAGTTCATGCATTTTCATTTCTGAAGTCAAGCACAAATGAGCTGATGTGGGTATATGAAGGGGGGCTTGCCTGAGAGAGGTCCAGATCTACCTATCCCGATGACGGTCCCGTCGGAGCCTGGGGGCGGGAACAACAGGTCTTCTTCTTTCTCTTTGGCCAACTTGGAGTCAGGGGTCAGAGCCAAGGCCGTGTGGGGGTCGGTACCTACACCCTGATGATGGAACAAGACAGAGACAAAGAAGCTGGTTCAAATCAATTTTACAGCCAACAGCCTGTAGCAAGAAATCTACATCGTTCAGCTAATCAGCTGATCACAGTCCGTCTTCAGATGAGCTCCAATTTAGTTCTTTTCAAAGCAAAAAAAAGCAGATTATGGTAACTTTATAGACATTTTTAGTGAAACACAAAAAGAAGAGAGTAAAAAAAGTGAAGCACAAACAGTAACTGACTGACCTATAGAATTTGGACTAAAAACAGAACAACAATAGTACCAGTTTTTCTACTTTTGTCACATTTCATCCTGATACTGATGTCACTGAGCCACCTGCTCCTCACTACAACGGTTTTGAAAGTCAATCCTATTTTGTACATTTGCTAAAACTCCTCTCCTTGCTTAGGTTCATCCACCCATATCCTAGCAGTTTCTATGCATTACATAAATTAACTCATCCCCATGTCATTCTGCTTCCCATCTCAGTTTCTTTCAACCAGCTGTCGTATTCCAGCATGAGACTTCTCTGCTCCCCAGCAGCCAACTCATTACTCCTAACGACAGCCATCCACATGCCATTAACAGGAGAAAGAGCCATCCTTTATCCCTTTGAAACTGGTGCCAGGAGTGTTCTGCTTCTGAGTCGTGTTGGTCTCAGTTTGTTAGGGAGAGTAGCTGATGAAGACCTTATGTTACCAGCGACAGAGTTTTTAGAATAGTCAGCTTAGCAAATCAGAATACATATATATGTGTGAATATACACACATGAGCACCAAAAAAATGCACCAGTTCCTCATGCTACTACGCTCCTTTGCACAATGGCATTTACCATCTATAGCAGTATGGATTGCGTAGGTCACCATCACACACTAACGAGCTGCAGGTTGCTGTAATTTTCACTGTAACTTCTCGTTGTGGTGCGCAACACCTGGTACTCACTTGAGAACCTCATTGAAAAAAATGATGCTTACAGCTTGGGTGATGCATAAAGAAACAGAAAATCTACATGAGACAGTGGAATGTGTAGAACAGGCATGTACAAAGTGCGGCCCTCAGCTACATTTTAAGAATTATACTGTATATTTAGTCCTCCTGCAGGATTTTAGATGCATAGAGATGCTTTCTGACATTTTTATGCACGAGACCCAACAAACAAAAAATACAGTCAAACGTACGACCCTGTACGTGTTGTATTGACAAAGATTCTGTTCAATAAAATGTTGAATTTATAATGAACTTAGGAGCAGAACAAATAAATAAAATCACCTGTTGCTTGTTTTTTTTTAAAGAAATATAACTTTTGTGGCCCTCGAGGACTCTACACTTAATGATTCCGGCCCTCATGTTGAAAAGTTTGGACACTCTTGGTGCAGAAGGTGCCGGAGTGCAGATAAAACTTGGGTATGAACTGAATACATAATATATTTTTTAAAAACTGTCAAAAACATGGACTCTGGCAGATCAGAGGGATGAAGGGCTGGACTCTGGGTGGAGCTGATGGATGGAGTCCTGTGCCAAGGGGAAGGTCTCTTTACCGAAGCACCAACCGAGAGAGTGAAGCCTAAATCACAACTTCACTCTACCGTTTTGGCTGACTGTATTGCAAGAAGGTCCTGATACACTTGTCTGTCAAAAAGTTGTATTGTAATCCACTGACTGACACCATTTTTCCAGGAGTTGGAGTCAGACGAAACAGCCTTTGGCTAACTGGAACAAATCAAAGATATGTGGGGAATCTGGGACTGCAGCTATTAAATCCACTCTGCTGAGGAAAGAGAAGTGACTGTCTTTGGTTGAAGTAGTTTATGATCTCTAAATATTAAAGAACCCAACCTCGGTGTCAATTGAATTTACAAATGAAAATTATTTCAATAAACACACCTTTAACGCCACACAAGACTATTCTAAAAAGTTCACATTTAACCAGATATCCAATGAATCTATAACATCTTCCATTTATCAGCCATTTTCTTTCATTTATTCCTATCAGTCAGAGAAGAACAATGATTTTATCTGCACTGTTAATACAAATGAGATTTCAAAAACAGAAGAAGATTAAAGACACACTTAGCTGCTGAATTCTACAGAAAACAACATAGGAACTCAGATGTAGACGCTTAAAGTAATCCATCCTAATCAAGCCCAATCACGATTTGTAGCCTAGGAAAGTGTTGGTGCATTTCTCCTATTTGTTCTCATTTGGATGTTTTTAGGCTGCAGCTCTTAGACAGATGGTGTGCAGACAGCAGTTAAAGACAGCATGCAGGTGTGAGAATGAATGAAACAACCTGTTCATAAAAATAAAAATTCAAACTGCTGTTATGTGCATTTACAAGCTTTGTTGGCAGAAGGTGGATGTTTATATAAAAATCTGTTGGCACAGGTCCATTACATAAAGGCAATTATGGGTTATTGCATTTGATGGCAACTGAAATATGGACTTTCTGATCTACATGGTGATAGTTGCATTTTTCAGCCTCTAACTGGTATGACCTCACTAAAAGTCAGCTTAGAGGGCATGTTGAGTCTGAGATGTTGCTACATAAATGCTAAGTAGGATACAATACACATTAGTTTGGGAGGTATCTTGGTTTTGTGGTCAAGGTTCTATACAGGATCAGTACAACAGAGAAAAACACACAAATGAAAAATGCTATTTTTCCCCCCTTCTTATTTTCAACAGAGAAAAACTCTCATGAGCAAAGTCTGAAGAACAAACCACTTTTGCTGGATGTGAGGCTTTTAAAATAGCAGGACATCATGCAGAGTTTTAACAAATAAGTTGACAAGAAAGGCATTTGACCACATATCGAGTTAAATTTGCTCGGACAAAGTAGAAGTTGTGAAGAGTGAAAACGTGACACCCCATTATGACTCAAAGCTTGGTCATTTTGAACTTTAATATCCTGACCCGTTCGACAAACCCATCATCTGTCCCGAGGTTTAGGCAGCTCAGTGAAGGCTTTCACACCAGGTTTTTGTTTTTAACCGTCTCTCACCTTAATTATTTTGACGACACAGAATATTGTTGCTCTTTAAATGGATGTTTGGGTCATTTTGAAGTGGCGTTCTATCAGTTATTTGGAGCATCGCATCCGGTGACATCGTTTAAAAAGGGTGGAGTCTCTAGAAGCAGGAATAGGAGCAATACTAATGGCTAGTCCGATCAGGAGAGACACTGCTGCCTAAAGGTGACAAATTATCGACAAGTTTTCTGGTATCTCAAACAATTCTTGCTCAAAAAAGTCAAACTGATGTGTTAGAATATTATATTATCTATGTTTATTTATTAGATGCTTCTCTCCAAAGTGACTTACATACAATTAACAATCACAGTATACGGCATGTTTTGATCTGTTAGTAAACCAGTAGAAATTCCATATGACAGTTTGCTTGGTTTATGGTGTTTATGCTGCTGCAGTGACACGTACTGCAGCATAATAATTCAGACATTGCTTGGTTGAAACAAACTAAACTAAAGGTCTCATGCTAAATTGTAATACCTAAAAATTAGCTTGTCACCATTCAGCAGCAGTATTGCTCCAGTTGGAGGACTACTTCCTGTTTCTAGAGAATTGGCCTACTTTGAGTGAGCTGAGAGCTCTTTTGAAATGCAAACCACATTCTACATACCATGTGTCACTTTTATAAACTCTAAAACTGAAGATTTCTCTTTGGTTATGAAAATAGTCTAAAAATAATTAACTAAATTAATGGCAGTACAAAACCGCTCTTATTGTGAAATGACCTAATAAAAACTGTTGGTTTCTCTGCTGGGTGAGGTGCTGTTCACGCACAGGTGGGACTAATTAAACTTCTACTGGCTTATTTAACTGTGTTTATAGGATGCATGAAGGAGTCTCACAGAGCTTTCCATATTCCTACTTCTTGCTCACTACTGTTGCCATGGTTACAAAAAAATTAGAATATTCTCAACACTGCTGATTTGAAACAAGCAGCTCTTCAAATGGCTGTTACCATCTGAAGTAGCCATTATTGCTTAGCTTTCATGGCGAGTGCCTTAAATCAGGATAAGGTGGTGTTGATAATCTCCAGAAATGTAAACAGATTTTAAAGTAATTTTTGGTATTTCTACCATATTTGCCACAGGAAATCAAACCAATATTTATAAAAGCTAGGGGTGTTAAATTATCACGTTCATTGCAATTAATTAATTACAGCCATAATGAACGCATTCTTTTTTAATCGTGTTATTTGCATTTTTATTCGCTTTACCGCAGACTTCCGTTATAGTGGTGTGTGTGCTGGCCGTGAGGCTCCTTAGAGCCCCACACTTTCAGCATGTGATCACGTGCTCCACGCGTGATACCACGACGTAACACACCACCTGTGCTCATGCCGGTGTTGTCACTAAGCATCCGTGACCTTTTGAGCGCTCTTTAGCTGAGTCTCGCAACAGGAAGTGCAAATTAAAACAAGCAACTAAATTCTTGGGCTACACAACCAGACCAAACCAGTTCAACACACCGCTGACAACTGGTTACCAGTGGTACAGTTACAGAGGTGGTAACTGAAGAGTCTCAGGTAGATGTTTCAGATCCATAAAGAATAAAACAAACAGACTAAGAAACAGTTTATATCCTTCGTCCATCACCATGCTGAATGCTGCCAAGTGGTTAATCTGACTTTGTGCACATTTCATAAATACAGTCTAATATTGTGAACACGCATTCTGCACGTACACACTAAACACCGAGCCTGTACACGTCATACGAGAGAGGAACTTATAACTTGCGAGTGACAAAGTACATCACAAGAAGGCATTTCAGCACAAAAGCGTCTGGTGAGTGACTGTCAACCAAACCGTGCACGCAAGTTTGATGTAAGGGTGCACGACACTGACAAGCTCTCTCCGGTTGAAATGAACACGCTTTTTATTAATATAACGGCAGAGCAAAACAGTACGCACCACTCGCTTTTTTTTTTTGGCAGAAGCTAAACAGCGATGTGCAAAAACATGATACCACACACTGACAGATGACCAAATCTGACATCACCAAATGTTGGAATCTGATCCGGATCTGGACCCAGAGATGGTTCTGTTTAGGGCTGAAACGATTCCTCGAGTACCTCGAATAATTCGAGTACAAAAAAGCCTCGAGGCAAATTCTCTGCCTCGAGGCTTTGTTTAATTCATATTTAATTAATTCATGGCTTTGCAATCGCCCGGGGTCATGTTTCACCCGGACCAAAATAAGTGACGCACATACACACTGCACTGAATGCACACGCGAGTAGCTATTGTTTTCTCTTAAGCCATGGCGGACAACTAGACCGTACTATTTCAACTAGTACTAGACCGGTACAGACCGAAAAACATCAGTAGGTACCGGTAGCGAAAAAACACGGTGCCGACTTTGGTACTTTTACTATAAAATGTCCCTGTAAATGAGATGCTTCATTTAGCCGCCTGCGCAGCTACATGGGTGGAGACACAGGTGAGACGGAAGAGCAGAGAGCCCCTCCCCTCCCTTTCAAAACAGCGTAGCCGCTACGCCGTAGCAAGTTTTGGGTTAAAAATTCCAAAAACTCTAAAGTTTCGCCGCATTTTGGAAAGGTAAACGGGAACAGAGCAAAATGAAACATATGCTATGAGATTTGTGCGGAAAAAACAGGCATTCCAGCAATTAGTCAAAGCCACGCATCGTGTATGGAATTAACTTGCGAGCTGCAGCGCTGTCACTTCAGTCCGACTGAAAAATAGGTGTGTGAGGGGAAGACAGTGACATAACAGAACGTTCCGAGGTAAGCAATAAATACCGGTAATAATAGTAAATGCACTTATATGCCACAAAACCATGGTTTATATCTATTTTTTATTTAAAAAAATGTTTAATACTTTATTTTCTCTCAGATTTATACATTGTACATGCAATTTATACATACATATATATTTATATGTATGTATATTAATGTATATTTATATATACATACATACATGTAATTTATTAGAGTACTCGATTAATCGATAAAAGATTCGATAGAGTACTCGATTACAAAAATATTCGATAGCTGCAGCCCTAGTTCTGTTCGGACCTTGCAGCAAATCCAGGACCCAATCCCCGGTCCAGGGAAAGGGGCCGCATTCAGAGAGACACACGAGCGCTACTGAGGAGCTACCGCAAGCCTGTGACAAGCTCGGCAGCTGGAACGCCCTCTCCCCCTGAACGGGGATGCACAATGCGTACTTCGGAACTCGGTTTGAGTTGGAGCAGAGTTCACGCAGAACATCGGCCACGTTCCGCGTCATCCCACTCCCAGGTTATGTTGCTGATCTGGACCTTTGGCATATTTATTTAATTACCCATGCACTAACATTTATATTCCATCTGATCTCGTGAACGAAAACTCACCCACGTCTCGTCTTGTTTTAGTCATCAAAAATTAGCTCATCATCGTCTCCTTATAGTCATTTAAAAAAGGGGCGTCAATGAAATCATTTCGTCTTTGTTGACAAAAACAACTCCGTGAATGAATGTGCCGTTACAGCCCAAGTAATCAGTCATCTCAACTAGACTTGAACTCACCTGGGAAGGTGTGACTTTGAAAGGACTTTGACACAGGAATCAAGGGACACTTCATTCTAATTAAGAACATTAACGCCAAATTCTAAACACTATGAAAACTCTGCAGACTATTAATTAGTTTGAAAGAGACCAGCCAGTGATATTAATATTCATCTTTTCCTAGTACATCCTGTTCTCTGGCTTGTTTCAACCATCAGGTCTTCCTAAAGTTTGCCTGAGTTGCAGATGATCATTATGTCTGAGCTGCACTGAGTTTCACTTCATTCAAAGTTTAAAAAACAACCCATTAAAAGGAGAACTAATTCTTGTTTTTTTTCAACTGAGACAATAATTATATTCTAAACAATGAGTCAGCATACCAGACAGATGAAGGTCTAATTAAGTGTTTTTAACTGCCTGCTAATTTGATTAACACAGATCATATTCATTAGTAAACCATTAGCTGGAGCTTTAAAAACACTTAAATCCATATGTCCTATCCAAACTTCAGCTTGCAGTGTTCACATCAGTCCATGTAGAAGCAGGTAGAGACTTTAAAGGCTTCTGTGGATGCAGACTCTACAGAGTAAACAAAACTCAAGTAGACTGAAATGAATTGCTGCTGTGGGACCTGAAGGAAGCGGTAAATAAAAGCTATAAAGCTAAAGTAGAGCTGTAAAGGAGGGGGGCGCAATCTCATCACAACAATGTGAGTCTGATGAGGTCATACTGGGATCAAGGGATGTATAAGCTAATAAATCATGTGGCGTATTTAGTTTTTTATGCACTGACTCTGGATTTTGACACAGTACAACATGTATTTATTTATGCTCATGTAGCATAATTAACTATTGGATCCAATATGATGATTTTTTGAAGATTAAAACACCTAAAGCATAATTTTCCAAACAAAACATTCCTTTAATTTCTTACGGTGCCAACTATCGCTATCCTTTGAGTAAATATAACCTGACATTAAGTGACACTGTGTATTTTATGTGCATAAAGATACTTTTATTTTCATAAAAAACAAAAAAAATTAGAGCTCTATCCTAGGATGCCCTCTGGAGTCAGTGCAGGCAGAAGAACAGCGTCTCCCACCCCATGATGCTGCTACAACTGGACCTCCTTCAGGGACAGAACTGCTGCTTCGGTGCACAAAGGAGCGTTACTGTAGATCCTTCCTCCCAGCTACTGTTAGACATCATAACCATCACTGCTTCAAACAAACTCAATACATCCCTGCTGTTATGTGCAGGGTTTCCCCCGATCCCTTGTAAATGGTCTGTTGTTTTTTATGCACAAACCCACTTGAACATGTTCATTTGAAACCATCCAGTTGCACATTTCTTGAATCTGAAGTGAATATTCTATTTTTAAGGACTGTAGAGTATTTTTATGATGTAAATTTGCCTTCACTGTACAGTCTCTGATTCTTAGTTTTTCTATCTTTTATATTTTCACTTTTGCGTGAATCTGCATAATCGACTTTTCCCACTGAGGGACAATAAAAGCTATTCTACTTGATTCTATTCTAGGCAGCAAACTTTGATTATTATTTGTCATTCGCAAAACTTTTGGAATGGCTGAATGCTTTTTTTTTTTTTTTAAATCTGTCATGTTTGTCTTTATTACATTTTGTCTTTTTTGTTTCTTTATATTTCTAGAAATTTCCATTTAGATTTTTTAATAAACAGATATAGCTCTGGCTAACATTTAATTGAGGAAAGAAGAACATTTCAGTGAAGGATAACACTAAAATAAATGTAAAAAAATATACTCAGAGACTGATTTCCATTTAAACTTATGATTTCATTTTCAGGTTTTTGGTTATGAGTCACTCTGGGGGTAATAAGGTCAGTAGGAGGAACAACGCCTTGGAAAATTAATACTGGAAGTGTGCTCCAGGAAATAAAAATGGAATGAGAGTTGGTGCTTGACATTTGTACATTCTGTGTCATTATTAGCCTCAGAGTGCAGCCGGACCACCAGGATTTAAAGGATGCTGAAAGTGACTCCATCAATTCACTCCTAGATTTTTACGATTTTCTCATGATCACTAGGGTTGAAGAAACCATTTTTAATAATAATTATTCTACATCTACATCTATATTTACACTAATATGTAATGTAATGGCTTAGTCTAAAAAAATTAAAAGAAAACCAATATTAATTTACTACGATGACTTCCTTTCTGTTTGTTTTTATCCTTTTTTTTAGAGAAAACTTCAGAATGTTTCCTGTTCATGCGTTAATTGTCACTTCATACCGAGTGTCTGAGTGTGTTCAGGTGAAAGTGTGTGTGTGTGTGTGTGTGTGTCACAGCAGAGATTAGCTCCCATAGCATCTGGGGAACGTTATTAACCTACAGTGGCCTTTGGTGACAGCCCATGATATGAGCTCATCAGCAGGTCCTGACCCAACATTAACACACCTCCAGCAGCAGCACTCGGACTGTTTATTACCAAAGTCATTTCCTCTCTACCATCCTCTGGTGTCTTTGATTTTTTTGTTGTTGTTCTTTTAGATGAAAACTAAAACAGCTTTATCTCTTCTTACCTAGATAGATAGTTTATGTTTAATATTTAATAATGCTGAAGTAAATTTAGGGCTTTTTTTATACTCATTAACTAAACTGAGGACATGAAGCTGGATTTCAGCCATGACAGAAAGTGAAAAAAACACTAAAAACATAATAAACTAATTCATAAGTAAATGTTTATATTTCTAAACAAAATACTTATTTTTACTTCTTAACAATTGATATTTCATTTCTTTGACACACCTTTTGGTTTTCATTTAATTCCAAGTGGTGCTCACTGCAGAACCAGAAAGGCGGAGCTGCACCAGGTTCAGCCCCGCCCATTCAACCAGAGTCAGCCCTGCCCCCCTACACAGCCCCACTGACTTGTTTTTTTTATTAACTTTATTGCAACCAGAGTCAGCCCTCCTCCGCTGTTTTTTAAAAATAACTTTATTGCAAAAGAGTGAATTTACAAGAAAATAACTGAATATCTGCCTGTTTCTCCTTCTGTTTCCCCTTGTTTTCAGGATAAAACATCTCCTCAACATTGATTAAATATCTCGGGGTTTCAGTCATGTTTTTGTAACAGTATTAGTTTGTGAATGAGAAACGTTTTCTGTCATATGGACTACAACGAGAGACAGTGAGCCTAACAGAGAAAGCCGAACTAGCGCACTTTGCTTCGTAGCGTTAGCTGCCATTAGCCGCTGATATCGGCTGTTAGCTGCTATTAACTAGCGGGGCTGTTAGCTGCTCCTGGCGGAGGCCAAAGCGCCGGGGGAAACCCTTAGCACTTCGCGGACCCGCAGCACGTAGCTCTGCAGACCCAGCATAGCATTAGCTGCTGATAGCAGCTGTTAGCTTTGCCCTTGGGCTGTGGCTTAACCTGGTGGGGGCCCAAAGCACCAGGGGAAACCCTGAGCACTTCGCGGACCTGCAGCACAAAGCTCTGCCGGACCCAAACGGAGCTTTGCTTTGCGGACCCGCAGCACAAAGCTGCGCCGGACCAGGAGTATCGTACGAAGCGCCGCGGACACAGCATTACCCGACAACGAGGTGTTGCATCGCCGCCGGACTTTATGCTCTGGATCCAGCGGAGATGCAACACCTTGTTCTCGGATCCAACAGCCCAGTGTAATAGTCCAATATAACCAGGTCAATCACAGGGGAGGTGTGGGAGCCGACTCTGATGGAATGGACAGGTCTGATTGGTTGAATGGGCGGGGCTGAACCTGGTGCATCTCCACCTTTCTGGTTCTGCAGTGAGCAGCCTCTCTTTAATTCTGCATTAATCAGACCATTTAGGCTTTTATTCTGAAGGGCATGTTTTGGTTCTGCTAATTTTGCTTCTGCTCTAGGTTTTTGCTTTTGCTTGTGAAATAGTCTCAGTGGGAGGGGCTTTTCAGTGCTTCGATCTCATTGGTTATGAGGGTTTGGAGTAGGTGGCTCTAGCTGTTTACATACGGCACAAATCTTATCCAATAACGGTGCCCCAAACAATCAGCTGTTGCAACTGGTGGTTTAGTTTGATCTCAAAACTGCAGAGTGATCTTGAACCAAACTAAATGAGGGTGTGAAATATTTTCTCGCCTTATTGCACCGAGTCCCCTGGAACATCCTATTATGAAACACCCTTAGTTTAGAAATGACTTCATGTCCATTTAAAATACCAGAGAGCTCTACTACTTCACCCTCCATCAAGTTAATTTAAATAGTTAATTCACATCCTATATAGGTAAAGTTTGTTTGGAAAGCAAATCAAGGCCTGGTGAAACTGCAGAAATAATACAATAAAAGTATGATTTTTTTTGCCAGTTTGATGACTTTAGCCACTTCTTGAGGTGCTGCTGAACGAGCCAGCTGATCCCATCCACTGAAGCCAGCCCCAGTATGAAAGCAGCACAGCTATCTGATGTTTACCAGATTTATTCTGTGTGAAAGCAGAAAAGTTGTCTCCAAGGACTTGATGCACGGCCTGATGTAGAAGGCAGGAGCTGAGAAAGTGATGAGGGAAAAAACTCAAACCAACAACTGCCCTGTCTCCATCAACACCCAGACCTGTCACACTCTCCAGCACACAGGAACACACCAACACTCTGCTGATGACTAGTGTGCACTTGTGCCATCTCCGCCTCAGATTACAGACTGGGCTCAGTCTATTTGATCAAGGAGACCAAACTTTCAGAGCTAAATCTGAGTTCTCTCAAAGCAAAAAAAATAAAAAATCTGTGAGGAAAACTGGTTATGTTGTGCCTCAGAGATTTCAATCAGCACAGTAGAAGAACCCTCCAGAGCCCCACTCCCCCCACATGGACGGCTGCAGAAGTCAAATGTGCTGATTGTCAGAGATTGATTCTAATTGGCCGTGCTGATGATCAGACACAAGCCAGAGTTTTCAGTTTTACAAGATTTCGAACTACGCAGGGTTAAATCAGCAAGGTACAAAAGGTTCCTTATAAAGTAAAACCTCAAGAAATGCATCTTTATATCAATTATTCATGTAGTCTGCCAACATGTTTTCACATGGGTGAATTTCTTTCTTAAACATACACCATAAGATCAAACTGCTGTTAACTTATGAGGAAAATATATGCTTAAAGTCTGCCTACATCGTATAATGTTTAAAAGATAAAGGTTTGTCTAATGTTCTGCTTCAAAGGTTCCCACATTCTCTTTGGAAAAGTTCCACTAAATAAAACAGTAAAAGGTTTAAAGACTCAGATACTAAAAGTAGGGGCAATATTTTAATGAGTCTAAATAAAAAACATCAGTATGTTTACGGTGTTTTGATAAATCATCCATAAGCATCCAGAGTTTTAGTTTTGAGGTAAAAGATCACAATGTGCTCAAATTTTCTGTCAAACAATATTTGTGATGAAAAGCTGATATTTACGTCTTATTGATCTCAACCACCAAGAGCACGTTTTAAAGGCACACTATGTAACTTTTTCATACTTTTAATTCCTTTTCTTGAGCCAGTATGTGCTAATATTACAGGGTTAATGAAAAGTCCCTCAGCCCCATCTGCTGCTTGGATCAGAATACCACGTTTGCAACTTCTGAGTCTCCAGTCCGGCGCCCTGACGTCTCACAAAGTCACGTATCTCGCGAGGGTTAGGCTAACCCAGGGGTGCCCAATACGTCGATTGCGATCGACTAGTCGATCTTGAAGGCAGTACTAGTAGATCGCGAGCAACCGCTAGCGCTAGCCTGTAGCAAAATCAGTCGCTTCACCCGTCTACCCAGTCGCAGTAAAACTCAGTCCCCCGCTCCGTCCTTTCACCACAAAAATCGAAAGGGATCGGCGGTGAAATGGACACACACAGCTCACAGCTCCGACACAGGCGCCGCACACAGCAACAGAGACAATCAGCTGCAGTACAGGTGAGATGCGTGCGCGCAGCTCCTCCCGATTTGGAGGCTCTGACACACACGCACGCAGCGATCCTGCGCCGTCTCACAAGTTCTCATCAATGACGGACAGGTACCAAAACGAGGTACTGTTTCACATCACGTGAGTGGGTTCTCGGTCGGTACCCATCCCTACTCCTATCTGAAAAGAAAAACCAGTATCGAACCGGAACCGAGCTCGTATCCCTCAAAACGAGGCAGAGATCTCCAGACCGTGGGTCAGTTTGAACACTGCAAAAAATGATTCTCCATCCAGGGTGTTTCCACATGTTGGAAATCTTTTATTATTAATATAAAGTCTGTGTTTTAGGGTCTGTCCAGTTTTAGTCAGGGATATTTTTTTTTTTTAAACAGTTTTGAACTGAAATGCAATTTAAATGCATTTTTTCATAAATTAAAAAAAGCTTGAGTTTATAATATTAAAGTTCAGGTCTATTATGTGAATCTGTCCCCAATAAAATTATTTTACATTTTTAAAATGGCTTTTTACTGTAAATTGAATTGTTAGTATAAAATGCAATTAATTGAGATTAATTAGTTACAAAGGCTGTAATTAATTCAATTAATTTTTTCGAGTCCCATCACTAAAAACAATATACATGTATATACACACATAATATATGGTAGATCTTTCGGCGCTGCTCATTGTAAAAGTAGCTCACAGGGTGAAAAAGTGTGGACACTCCTGGGCTAACCCAATGTGCACCGGAGTGTTTTTAGCTCATGATTCCTGCTTTTTAAAAAATCTCTCCCTGCTTGAACACAGCTGATTTCTTTGAATGAGTGATGAACCGCTCCAGTAGAAAGCAGTGAAGGCTGAGGAGTCATTTCAACAGTTAGATTTAGGGGTTTCTGAGCAGAAACAATAGTGACTAGAACGGACACTAGGGGGTGCTAAAAACAAGCCAAAACTGCATAGTGTGCCTTTAATCCATATATCTTATTGAAACATGATCTGAACTTAACTGGGGGAAAAAAATTAGTAAACAAAAACATTTCTAAAAAAAAAATTTTTATACAGATGTTTGAAAAAAAATGTAAGCATGATACATTTTTATAACCTGAAAAATAATATTCACATTTTATACTATTATTACTTTATATTGTATTAACCCTTTTGCCGCAAATAGGTAAAAAATGCAAAATTGAAAATTTTTCATAGCCTTTTTTTTTTTTTTATGAGGAAGTTACGTAAATGGTTAGAGCAAAGTTCAGGAGTCTCTGAGGTCATGTAACCAGTCCAGTCAGCTAGCTAGCTGTCTGCTTGTATGGAAATCAAGCATCTAATTCAAACATTAAACAATCAGAGCCATCTTAATGTTGGCCACATTAAACCTTTATGGTTTAAAACAAACTGAAAATGTTGCTCCTAAAAATGTTTTCCTCAAAAAGCAGCACAAAATTCAGTCCAGGTGCAGAAAACCAGGTAAAAGAAGACACCAGCAGATACTAACTACATCTAATCATATATAATTTACCAGTTGTAACCACCTGTTTTCACAGACCCTGAGGTGCCACAGATTTCATCTCACAGAAATACAAAGTCCTACATACATATTTGTCACAGCGCTTGCTATTATAAGACATTTAAAAACTCAAGTTTCTATGAGTCTGATCATCCCCAACTTTGAAACTCGCACCTGGTTAGCTTTCTACTCAAACTGGGAGAAGTTACACAGTCATTTTGTTCATTGTATCCTGTAACAGCCTGGTTGCAGATCGCCCTTTTCATTCAGCGTGGATTCTGAATGGTAGTGTCTAAAGATAGCTCCAGCAGTCCAAAACGTTCACCTTTTAGCTGACAGACAGGTCAACACGGCTGTTATTAGAGGAGCAGCACACTGTCATCGCCTCCCAAAAAACCCATTCTACATTCATATAGCAGTGGAATTAATGCATCCCATATGACACGTATTAAAGCCAGAGAGCCTTCTTTCATTTCCATCTATAGAAATGTAAACCAGGGCTTTTCTCCCACCAATTACTAGTCGCTCTGTCAGATGGACACTTTGCTTCCTGTTCAATGGCCTTTTCTGCCCTCGCTGACATTTAGAAATAATCAGTGGGGGAACACAATGGGGCAGCAGGCCTCTTTCCATTACACCCCATTATTCCTCTGGGTTAACGCTAATACATATAAATGTATGAAAGTAACAGAAGCATGTCGTGTTATGTTTTAGTTCTATTCAATTGCAAAAAAAATGTGTTTTTAAAACGTATTCATTGTCACTTATGCGTCGTTCCATTAAGCCTCACCCCGCAAAGCAAAAACTGGCTGAGTAATGGTTAAAATTGTGATTTAAACCCTTTAGGGCGAGCTTTGAACATCATTAATACACAAAGACAGAGCCGAAAGCACTTGGACAAGGAGGATGAATGACCCTCTCCGGCAGCTCAAAGCTTAAGTGGCTCAGATTGTCTCTGGAAACATCAGTGGAATACTGAGCAAGTACTCATCACTAGCAAGAAGCAAGTGGTCAAGGAACATCCTTCACTACGTCCATAACGTTCATAAGTGGGACCACTGCCTTTTACACCAATTTGAGCTCAGGACAGATGCTTTAAGGGGTAAACTAAAGTGAGAAATGTTGTGGTTTAACAATAAAGTCTCAAAATTTGTAAAGGCGGGCTTTCCTTACCCTGTTTGCTCCTGAGACACCTAAATAGTCTCTCACCTGACTGAGGAGGAGTTCTGGTCTTAAAAGTGTTGCTTTAGTAAGTTCGTTGATGTTTGTAGACATTCGATTCTGCTCAGCTCTCGCTTGTTTTGGCACCCCCTAGTGTCCGTTTTAAATCACTGCCGTAAAAACGTTAGCGCCATCGTTTCTGCTCAGAAACACCTCAATCTAACTGACGAAATGTCTCCTCGGCCTTCATTGCTTTCTACTGGAGCGGTTATTTACTCCTTCAAAGAAATCAGCTGTGTTCAAGCAGGGAGCGATTTTTAAAAAATCAGGAATCATGAGCTAAAAACACTCCGGCGCTAGCATAACAGCTAGCCACATTAGGTTAGCCTAACCCTCGTGAGATACGTGACCTTGTGAGACTTCAGGGTACCGGGTTTAATGGACTCTGTCCTAGAAATCACGTTGTTTATTAAGATGAAACTTTACAAACCTAAGTTAAGTTTTTGTATTTTGTAGAAATAATGTTTTCTCCTGCTCCTAAACAAGTCATTTTCTAATTATCTTGTCATGACCTTTAACCTGCTAATTAAGGGGTGTACATTCTGAGATGTATTTTGCTGTTACAAATATTTCTGAGCATTGACCTCTGACCTTGGTGTGAATTTTCTAGGATAGAGGAAAAGTGCCTTCCATTATTTCTGTTTAAAATCAGGATCCTTTTATAAATAATCAACCTCAGGGTGTGATTATGTGTGTGTGCTTGTTTGTGCGTCTGCATTAAAGTGCAAGTGGGCTGACATCCTGTCAAGCCCGCAGCCTGCTCTTAATTGATGAGCTATTAGACGAGTGGAGACTAAAGTACTGTTCTGACATCAGCGGCCACATAAACAGGCCAATGCACACGAACACACATTGATTTGTGTAACAAGGTGTGGATCCTGTTAATGTCGGAGTGGTGATTACGATGATTATGATGTCAAACTGACATCCTGTAAAGTGCAGCGAAACAGGCCTGGAGAGATAAAGAATAGAAGAATATTTAATCAAACTGTCATTGTGGAACCAGGCTGTTTGATTTTAAAAAGGAAGTTTTCAAACTCAGCTGCTATGTGGAGTGTACTTTTTGGAGTTTAGAAGTAGATTTAGTAATAGTTTATTCATTTAGAAAGGCGGTGATAGGTTCGCGGCCGAGGATGGGGTGGGGGGGGGGGGGGGGGGGGGGGGGGGGGGGCGCTCGCCTGTAAACAGCAGCTCCTCTTCCTAGAGCTGCACGGGAGGCGCGGCACAGATTTGTAGCAGATTTTATGAACTATTGACAGCTTGGGGAACACAGTACATGGCTCGAGGGTCAGAAATAGGTTCACAGGCAGGGTCTGTAATTGATTACCCCTGGTCCAGAGATCTGAAAAAAACAAGATCATCGATAAGACTGAAATGAAACCTCATCTAAGAGATAAGGTGAGGAGATTCGTAATCTTCGAGGAGCTTAGGCAACAAACACTGTGACGATTATTATTTGTCATTCTCAGACCTTTAGACCACACATTTAAAACTAATTATTTCCAAGCCTTATATCTAATTCAGAAGTTGCAGAGGAGTAATTTGGAGCTTTTATCATCCCACCTATTTAACGCCAGAATTTGTTTAGTTGGCAGATTCTAAGGGTGGGCAGGAGTTGCTAACTTTTCCTTTTTGTTCTCAGTTTTAAATTTTCTTTTTTGTTTTTTTAATGTGTGAACAAACTAGTCCAGTGCTATGGATGTCTTCAGGGAGAAACTGACAGTTTGAACCATAGTTAGCATTTTGAATAACTTGCTTGTCTTGAGGCCTCTCACCCTGTCTTTAAGCAGCCTTTATTTATCACCATAAGCCTTACAGTTCACATAAACACACCTTTATCAATCATTTTTATCAATTCCTCTAGAAAAAAGATGATGCATTCCCAACAGGTTATCCTGTTGGACCCAAGATTGTCATCTAGACTACTTAAGGTGTCCAAAGCATAAACTAGCATGAAGTAACGCTAAAACAAAGCGCAGGAGTGAAACTCATGCTTGACTGCATCCATCCATCTGACACCATCTGTTTGATAACTAGAGCCAAACACCTCTGACTATCATCGTGCCGTTTGACTGATCTGAGTTGTGGTTTCTATGAAACAGACTCTCATCCAACACTGGAACTCAACCAACTGGTAGCTTGAAAAAGTTAAATACCACGTGAACATGTTTCCTGTCGGTGGTTGTAATGTTATGGACTACTGGTGTGATGTGAATATTCAAAGCCTGCTTCTGAGATAGACTGTTGCCAATGTTTAGCACACAGCAAGATGTCCGACACCTCTTCTAACACATACAGTCTATGTTTCCTTCACACATGTCGTATGTGTGAGGGTGTAAAAATATTGATGGAAACAGTAGTAGGAGAAGCACGACACGCAGTGTAAGACTTCTGGTTTTAAATTATTGCTTTAACAGTTTGGGAACCATGGTATAAAAATGAATTTGAGTAAGTGATGAGTTCTCAGCGACCACCTGAACATCGTCCATCCATCCATTTATCTAAGGTCTGGTCACAGAAACTACAGATCCAGGAGGGGAAGCCAGACCTTCATCTCAATAGTGACACAGTTTTAGGCTTAATCCCTCCAACAAGCTCTGGAGTCTCCTCCCAAAAGAACATGCCAAGGAACCTCTAGAGCAGTGAAGACCAACTCCAGTCCCCGAGAAGCACCTACTTCTAATGAATGGGTCTATTCCATGCTTCTCTGGAGTAAATGGCTTTCGTTCAGGCCACTTTACAGTCCCTCCAGGAAGTTGCTAGGATTTTTTGTGATTCTTGCGGTCTAAAATGACTGATTTCAAGGCAGATTTTTCTAAAAGTTGTGGTCAAAGTTGTGATTTTTTTTCAATCAGATTTTGGTTTTGTTTAAAGTTTTATTTTGTTTATATGAACACACAGTTAACCTCTTTACACACACACACACACTGTATGCGCTGTTTCATCATAAAATAAAGACTACAAGATGCCGTAATCCCCATGACAACAGTGCTAACGTAGCACTAGCCTGTCTCTGCGCCACTCAGAGGTTACAGTGTGAGCGACTCACTTTACTTTCACCTCAAAGGTTCACTGGGTCAGCAGAAGGAGTTTAGAAAAGAGTTTAGAAAAGACAAGCGGTTCCTCGTGCACGCTGAACACAAACGTCACGTGGTGAATCGCGTGTTTAAAAAATAAACAACGTTTTAAGGAATTCACGTTAACGCTGACGGTCCGATTTATTTCAAATATTTCTCACACAATAGCAAGACTCAGCACAGAGTTTAGGACACAAATAAGTTCTTTTTAAATATAGTTAATATATAGTTAAATATAGTTTCTCACATTGTCCAAATTCGGACAGAACTTAAACAGAACTCACCTCGTCTCTTTTATCACTCGTATCAGACCACAGCCCCTGTCTGCTCCTCTCTTTTCAGCTAATCTCCTGCATGTTTTGCGATCAAAAAGTTCTTGTCAAGTGACGATTTTCATGTATAATCCACCATGACACTCTTGTGCAATACCTAGGCAAATTGACTTGCTCGTTTTTTAGCCGTAATCTGATTAAAACCGACCGGCATTTAGCAGCTAGGCTCAAAACCTGGAAATAAACACAGCTCGAGGCAACAGGAATTGGTCAAAACGTATCCGAGTGGCTCTGATTGGTCAAAGAAGATAACGAAATACGACAAAAACAAAGATGATTGGGGAAATTTGCGGAAAAGTTGCAGTGATTGGTGAAAATTGCAAGGCCGCGAAAAATTTGTGGCTAATGGTTGAATTTGCATTAATATTTGCGATCACAACATCGCAACTTCCTGGAGGGTCTGAAATGAGAAACATGGTTTCTTCCTTAGATCATAAATACTTTAATGTGTACTTGAAACCTTTGCCAAATCGCCAACTTTCAAACTTAACTTTCATCAAGAAACTGTTTACTATAATAACCAGAAAGTCCAGATTTGGAGGATGGATGGTGATGGAGTTTTGTACAGGTCTGTTTTCATAAAGACCTTAAATAATCTCCATCTGAACCAGCCTATACTATAAAACAAATAATAAAAAAAGAAAGAAAGAACAACAACAAAAATCTACAGTGGGGCTTAAGAACATGGTCCATGTTCCATAGAAAAACACTGAGTAAGACATTCAAAATGTATAATTCAGTCATACTCAAGAAAGTGTTTTTGTAAAAAACATTTAAGCTCACGAACCACCAGGAAAATATTAAACCAGAATAGAGACCTGGGGTCAGAAAGGAGGCACAAATTGCTCCTGCCAGGCGTTTGATACAGATATCTTTGATCCTGACTCTGTTAGGCAAATAACAAGAGAGCTGGACCTAAAGAAAATGCTTGAGAAAAGAGAAAATGACTCAATCAAAGGAAGCAGAGCTTTTAAAACACACTGGTTTAACATGCTGCACTTAGAATAATATGACAAACATACATACAGGCTGACAGGAGCAATAAGTAGAACGCTAAATGGAATAGTTAAAGGCAGTGAGTCAGGTTAGTCTTTGGCAACAAACCCTGGGAGTCCAGTAGCCAACCCACTTTACTTACTGCCTTCTCTCTATAAACACATTAAGTCATCTTCAGCTGCACACATGTTCGGAACACGAGTATACAGCTAAGTGTGTGTGACATTTCCACTCATTAGAGGCAGTTTGTTCAATGTTTATGTTCCTAATGTAACTTATTACTTAGCTTAGGGTCATGTTTCTCATTTATCATCCATTAATTAGCAAACAAGTTGTCTAAATATTCTTAGTGTCCTGAGGCTGATCTTTCTGCATCAAGTGAGTCCACAAAACATAGCAAGCATCAAATAACTAATTACAGCTAAATGTATTTAAGAATTATTATTTGAACATGAAACAGTAAAGTATGAACTACATGGAGGAGCTGGGCTTAAAACCTGTACTGGAACCAGCCACAAGGGGGCACATGTTAAGACTTTGCTTCAACTTTTAGGTTCTGATCTGACGACCAAAACAGACCTTTTTCATACATCTGCTGTTTTTTCACAATAAACGAAAAATGAAAGATAACTTATCTACCAGACAGTTGTGACATATTTGAGAATCACTACGTTGTACTGAGGTCTATGCGGCCACAACTTCCCCTTTCCTTCCTTCCTTTCCTAATAAAAGGAGAAGCCAACACTTTGTACCTTCAGACCATTTAACCCACTGACTTGAAGCCAATATATTAGTCTGAAAAAAAGTTGTTCTATTTTCAAGCTTCTTTTATCTGGACCTACAACAATGAAAAGAGGAATAAAGGTTTTGGAGTCCATTTGTCTGTGATGAACTGGCGACCGGTCCAGGGTGCCCCTGTTTCTCGCCCAGAGACTGCTGGAGATAGACACCAGCTCCCCACGACCCTTACTGGTTAAGCGGTTTCAGAAGGTGGATAGATGGCTGGATGGAGTCCATTCTTCACCGAATGAAAGTGGCACATCTGTCGCAAATCAAATGGAACAGGATGACGTCATGCCAAACCCACCCAGAGGTGTCATGTCCTGCCCCTTTTGTTCAGTCTTGCCTGTCTGTTCCCCTGTCTTTTCCATATTCCTCCTCATGTGTCCTGCACTAATCCTCCACAGGTGTGTCTTGCCTCCATCCTCTACACTTGGGTTTTGTACTACCCCAAACTGTGACAAGAGGTAAGAATACACTGTAGGTGCATGTAATTAATCATAATTTACCAGTTAATAATAAAATTAACTCAGCTCATTTCTATATATAATAAGAAGTTCACCCGGAAGCCATTAAATCAAATATAGAGGATTGTCAAGGAGCTTTATTTAAAATATGACCAGACTTAAGAGCTAACAGCGAGTAAGAGTCGGGTCGCAAAGTAGATTACTGTGGTCTTAAAACCACTCCAATCTCAAAAATATCACAACATATATATATATATATATATATACACATATATGTATATAAATGTTATGTTATAAACCTATATACTACCATTCATTTGCTTTAATTAGCAAAGTACAAAAAGACATGATTTTAAATAATCTGTGTCTAGAATAGATGCTGAAAAAAAGTAGGGATGTCCCGATATTGATATCGATATCGGATATCGGCTCCAAAAATAAAAATACGTTATCGGATTATATCGGACTGCATCAAAAATCTCCAATTTCAGCAATCTGTATTAAAAGCAGGAATTGTAGTCATCCTTTTAGTTAACCAACTATTATTTGTTTTCGGCTTGTTATTAAAGTTATGTTTATTTTGTTTGGACTGCTTTTTATGGTCACTAAGAGCAATGATCTCATTCTTTTGGGCAGTGTGTGAAACTCTGAACACTCAAATTGAAGCAGTTGGTCATTTTTTCTTATGTCTTTTTCTTATGTATTATATCGGATTGATATCGGTATCAGTCAATACTGAAGGCTGCGATATCGGTATCGTATCGGAAGTGAAAAGTTGTATCGGGACATCTCTAGAAAAAAGGGGAAGCTTTTGTTTTGTTGCAATGGTTTCAGATTATAGTCTGAAGGATTATGATCCATAAAGAACCTTCAGTGGACACTCAGACATACACAAGAACCAATTAGAGTGGTTTAGTCAAAATATGTCAATTAACCATCTTCCAAAACTAATTTCAGGTGAAGCTCTTTTAAAAACTTTTAATCACGATCATTTTTGAAAGGATCTTCCAAATAAGAAAATACATCATATGTATGAAATGCTCATTTTACCAGAACAGTAACAATCCAAGTAATGGAAAGCTCCAGGTTACAAAGCAGTAATTCAGAATAGTGGAAAAACCGCCTAAAAGAGCCGTACATAATTAGTAAAAAAGTCAGTAAAACATTGCTAGTCATGCTTTAGGCAACAACCAGGCGTGTTTCGTATGCATCAGTCCCTTCATGAACAAACAAGCTGTTTAAATTCATGAGGTTGAAACACATTTATTACAAGAACCTTCAGTTGCTCTTCCTCAGCTGAGGATTTCCTCTCCAATAACCGAACCAACAAAAACGTCAATATGGTACAATTAAAATTACACAAGCAATTCCCTCTTCTTCCAAATGAAAGCACAGAGGGCGGCCACTCGGTTACCTTCGGTGTTTGTTTTGACTGGGGCAGCAAGAAAATTATAAGTAATTGCCCCTGTGTTAGCTGGGTTCTCATTTGGTGTCTGTTCCTTTAGAGTTGGTGGGCAAAAAACAACCAGAAAACAGCAAATATACAACACAACACAAAAATATCAGTCTGGGTTCGTTAGAGAAATAAAGTCATGAGGAAACATCTGCATAAGTTCTGGCTTTTCAATGTGTGTAAAATATGACATTTAATTTCTCCAGAAAACTGAAAATCTCTAAAAGGTCCTGTGATCAAACAAGGTCTGTTTGGAGTTTGCATTATTCCATGAGATTGCTTCACCAGCAACATAAAATGAGCAGGTGATGTGCCTTAAAGGAATGACACATTAAATAATTCACTAAAACTCAAGCTTCTAGCCTTTCTATCTAGTCGTTGTACCATTCATTCATCTTATACACACAAGGCACTAACAGGCTATAACCAACCAATCAATGAAGTTATGTTGGGACCACTCCGATCACAAATCGGGGAAATCCAACATGTTGGACCCGACTTCGCAGCGTGTGTGGTGTCCTCTGAGGACAGGCGAGCGTGCAGCCTGTGGAATGT
Source organism: Callopanchax toddi (assembly GCA_006937965.1). NCBI lineage: Eukaryota > Metazoa > Chordata > Actinopteri > Cyprinodontiformes > Nothobranchiidae > Callopanchax > Callopanchax toddi. The sequence goes on along the minus strand of SSNR01000008.1, from coordinate 1,031,715 downwards.
GACGTGTAGCCAATCAGAAAGCGAGGTGACAGAAACAAGCTGCACAGTTGTATTTTTTGTTATACCTGGAGACAAAACAGGCATGAGTGCATTGCTGTTTATAATAAAAATAAAAGCTGTCATTTTTGTTTACTCCGAAGTCGCGTTTGATCTCGAGAAATTCTGCGCAATTTCCCGTCTGACCTGGGAATGTTTGCCGTATGGCGACACACCACACACGGTACAAAACAAGTAACACCCGAGACTTTTTAATCACTCTATGTGGTCTCTCATGATTTGAAAGTCTTGCCACAGAATATTTTCACTATAATTGACATTAAAGCTAAAAACAACATTCATAAAGAAACATAATGCATCCTGAAGCTGCTGTGTTCTTGTCATTTAGAGATATATCTGTTGATTTTGGGGTCACAAGACTTTACAACTGTAACTTTTGAGGGGTCAGAAGGTGAAAAAATGTGGCAACCACCATTCTAAACAGTGCAAACATCATGTCACAAACTCATCGTTTTGGGGAAGAAGGGGAACCAATTGGAACAGAATGGTTTCAGATGCGACTCCGGTTCAAACCCAAAACTCCGCCAGCCTGACTTTAGCAGCTTCAACATCAAAAAGCAAGTCTACAGTGACAAAAATCAACTAGAAATGGGAACAGTGTGAGTAAAATCTGTACTTGTGAATCTGTCAGTGAGCAGAAATTTGAATCTATGTTTTTTATATTTTAGGCTCGATACTAAAAAAGTGATTTTACAGCTAAATTATATGTGTCAACTCAAATGTGGGTTATTTAATGATATGAGCTGAAAGTATGAACATCTGAAGTGACAATTTGCCGCGAGTGACAAAGATTTGCTCGAGAAACGCCAACTTATGTTTCCAAATGTGAGACGCGTTTCCAGATGATTTGCATGTGCCCTCCTTCATCTCATCTCTCCTCCATCTGGAGCCATAAAGGCCATTTGCTACACCTTTCTGTCATCTCTATTTCTGCATCAGCCTGTGAGAGAGCTGTGATCCTCATCTGCTGCCTTTAGGACTTTCCATCTGAAGGCAGACGTTTGTGAATGTGCTCCAAATCCATCATACTTTCCTCCTCTGGAAAGAGATGGCTCCTATTGTTAAAGCAATCATAAAGAAATGCAATAAAGTATATCCCCAACAGTACTATACTGTGCTTATAACTGTTTTATTGACCCCAATGTTCAGAATATCTCCCTCTCCTTATTCCATTCAGCATTTAGATTCAATTTACTTGTTATGCAGTGATTTCCCTCATAATGAAACAACAATAACCCAGAGAGAGGGAAATAACTTTAATATCCATTAAAGGACAAATCCATCCCGTTTTATTATCAGTCCAATCAGAAGGAATTTTTCTTTGCACACAATTACACAAATATTTGATTTTATTCCAAATAAATTGTAATTGTTCAGTAAAAACACAGTATGCAGGTGTTTGGAATAATGGCTTTTCATTTAGCCGAGGGAGGAGATGAAGCCATCGGAGCGGTGTCAGATAAACCACGTGGAGCTGATCCCATTCTGTCACAGCACCCTCCGCGTTTCCTTTCCTGTCTGTTTTATTATCCAATGTTTCTTTTTTCCTGTCAGTTACGAAGGACATGTGAGTTCTAGCTGAACTGAAGGGCTTACAAAGCATCATGCAGCACCAGAGGTGGACTGAGGTGCAGAGTCTCCTCCTTCAGTGTAAAAGCTCCCTGAACTCTGCTCCTCCTGATAACGAGGGATTGGTCCACTTTCCCCTGAAGCCTGGTTCAGATATCAAATATAATCCATGCTTTAAATTTATTACTTATTTTATGAGGACCCCATTATCTGGAGGACCAGGGTAATTTTACATTTGCCTGATGGTAAATCCACCTTGTTATTGTATATAAGAATTATGGGTTGATGGTATTTAAATCTGTATCTCAGTCAGTGTATGGGCACTCAGATTTATACAGGGCTGTGAAAAAGTATTTGCTACATTCAGATTTCTTATATTTTTGCTGACTTGTTAAATTAATTATCAGACAAAAATAACCCGAGTAAAACCAAAATACAGTTTTCAAATGATAATTTCATTTATTTATGGTCAAAACGACCCAAACAACCCTGGTCCTATGTGGAAAAGTAATTGCCCCCTTTGTTACGTCATGAATTAATTGTGATTAGCCACATTATTTGGAAAGCTAACATACTCATAGCCAGTGTGAACGCCAGACATGTAGAATAAGGAAATCACTTCAACAGAACCTGTCTGTCTGACAACATGAAGGAGGCTAAACGATCTCAAAAAGCAACACATCGTGTCCTGTTCTAAAGACACTCAAGAACAAAAGCACCAGTAAAAGTTAAAGTTAAGGTCAGACTCCACCCCCCAAAGAGTTCTCCACCCCCCAAGAGTTCTCCACCCCCCAAGAGTTCTCCACCCCCCAAGAGTTCTCCACCCCCCAAGAGTTCTCCAACCCCAAAGAGTTCTCCAAAGAGTTCTCCACCCCCCAAGAGTTCTCTACCCCCAAAGAGTTCTATACCCCCAAAGAGTTCTATACCCCCAAAGAGGTCTACACCCTCAGCTACACTGTAGCCTCAGCTGTCCTGGAGCGCACTGACAGGTCCCTCTGACCTCCACCAGGTCCCTCTGACCTCCACCAGGTCCCTGAGACCTCCACCAGGTCCCTGAGACCTCCGCCAGGTCCCTCTGACCTCCACCAGGTCCCTGAGACCTCCACCAGGTCCCTCTGACCTCCACCAGGTCCCTCTGACCTCCACCAGGTCCCTCTGACCTCCACCAGGTCCCTCTGACCTCCATCAGGTTCCTCTGACCTCCACCAGGTCCCTCTGACCTCCACCAGGTCCCTCTGACCTCCGTCAGGTCCCTGAGACCTCCACCAGGTCCCTGAGACCTCCACCAGGTCCCTGAGACCTCCACCAGGTCCCTGAGACCTCCACCAGGTCCCTGAGACATGTTGGAGAACCATCCAATGTGGCTGAAATAAAACAATTCTGTAAATATAAGTGGGACAAAACACCTCCGCAAAAACTAGTAAGGAGCAAAAGTGTTTTCGCATCACTGTATTTGTGTGCAAAAATTGTAGATTTGTTTATAAGATGTATGTGAAATATTCAGGAAATGTTTGCAGTTCATGAACCTGAAGTTTAGTTTAAAAACAGCTGGTTTCTGCTCTAAAACACTAACAAGTTTCAAGGAATCTGTTAGATCTTCTGAGAAGTCCCTGAACTGAAAAATGAATTATGTAACACAACAAAAACAACACAAGAGGAGCTCTAGAGTAAATAAAAATGACAGCAAACACATAACTTGGCACAATTTGAGCAGTGAGTTTGGTACAATCTTTTCCCTTCAAGTATCTCATCCCATCTTAAAGCTCTTCCTTTTACTTACTGGATACCTACAGGGCTTTAATTAGTCACCTTTATTTAATATCTAATCTTTGTCTATTATATTATGTTGAGGCCGGGGGTTGTCCATCATTTTTGACTGACAGGGTCATAATGTAGTCCACAGCTGCTACATATAAACAATGAAATTAAACGATTACACTTAAAATATTGTAACGTTCCATCTTAAAATCAAGGTCGTCTCATATTCGGACCAATACAGTACTTACTCATATTAATTACAAGTTAACACTAACGATGATGAATTAATTAGCTTTAGCACACACGTGTTTGCTGTACGTTTTACGTCCAGTGTACGCATTATCTGATTAGTCGACTGATCGCAAAAATAATCAGTGACTCGTCGACTATTAAAATAATCGTTTGTGGCAGCTCTGAACTGGATATTGCTTCCTTATTTTTTACAGTAGAACATTTCATTTTGCACATAAAACTACAGTAACTCTGCAACTCTTCTGATTTTGTGTTTTCATGTGTTTAAACTGAAGCTACCGCTAGCTGATTTCCTCTCTGTTTGGGGAGTCACTTTTTCTTGTGGTTTTGATCAATCCTGCAGCAATAAAATTTACTTCTACTATAAACGTTTTGTTTAGTCTTACGTGTTGAATATTTTACAGCATACCTCTTCACCTCAGCTCACCGTGATGTAATATTCTGATTGATTTTAAATGTTTGTGAAGAACGGTTAAATGTGGCTTCGTTTGTTTGAGACAAACAATTTTCCACGTGACCCCAAACTTTCGAGTGGTAGTGTTTTCATTTCAGTGATTGCTCTGTTGTTTATTTTGATTTGTGACAGATATGAAGAAAAAGCTCAGATTACAATTTGTTTTTATAAAATTCACTGATTACTGTGAAATTTTAGACACAAGTATTTAATTTTTCTTTGTTTTGAAATGAAGTTTCAGCGTTTATAATTTGATTTCAGGCTTGATTAGAGGCTGACAGATATGTCACACACACACACACCAACTCACACACACGTGTAAAAAAACGAGACAGCTGTTTTGAAGCTGCTGTCTTGAACGCTTTGATTTAATTTTTAACTGGGAATAATCTCCCACCAAAAACAGATGCTAAAGTTGGACTTCGTTTGGTATTTTTGTAAAAACTGAAAACTTACTGATATTATTTTATGTGTTAAAATGATTTTAGCAGAATTCAGGGCTGTTTAAATATAGAAGAAAAATCATACTCATGATCATTTAGATCAGGGATTCCCAAACTGAGCTGCCACTAGGGGGTGCGCAAGATGAAAACTGTAATGGCGGAAAAATGTAACAATTACACATTTACAGTGTTTTTTTCCCCACTCAGTAAAAATGTGTAAATAAACATGTATATCATTATTGTGTGGAGCTGTGGGATAATATATTGATGAACTCTTGAGTCTTTTTTCTGTCAATCGTGAACTCCTTCGAGCAGACCTTTATTTTGAAGGCGACGATAACTTTCACTATTAGTTCTGGGGCAAAGTTGCGTGAACTGCTGGGCTGTTTATCTTGTCAAATGGATATTATTAATTCAAAGAATCCTTCTTGACAGCCTGTAACAACTCTGCTGATTGATTCCATGTGTGTCCTTATTTAATCAACTCCATGGTGAGTCGTTTTCTTTGCTTTTTACTAAAGATGCAGCGCTACTTTCTAATGGCTAACGGAGCTGGGTTTTAATTTAAAAACACTGAGCAGTTAGTTAAGCGAACCGTCAGCTTAAACCAGTGTAGTAACCTCCTGCTCACTTCCAGCATTCGATCAGCACCCACACACACACACACACACCCACGCCGTATTTACAAGATACACACATCACAAGGAAACGCCAGACCGTGCGAGGGGCGTTCAAGACCGTAGGACATGCGACACTCAGAGTAATCCTTGGTTTCATATAAAAAGCAATTTATTTAATTATCAAACATAAGTATTAAAAATTTGTAACATTAACGATTCGTAGGTACCAGGAATTGGTTCAAATGCGAAAGGTATCCATCTGGGGACTGGGGGTGCGCGAACACAGCTGGGACATAGAAGGGGGTGCGCGGCAAAAAAAGTTTGGGAACCGCTGGTTTAGGTCAATACAGAAATCACATATATTCAGAAACACGCTGCATTTTGTCCTCCTCTTCCGACAAACACCACTCTGTGTTGAGACTCGTTAAATAGTTTAATATTTTGAATTAATTCTTTCATAAATATGCATTTTGATCAGGTTTTGTTTTAAAAGCAAAAAGTCTTAGTAGCAGAATTTTCTAATCATGTGACGCCTCAAAAATCTAAAGTTCACATTTTAAGGAGACTGCAGTTACAAAGTGGTTTCAGCAGGTGGCAGAGTTGAGCTGTTAAGTGGTGAATAATACTTGGAGTACAACTGTTACAGCATTAGAATTGATAAAGACTAAGATGAAACCTCAGGTCTATTTAGGATAAGAATAAAATCTATTTCTGTAACATTCAGACATCAGTTTAAAGCAGAGAGACCACCTGAGTTTAACCTTCAGAAGAGGATGAAGTGTATGTCACTCATTAGACACCAAAATAAACACAAAAAGTGACAAAATCATTTAATAATAATCCTATAAGCCTGAGCACTGCTCTAAAGCTCTGCCAGGTTTAAACTTGTGACAATAGTTAATAGCCAGGGGTGCACATAGGTGGTGCACAAGTCTGCATGAGAGCTCAAAATAATGTGCGCGTAATGTGTGCAGTTCGTTATTACACAGCCTGAAACCTGAGCTGAGATGCTCGCTTTAAGCTTCACTTCACTTCAACAGCTTGCTGGTGCAGCAGTGGGAGTTTACGTGACTCTCACGTTTCGCGTACGTCGCATGCAGGCAGGAGAGGAGCGTCACAGAAATCCATTGAAGAGGACTGATAAACAGACTACTTTGGTGCAAAAATGTACTCACCATGTGGCGGATGGTGCTCCAAATTTTACTTGCCAAGTGAAGCAAATTGGTTGCATTTGGCGAGTGTTAATTTCGGACCCTGCCTGTAGGGTTTGCATTTGAGTACCACTGGTCAATACTGGACCAATCCCTTCACTAACGGAGGCTGATGGGTACAGTTGGGACAGGACATAGGTGTGGTGTTTTTGTGTGTATGTACTATAGTATACATGGCGTTTATGTACGACTGGACATGGCGTGAGCACCAAGGATCTATGCCTGGTACTACCTTGAGTACCTCAATGTTGATGATTTTAGCCATAAAAACATTCAGTCAAAATTTAGAGAAATCTTTAAATTTCATGTTATTTTTAAAACTACTGAAACAGTTACACTAGTATTACATTATAAATGTAGTAGCCACTTCCAAAGCAAGCTGCTGCTTCTACCGTTTGCTTATTAAAACCGCTGTAAGCAGTAGAATTAGAAATCAGTTCTCACCTGGAGAAAAGAGCAATTAAATGAGTACTTCATGTGTTTGTGTGTCTGTGTTCATACCTTCACAGTAAACCACTGGCTTATCCAGAGACTACTGCTGCCTTATTAACCTGCACTCTCTTTATCCTGCACTAAGCCCTCAGCTGGACTCTTCTGACTCGACTGAGCCACTCAGCAACATGTTTGCCATTTTGTTTGATCAAAGATAACAGGCCACTGAGGGGACAGAAGCAGGTTTTTTCCCCTCAGGCCTTGAGAACTGCTTTGATTCTACAATTTCTTTCCATTAAAGATCTGCTGAGAGAATCCACTGCGAGCGTCCACTGCGAGCGCGCATGTGGAGGTGTAAATGTATGCAGACATGTGGGCTGAAAGGCACCCTCCCCGGCACAAGATGAGCCCCATCTACCAGAGGATCTTCTGTCTCGCTATGCAGAGCAGAGCAGCCTTTAAAGCGTGCAATGAGCCGTCGAGTCACACAGACACTGCCAACTATTTTATTATGTAAAGACACGAGCTGGTGCTCACTTTGATACTCAAATAGAGAGCTAAGTAGCTGCTTGCTACGGGCGAGAAAAACAATCCTGTCCACGAGTCAGACTGTTTTAATCTCCTGGATGTTGGGAAGTACACGTTTTATTTTTATTTTGCATAAGTCGTCCTCTGAATTGACAGCGTCAAAGCTGGGAGAGGAATAATGATATGAACACAGCTTTCTAGTCTGCCAAAACCTTGAACGTCTTCATGAAGCTCCTAATAGTCCTTAGTGTCAGCCTGAGGCAAAAGAGATGAACTCTCATTCATTTTTAAAGAATTTAAATGATTAGTTCAGTTATCCTTAACGTAAAATAAACATTTATATGCATAATTATCATATGCTTCTTCTGGGTTTACTGTATCAACTTTAAACACATGGAGTATTACAGTGCCACTATCATAAAAACCTTTGATTTTTATCATGCTGTAAGTCACAGAATGTCATACGTGGGTTTTCTCAACAATGACCAATCAAACCGTCTGCAGTGTGATGTCATGACAGGGGGTGTTTTATGCTTTCTAGTTCATTTTATGTCATTACATTTTAATATTTATTGTGTTTTATGATTTTATTCTTATTTTATGTTGTATTAATGCTGCCATCCTTTTTTAAACTTATTTGACTGTAAAGCACTTTCTGGTTTTTAAGGTGTTTTATAAATGGAGTTGTGTTGACTGGTGTTAGTGAGCTGAGGAGAAGAGGTCCGCTGCAGGTAAAGTACACATTTAAAACTAAACACAAAGTTTATTCACAAAACAAAAAGAAAACCGTGTCTGATTTAGGAGGCAGGAGAAGTTTAGTCTAGTTAACCCACAAAAGTGACAGTTTCTTTAATATAAAACACCTGAGGTATGTTTTATTTTACAGTGATGAGAATATATTTGATTTTTTAAGCTTATTTTAAAAGCATTGAATGTTTGGTCAAACTTTTGCTTTTTTTCCATACAGTTCTTTTTCCAAGCTTCAACATTGTATGTGTATTAACTCCTTGCTTGGACCTCCAGGCTTCCGTAGCTCGTCTCTTTCCATAGCAGTGCTGACTGTTCGTGTTTTGTTCATGTTATTGATTGAACAAATGGAAAGTTAGGTATAATTTATTCATGGCTACATATATTTTAAACTAATGTCTGAATGTTACTAGTGATTTTTTTCTTTATTAGGTCTAAACATTTTTTTTATAAAGTCTATCGTGATTCTAGTTTTAAAAAAGGTAATTTTGGCCTCAATTTGTCTGTGATAAGCTTTAATCACCACAAAACAGCTCAACTCTGCCCCCTGCTGATGTGACCCAGTAACTGCAGTCTACTTAATATGTGAACTCTGAATATTGAGTCTTAACTTGTTAAATAATCTTGTCTGTGACTTTAATATTGACCTGAATAAAAGTGATACTTTTTAAAATCAGCCCTAGACTGAACTGTGTTCTTTGTTTACCATTATGCTCCTAGAAGTAAAATGCTTTCACTTAATACCAACAGGTCAACACCAGAGAAGAACTTGAAATTATGTTTCCATGGCAACAAAGTCCTCCTCAAAGACATGAGGAGAGATGGAGGTTAGACCAAGAGCTGTAGAGTTGCGATTACCTTGTTTCCACACCTGTTTTTGAGAAGCCTGACTCGTCTGTTTATCTCCAGAGAATTAGCTCAGACCTAGCTTTCTCACTCGTTATTACAGTTTCTGTTGGTTTAAAACACACATACACACACACAGAAACTGAGAGAGAGACAGAGAGAGAGAGACAGAGAGAGAGAGAGAGAGAGAGAGAGAGAGGGAGAGACACCACTAAACCCCACATTGTGATCAGCTTGGGGGCCACTGAGTTTGGAAGGTGACATTTCAAAGGGGAATGATTATTCATAGGTAAGCCAGCCAGTGCAGTAGGAAAAACATGCAGACACACACACACACGTATACAGCTTCGTGCGTGCCTTTTGTCATGTGATATTCAGTATGGAGCATGAGCTCTGTGTCCATTTGGTGAATAAATGAGGTGAAGAACCGCTGTTGGCTGCATGAATCATGGGGCTCCACTGGACCTTTGCTACCTGCAGAGCATGTCAGGCTCTAACCACTGGGAAAACACTATGGCATCAGCACACACACATGCACACGCACACACACATTCAAGGAAGCCATCACATGCAACCATGAAGGTTGCTCATGGTAAAGGGGAGGGCTGCTGCTGATGGTGATTATTAAATGAGTTAAACCATACAGAAATCCATTACTATGTCACAAGATGATACATATTACAGGGTTCACAAGAAGATGAGATTCTATTTTTTTAAAGGAAACTTTAAAATATGTTGACAAGCAAAACCATTTTGTTACATCAGCTGTGATAACTAAAGCTAACTAGAACGTCTGAAGAATGACTTTTTATTATTCTAATAAGCAAAACCATTATCTGGTCTTCATCATTTCAACGTCACTTAATTTCATGTCAAAAGGTTTAAATAAACTTAGCCTAATCCAGTTCTGTCATTCCCACAGGGAGCAAATAATTCCAGGAGCTCATTTATGACTCATCCACAAAGATCCAGGGAAACATCCAAGCAACTGGGCGTCGATAAAGGTCAGTTTTCTTGACTACACTCCCACAAAAACATTTGTCAGAAATAGAAGTCAAGAGGAAAGTGGAAAAGCCAAATCCTCTACTAATCCACAAGAATCAAAATGTTTAGTTTTTCTGCCCCAGCTCACCAACATGACCCTTTCAGAGAATGTCACTTGAGCTCATTTAAAAAAAATGGAGTTTTATGGAAGAGAATTCTACAAAACAAGAACTGAAGATGCAGTCAAGCTTGGTGGTAGCAGGCCTTTGCCAAAATCAAATTCAAGCACTTTTCCAGCACCTTACACTGAAGACCATTTAAATGAACAGTACAGCTAAAAAAAAAGTCAGTAAAAATAAAACAGTGTCCTAAAAGTTCCAAGGTCTCACAGGTGTTTTCCCAACAGTTTTTTTTTTTATGATTAAAATTGGCATCAGTATAAAGTGAAAGGTTGATACACCTAATGGTAAAAGTCCTGGAAGAAAACTACCAAGACATCCGTTTTCCTCTCTGTTACACTGCACATATAGTATGCTAAAAACTATTATTTCACTTCCTTGTCTCATAAATGTCACTGTACTCTGACCAATTTCAGGGTTTCAAGCACTTTCAAGCATTTTATTTTACAAATTCAATCACTTTGAAAACACTGAAAATACCTTATTAAAATTTTGCATTTTCAAGGATTTCACTCATGTGGGAGAACCCTGCTTAACTCACGTGAGAAGTAAATAAAGAAAAATTAAAGATGATAAAAATCATGTGGAAACTAGCCTAGAGGGAACATATAAGAAATTAAACAGGACCAAGAATACACCCCTGAAGCACCCCATGAGTCAGAGATACTAGAAATAAAGTATCATCAAGATACTCAGAAATATGGAACTAAACCTTTAAATTGGAGACTATATAGTTAGACTTTTGACTCTCAACAATAAGGTAGATATTAGATTATCTAACTAATGAGGTCTCTAAACACATAGTGCTCCAGACGATGCATGTGCTTGCTTCGAACACATCTCCTACATGACAGATGGACGAATCCCAAAGGACCTCCTAAATGAAGAGCTAGCATCTGGTCACAGGCTCGTAGGTCATCCTCAGCTTTGCTCAACGACACCTGCAAGTAAAGCTCTCGCTGCAGCAGACAGATGTACCTCAAAGCACGCAGTAAAAAAAAGATCTGTCAGTTTTTAAGAAGAGCTTCACGTAAAGTGTTGATGAGAAAAGAGTTTCTCGACATCGAGTTACAAAACTACAATAAAAGTGTTTGTCAGGTGAATGTCCACGGTCCTTTGGGATATATGGCTCCATACCATACTGTTCATCTTTACAACCCATTAGGATTCATTAGTAAAAATAATCATGAGAGAATTCTGAGGCTGTACAAGTTAAAACGTCTATGGTCACATTGGTGTTGGTGGGTCAAATCTATGTAAAGCAGTCCAAAATATAAAAGAGGTTAAACATTATAATAAGCTACACTTACATTGATTTATAATTGTGAATCAAGTGGCCATTTTCAAGTGATTCATCAGAAAAAGACAACAGTCAGTACAACAGGCAGCACAGTGGCCACCCCAGGGTCAGGATGGACCCCATTGGTTTTAACCAAAAACACAAGAGGTCCAAGAAAAAAACTAACGACAGAATATAGGTTTAAAAAAAGTCCCATAAAAAACAATCAACTAAGGAAGATATGAATGTTATGAGGAGTCTGTATTGGTGGCAATGTGTCCCTCTAACATTTGAAACAGAAATTTCCTAAATATTTATTGTGACCAAAAGTACACCAGTGTCTCATTCAATCTGGTTCCACACAAGAGTTAATGTTTCTTTTAGCCTGGATCTGCTTTACCCAGCAGGACTCTGCCAGCATCACAGAAGGCAGGCATCAAAAATATATTCTGTAAAAATATTGTAAAGTTTCACCTTCATTTTAGGCCTGTTCTGCTCTTTTGAATAGAACTAAATGCACGTGTGAAAATACAAATGTTAGCATAGCACCTCATTACTGGTTTAATGGTGTCAGAGTGGCCAAGTATCCACCTACAACCCAATCAAAGCCCCCACACATGCATGTGATCACACTAGTGGAAAAATACAGAGCACAGATCTTTGACGCTAGAAAAACATTTGATTATTTAATCCGGGAGCATCCTCTCCCTCTGAACAGCTTTTTATTAGTCCTCATGATTTACCTTACAGTATAACTACCCTGACATTTCTGTTATTACGGAAGCAGGTGATTAATAGTGTTTTTATTGACCTTTTGAATATTTAGCTACACATTTCATAACCAGGATATTTTTTAATAACTGTATATTTAAAAGCCACTTGAGAGGCACTTAATGACATTTTAAAAATAAGAAGAACATAATAAAAAATCTGAGATGAGTAGGAAAAAAACTAAGTGGCTTTTTATTAACTAAATTACTGATAATCTACTGGCTTTTCCTTCTTTACTCACACACACACACACACACACTAGAGTTGTACAATATTAAGAAAACCTGCGATGTGCGATAACAGTGCTTAATGTTGCGATGGCAATGTCACACGCAATAAATACTTTTAGCATGAAGTCCCGCTCAAACCTCTGCTTACTTTCCTACATCTAGCTTATACGTCAATGTTACACACTTTGAAATTCAGTTTCCAAATGATGTCATTTTAAAGTGAAAGTTTAGAAAAACATGCATTAATAAGTAGAATAATCTTGAATAAACACAATATACTTGAAAAATGTGTCTACCACAGTACAGAAATACGAGTGCCTATTACTCTCCTCTTCATACTTTACATGCTTCCCCTCGGACACATCATACGCCAACATGGACTCCATTTTCATTGCTATGCCGACGACACACAACTATACATCTCCACCAAATCCATCACCCCAGTCAATCTCTCCACTATCACAGGCTGCCTGGGTGACATAAAACACTGGATGGACACCAACTTTCTAAAACTCAACAGCAACAAAACTGAACTCATCATCACTGGTCCCAAAGCCCTCTTATCCGCTGCTCAAAATATCTCCCTCCTAATCGACGGTCACACAGTCACACCCTCCTCTACAGTTCGCAATCTCAGCGTCATCTTTGACTCCTCCCTCTCCTTCAAATCTCACACCAATAACATCACCAGGACATCGTTCTTCCACCTCCGTAACATCGCCTGTCTCCGCCCATCCCTCTCCCACTCCACTGCTCAAGTACTCATCTTTGCCTTCATTACCTCCAGACTCGACTACTGTAACAGCGACTTCCTTCCACGGCCTTACAAAAACTACAGTACATCCAAAACTCAGCAGCACGTCTACTCACCCACACCCGCTCCAGAGACCACATAACTCCTGTCCTCAAACAACTTCACTGGCTCCCAGTTCTACACCGGGTTCGTTACAAACTGCTCCTCATCACCTACAAATCCCCCAATAACCTTGCTCCCCCTTATCTCACTGAACTTCTCCATCTTCATTCTCCTACCCGTCACCTCCGCTCTGCTGACTCCAATCTCCTCTCGCCAACAAGAACAAAACATTGCACCTTGGGGGATCGAGCATTTGCCACCGCTGCCCCAACTCTTTGGAACACTCTCCCACAAAACATCAGGATTGGTGACTGTCTCTCCACTTTCAAGTCACTGCTCAAAACCCACCAATTCAAACAGGCTTTCCCTTAATCATCATCCTCACCATCACCCATTAATTAGCTTGCTGTCAGTGTTTGTTTGATCGTGTGTGTTTCTTAATTCTGTGTCTACTGCTCTGTTTGTAAAGCGTCTTTGAGTGTCCGGAAAAGCGCTATATAAGTTTGAGGTATTATTATTATTATTATTATTATTAAACAACCTCACACTAAACAGGGAAGATAAGAACCCATCTGTCTTTGTTCTGCTTGATTTAATCCAGCGTGTGACGAAGTTACAACCTCAACACCCAAACATCAGAGCCCAGAATCATACCTCACCTAAAGAAAACACGCCAGGATCAGCTAAAAGATTAACAGTGGTGCACCTCAGGGATGAATACTGTGTCCACAACTTTTACACTTCTTATTGGAGGTGATTGGAGGAACAGCTTTGATTTCCATCAACAGCAAAAGGTTTTCTGTTGTTACGACTTAAACCCAGTTCAAGCTATTCATTATTTGTACAAAAATGTATTTGTTATAATAAAAATCAGCTGGTGAAGTGCTGAATAAATAAAACAAACGTTTTCAAATGTTCAAGTCCAAGTACTGGTTATTATTTTGCTTCAGAGAAGGTAAAAGTTTTTGTTCCAGTTTAAAACTGTTGAGTAATAATTAATAGTGATAATAAAAATCTTGTCGTGTCTGCAGACCTAAAACATGAAGCCCAACTCAAGACCCACTAGTTTAATTTAGCTTTTTATAGAATGATTGTGTAATTCTATCTAAATATTCATTTATCATTTGGATTACACAACTTTTCTTTGTACTATTTCTTAATATTAACCCCTGACTTGTTTTAGTGTTTATAATCTTTACATATTTATTAAGTTTAATGAGTTTCTGCTGCTTTCTTTGCTTCTGTCTCGTTGAGCTCTTTGTGTTGCTCCTGTTTTCCAGAACATGCAAATAGAGCTTCATTGTTTAAAAAACAATAAATTCTAATTAACTGAAGGGACAGAATTCTGGTGCCTATTACCCCCTAAGCAGCTGCAGCGCTTTCTGCCATTTGTTGTTATTAGAACACTAATAAGAACTCTAACAATGATGCAGGATTTAAAAATGAAATTAGAACTTCTCATCATCCATGCACGGAGGTTAAATTTGCAACCAATCTGCAAAATGTTTTGAAAAGATGGAAGCATTGGAATGGAAGCAGGCTGATAAGTGACTAAAGTGCAGTTTTTCAGACTTTGTAATCAGCCTTTAGCACAGGAAGTTCCAGCTGCTGATTCTGTAATTGCTGCATCAAATCAGATGTTAATTCTATTCAGGCTGAGTTCAAACCCAGTGGAAGGTGGTGTCACTTCTTGTACTTTAATCTGGAGCACTCACCTGCATGCACAAATAACACAAAACGGAACACTCTGGTGCATCTGGCATCGCCGTGGAGTCAGGAAACTGAAAGGCTTTGTTAACGAATGCTGCCTTTTTTTGTTATGTTGGGGGGTTAAAGTTCACAAGAACAAAGAAAGAAATGTATTGCTGTGTAAGGAGAATCGAGCATCTCAGGAATAAAAAAAAAAGCTATATATACATGCAAAAACAATTGATTCCTCAGTATTGTTTAGTAAACAAAGACATTGATTTAAAAAAAAACATGGATAAAAGTGCAAAGAAAACTATTTTTTATGCCATTTCTAATTGAAAAATTACCATGGCTTTCTGTCAAAAAAAGCACATGGGTCTAGTGCTGGATGGAAGAAGAATTCAATCAAACTGTTCTGTTCATTCATCTTTAAACTGTCCATTTTTCTTTTTGCAGCAAATTTGGAATATGCCAGGGTTTTTCCAAATCTTAACTCTTACTAGTGAGGGAATATTAATTAATGAACCACTGCGAAAGTAAAAACGTGACACTCACTCTGCAGCAGTAATGTCTGGTTAATACTGACAGGCTGTTGCCATGAAAATGACCGCGTGTGTTGTTCTATTATGAAGCTGATCATCCAGGAGTCTTCCTGTTATTGTGCAAACACAGCGCATACAATACTGCGCCGCCTCAGTATGGAAACATGGATGTAATGAAGGAATCACAGCTTGGGGGCCACAATACGAGCCCATGGGCCGCATCTGGCCCACGGGCCTCTTACTGAGAGCCACTGGTGTAGTGGTTCATGAGATGTTTTGCTGACAGACTTAAGCCTGGGTCCCACATAAAACATCAGCGCCCGAGCTGTGATTTTGAATAGAAACCATTGTAATCAGATAAAGTAGTCCCCCAAGGTCCGCCACACGGCGTTAAAGATAAGCGACAGTTCTATTTCTGAGCCAAGGCGCGGCTGAGACGTGTGTGTCACGACATTGTGGAGTACTTTATGATGCCGAAATTACGACAATACGCTGAACTGCTACGGCAAACATAAACAACCCTCAGTACATGGACGAGGAGAGTTTCATTGTAGAATATTTATGTAATTGAGCTTTTAGAAACATACTATTCCAATAAATAGCTCACTTACCCGTTGTTGAAGAATTAAAAGATAATCCCACAAAGCACGATGGTAGTTTTGACCAAATACAGACCAAAAGATGCGCTTCGTACTTCCTGTTCTCAGTTCCCGCGAGATATTGTGGCTATTGCATGATTTTGCAAGCTGCGTTCAACGGCGCTTTGCTTCTAGGGAACAAAAAACTCGCCTCAGACGTGGCGCTACCACGGAGCAGCGCTCACTTCTCCTGTGGGACACAGGCTTTACAGTGCTGACTGGTAGAGTTTGAAACTGTTCTCTCAGGTTGTCAATCCTTTGATGACCGGAGTGACCGAGCTGTGATGTAAGTCTTAGCACGAGGATTCAAGTAGATGGGAGCCCTTCCTTTCAGGACTTTGTATGCTAGTGTTAGCGACTTAAATTAAGCAGCCAAAGGTGGAGCTCAATGAACAGAGAGGGGTGGCATGTGCTCTTTTAGGCTGATTGAAGACCAAACCTGCTGCAGCGTTCTGTGTAATGATTACTTCCTGATAGTTTCCTTTTAATCTGTTGACTGGTTCAGGAGATAAACATTCAACAGGGTGATTAAAAAAAAAAAAAACCTCAGCGGACATGAACAAACTTCATAGTTCAAACAAGATTAGAAATCCAATCCTAATTTAACATCATAACTCTTGTAAGGACTGCACAATATTGATCACCATAAATTAATTATAAGTACACATTTTTCTTTGCTAGTAGCTTGTATAAATTCTCTTGTCCTTTGCAGCAACCCTAGGAAAAGTCTATGGTTGTCTTACATTAGAGGTCTCCAGGGCTGACGCAAAATAAAACACAAACATGAAAAGTACAAATTTGGGATTGCGGAGCTACAAATTGAAAACAGCAGTTTTAATAAGATTAATCTTTTATCGCTACCTTCATCCATAAAGACAAGCTGCATAATTAAACAGAAGATTGCTCAAGGAACTCTGGTCTCCAAGGTAGAGTTAGAAGAGTGAAAGGATGTTAATTACATCACTTTAGCAGGTTTTAACAATAAGCTTAAACATTTTCCATCTGAGTTGATTAAAATAAAAATATGACCTAGAATCTAAAATTAATATGAAACTTTCAGTGTGGCACTCATGCAACTGCAGATAAAGGACAAAAATAGAAACCTGACAAGGAGCTGTAAAGAGCATACCTGATGAATGGAGCAACATGAAAAAACGGCCGTAGACGCTAACGTATGTTAAGATTAGCTCACCGTGACTAGATGTGATAGTCAGTGTGTGACTGCAATAACCCAGACTCTATTTTTATCAGAGAGTAAAAGATCTAAGTGTCCTCTGGCGTTTGTTACAGGCCAATGTTGGGTTTTCTAACACCTGAAGGCTGTATCGTAGTTGAACGAGCTTTAATAGGTTTCATGGTGCAGTTTTTTACCACAATTAAAAATGAAAATATTTTATCCATGTTTCTGTGTGCCATGGTCCTTACGTATATCATCTCCCATGATCGTCTGGTTTACTGTTGGAGACCCTAAAAGGGCAAAGATTCAGGTCATTTTAATGAGTTGCACCCAAAAATATGTTTTGTTACCAAAGACTCCATTAAAGCTGCCGTTTCTCATCATGTCCACGTGCTGCTGTCACACCCTGAAATGCTTTTTGTTGATCAAAATGCAAAGAAATGAAGCTAATTTCAAAAAATGTTAAGTCTTGTGGCATATTTTGTATGTATTGGGTTGAAGTTCGAGAAACTTAAAGCATGTATGCTATGTAGCCACAACATAACCACATCAGTGTTTTGTTTTTGTTAGGGATGTTGTTTGTTAGGCCCGATACAGATACCGGTTAAAGTTACCCAATACCAGGAACCGATACCAGTGGCTTCACTGTCTGTGATTTGTGATTTCTGTTGTAGTTTCCTATATTGAACACTAGGGGGAGCTATTGAGCTAAAGAGGAACAGTGTGGGTTGAGAGCTGGAGATGGTGCCAAATAGTTCAATTTATTTGGTTAAAATGTGGAAAACTGCAATAATTTCACTGTGAAATCACAGAAAATTGTTATTTTTCACCTTATATTTTAGTTTTGTGATCATTTTTATTAATAAATTTTATTTTTTTTATCTATCTCAGTTATTTGTTGTAAAAACCAGAGAAGAAAAAATAAAACCTGTATTCCAATTTGTTGCATTTTTGTGTGTGGTAGAAGTATCGGTATCGGTACTCGGTATCGGCGAGTACTCAGATTTAAGTATCGGATCGGATCGGTTTTGAAAAAAGTGGTATCGGTACATCCCTAGTTTTTGTTACCTATGACTTTGCTATGACTTTAAAGGGGAGACTTACTCAGTGGTCTTTGTCTAAAAGACTTTATACGCTTTAGAATATTTTGAAAATCTTTAGGAGGCATCTGTTGAAAACTCTTATTGTGAAGGATTAAGGAAGTTGTGTGAGTCCTGCTGTTGTCTCCTTGTGTTATTTTGTAGTTTGTCTTATTTAGGCACACCCATAAGCCTCGGCTGCAGTTATGCGTCTCATCCACAACATCACTAAAAGCAACATCTGCATTAAACCAACAGCATAGCTGCAAAAACACAATGAATTACACCTGCAACTGCAACCTGCAAGGCCAATATCTTACTGGACTGTCTACAGGTGACTAGTTGGAGACTCCCTCATGAATGCTGTTTGCATTTTGTCTCCAACAGTCAAAGCCAAGCGAGATACTGGCTCAAAACAAGCAAAGGCTCTTACAGTGTTTGCGTACTGTTGTTTCAGACTGTCCTTGATGCTTCTTGATGTTTTCCGACATGAAATCCGTTCCATTATTCAAACAGCAAACAAGCTCATCAGTTTCATGTTAAATTAGGCCCCTAGAGGTGGCTCAAAAACATAACATGCTTCCATTTCTGTTAATTAACAAGTCGTTTCAGTTAAATCAGAAAAACAGGTCTACATAAATCTGTGCCGTCACTCGTTAAGCCCTAAAAATGAGCTAAATAAACACACGTAGATCTTTTTGCAGTTACTTATCTAGATGTTCAGCAAACGGAGAAGTGTCAGCATTTATTTGAATGTTGTGTTTTAAAACAAGGATGTTCTGTCTTTCTTTTTTTGGGCTTTTTAATTATCCGCTGTGGCTGGACACGAGGCGGAGAGAACAAATGAGAAAACCAAATCAATGAGGGGGAAAAGACTAAAACTCTGTGCGAACCTGATTAGATCAGAGATGTGAGACAGCGTTCTGTAGCCGTGGTATAAGAAACGTCTCTGCATCTTTTTGATTTGAGGCCGAAGGTTGAAAATGTCTCTAAATCAGTTATAATTTTACACAGACGTTTCTGAGTCATACTGTTAAAGCTGATCGCAGGGTCACGCTGAGTCACTGCACCCTGGACTAAAAACTGGGTTTTACATTCTGTTCTTTGCAGCATAAATCCATTCTGCTTTCAGCACAAAAAAACAACAATTGGCCACAATCAATGTCCCCAAAGGACACACAGCCAAAGCACTTTAAACCTCTAGTGTTTTCAGATGCTATAAACTTCATCTGATAAACATTTGACATCTCTGTTTCCTCCAAACACCGACAAGATAGCGTATCAGTGTTTCACCAGCATCATTCACTAAACATGTGAGAGATGAGGCTCCACAGCCCAGATAAGGAACACATCACTTATTCACGGGCTATGATAAAGCTCCACAACAGAGAGGAGATTACAAACAAATTGGATGGAGCCGAGCGAGGCGACGCACGCTCATTAAACGGCCGCCGTGATCCCACGCGCACCACACTGGGAGCAAGGGCACCCGTGATATATTGAGGGACAGCAGAGAGCAAACGATGTTCACAGATGCAATTATGTGACTTGAAAAAGACAGGTGGAGGAGCGAGTCAAAGAGCGAGAGCCAGACGGGAACTTTGCTGAATGCAACGGCGTAAACAGATGAAAGCCTTCATGGCCAATCAAGGATTTAATAAGTATGCATCCCACCGCGGCGCGCAGGAGAACGGAAAATAAAGAAATAACACTAATACATGAGCACAGGAAAAAAAGGAGACGGAGCTTTTTAAGGTGTGTTGATGCCTCTATGTGTAAACCATCGCAGCACAATTAAAAAATAACCCTGAACAGGAGGTGATTAATGGGAACATTAGTGGTAACAGGTTAGTGACAGATGTGCTCTGGGGTTTACAGATGCTGCTGTTCTTCCTGCTTCAAAAATCTCCACATATATTCATCTGACTCACTGAGAACAAGCTCATAATTGTATTTTCACTCTCATTATGAGAACACGATCAAAAGAAGGTCTTTATAAAATTCACTTTCTAACTACAATGAATTGATTTATTTCCTTGAGATTTTCCAGAGTGAAAAAGAACTAAATTAGAACCAAAGTGCAAAAATGAACACGAACATTTGTATCAAATACGCTATAACCTCTGACCCCTGTGACCATCACAAACAATAATCCAACTTTTTCCCAATAACTCAGATTATAATGACTCTTTTATTATGTTTTGACCTGAATCAACATTTTTCCAAGGGTTCGGTCGTGCCGGAAGACTCCACAGGACTCTTTAGTTATAATAATGAAACTTAAAGACTCTTTGTGTCTCTTCCTAAAATGACACTTTAATCTACTGCTCAGAAATGTCTTTAATATGATTAATGCATTTTCTTCCACAGTATTATGAATGTTTGATCCAACTTCAGTATTATTTTTACTTTGCTAAAAGGTTAAATCAACATTATTACTCATATTTACTTATTCAAGTGAACTGTCGTTTTAAAGATCTGGGTCACATGACTTAGTAAACTCCTTTTTCATAGGGCCATGTAGTCCCACGTCTCCTTTAACTGGCCTTCCATTCCCGGAAGTTCTCGGTGCTCAGTCTGCCTATACTGAGTCAAGACCGCTCAGCTGTCACCCTCTACACAGCTAAGCTATCTTCTAAGGTGCCGGCTCCCCGGAACGGGTACCCCAAACCCCGTGAGCCGATGATTGCGCTTTTCCCCTGAGGTCCGACACCACACGTCCGCCTCTCTCCACGACACGGGAAAAGTAGCCAATGCTCTGTTAGCTCAAAAGGCTAACCACCAGCTAACCCAGACATGGCTCTACTGACGACCGCATCCACAGGACGTCTCCTGCCGGCCCAGGCGGGTAACCCACCTCCCAGGGCTCCAGATCGATCGAGGGGGAATCTTCCGCTTCCTCGTCGAACTCCACCTGCCGGACGCGATCCCGGAGCGGCGTACAGTGAGTCCCCACAGTCTGGTAAAGCTGAGGCCTACTTTGATAAGTAGCACTCCACGTAACTTATCCATCAGCACCTCCTCCATTCTAACTAAACTAAATTAAGTTAAATCCCCTAGTCTCACAACATCATGCGACTCAGATCATTAAAACTTCTTTTAAGATCAACTTAAGAACACTTTACCATCGTGTTGACAAAGCTTAATAGCCACTGCTACCTCTGCTCATCTGTTTATAACTGTTTGTCCGTCTCTCTTTTGATAATAAAACTTGTAAAGTCTTATTCCGACTCAGTCTTCCCATCGTCAATATTAAAATACATAATCTACTCACTGTAACATCTGCAGAACCTAGAGTTCCTGTAAACACTGGTAAGGCTTCAAGCAACCAGCTCGTTTAAGACCAACAAAACTTACTAGTGATTCTACAGAAGTGTGTGCAAATTATAAACTAAAAATAGAATTCATAAAACGCTACACATTAAAGTCTGAGCATTCTTCGATCATCCACCACTTTTCGTGTAACGGTTTTATACTAAGATCATTTTAGGCTGAAAAATGGTGGTAATTTAGCGGTTTGGTGAAATTTTGAAAATTACTTCCTGCTCAATCCCATGAAGGAAGATATTGTGTAATCTGTTAGTATTCATAGTGTTTGATGTGAATGACTCAGTAACCACAAGTTTAGTTCAATATCTGTACAATTGAAGTTATAGCTATTTTTATATCGTTTAAGTTAAAACATGGACTTTGCCTAATTTTCCTTCAAATCCACATGAAAACATTTATTTGAAACAAAACTTGAACTTTTATGAAAATAAACTACATTTTATGGCATGCAATTTGACCATATAGTAGTAACATACAGGAAGATATTTTTACAGAAAAACTGGAAAAAAAACCTAATGATTTTAGTGAAATCTTATACTTTAAGAACTTTATTACCGATTATTTAACTCAAAAACTTAAAGGTCTATTTGTTTTTTAATAATAAAGGAAATGAGGTACAATTTAAAGCCTCGTTTTTCCTCTAAGTGAGCAGCTAATTTAACTCATTTCAAACAGCTATAGGTAAAACTGGCATGCCTGCTGAATCCTAAACAAAAGAAGTGTCATTTACTTCTGTATAACATTAAAGTTTATTCATTTTTCCTTTTTGTCTAGCATTTTTGTAAGTTGCTTTAGATAAAAGCATACATAAACACATAGAATTATAACATTATCTCATAATTATGACTTAAAGCTGCAGTCTGGTGTATTTATTAATGTATCAAAGTTTTATAAATGTTTTAAATGATAATTCAGGTCTAAAGTCTGATATATGGGTAGGGCTTCACAACATTCGTTATTCTTCTGAAGTCCCTCCTTCCTCTCATATGAATTAACACAGACTGTCAAATTTTTTAAGCCAACAGAATTCAAGTTTCCACATTGTCAGCTGTCAATCAATGTGCATGCGCATCGCACAAACCTGTAACGGTGTGGGGCCACGTACAGGACGCCCAGTGTCTTCCTGTTTACAGTCGCCACATTGGAAGGCCGCGTCTCAATACTCGCACTTGCACCCTACGGTCTTCAATGAAGTGCACTTGGAATTATGGGTAATATCCTTCGCTGAGGGCTGCATGGTGGCGCAGTTGGTTAGCACTGTTGCCTCGCAGCAAGGAGGTCATGGGTTCGCGTCCCGGCTCTGCGGCCTCTCTGCGTGGAGTTTGCATGTTCTCCCCGTGCATGCGTGGGTTTTCTCCGGGTACTCCGGTTTCCTCCCACAGTCCAAAGACATGACTGTCAGGCTAATTGGGCTGGTAAATTGTCCTTAGGTGTGAGTGGGTGTGTGGTTGTTTGTCTCGTTCGTCTCTGTGTGTCCCTGCGATGAACTGGCGACCTGTCCAGGGTGTCCCCCGCCTCTCGCCCCTTGACCGCTGGAGATAGGCACCAGCTGCCCCGCGACCCTCTGTGGAGGACTAAGCGGCTACAGAAAATGGATGGATGGATCCTTCGCTGAAGTGTGCACCCAAGTGCGTAGCAAGGGTGGTAAAGGGGGCGGGGCCAAGGTCCGGATTCTACAGCCAGGAGAATTGGGACACCCTAAGCACTCGCGCACCTCCGCGGGAATGCGCAACTGAGGGGCGCAAGGGTGGAAGTGCGAGTATTGAGACGCGGCCGAAGATAAGTTGGAGCAAACTTCTGCTAAAAAGGAGAGCTACATCAACTTCAAAAAGAAAAATTGTGAAAAGTCAGGTGACTAAACGCATTAGAGACCGAAGTGATGCGCGTGCACTTTTGTAGCGGAATGTTTTGGAAAGGGCCTTGGGTCGCTGTATTCAAAACATTCTCTCTCACTCAAATACTCCAGACTGCAGCTTTAAGAATCAACTTCATTTTATATACAGTAAGTAGTGGAAATGGGCTTCCGTACATGCTAGTACTTAAAAATTCAAAAGGAAAAACATCAGAACACAAACTTGTAATTTTTGAGTCATATTGGAAGTGATTTGACTTAATTCATGGTCAGTAACAAGATCAGGTCTGAAGAGAGCATCAGGAATAAAAGTTTGTCGCTGACTGTCAATCAAACGAGGCTAGGTGGTAACGATCAGTGCTTTAAGTGGAAGACAATAAGTGCCGGTACTCTCCTTACTGTCATAAACAGCCAGTTCTAAATCAAATCCTCATGAAATAAATTCAAATTCACTCAGTCATCCGTTTTGTCACTAATGCTTCCCAATGTGTCCTCCCTTCGTACCTGTAGACTCCATCACTGGATTCTATTTGTCTAAAAGACAATTTAGGACAAGACACCTCTCTATCTGTTCTCTCTTCTACACCTGGTCCATAATAAATGTCACAGTAGGTCTAGTGAAGATATTCAGCTCTAGTCAGTTAACTGGACCGTCAGTTCTGCTCTGCAGACTGAGTCTGGCTTACCTCATCATCTCCAACACCTCTACTGTCTTCAGCTCTGCAGCAGCATGAGACTGGAACATTTACTAAACACCCTGAGATTTATACTCTGACATCTATTACAGCCTATAAATCTAAACTTCATCAGGTTATTATGTATAATAACTAGGGATGCTCCGATAACGTTTTTTTGCTGCTGATCACCGATACTGATCACATGGACTGACTGTAAATTTCACATTGTAGTAATGATGAGGGCTAATGGCTACTGGATCTGTAGAAAATGAACCATAAATCTCCTTCATTTGGACAAAAACAGGTTTTACTGACTTTTTCTAAGATGAAAAAAATGCAAAAACTTGAAGGCACAATGTAGACATCCATCCATCCATATAGAAATATATTATTTATAGATATATTTAAATAATTAAACATATATTCTTGTGTACAAGATCCCCATTAATTAGTTTGTGGTTGAATAACGTTTTGAGAAAAACTGCTGTTCAGACACAGAAAAGTCAGCATTGTTTTGACACTCTGGTCCATTTTATGTCCAGAAATAACGAACTAATTACTGATAATGATCTGATCATTACTAAGAGTCTACCTGCTGCTCTCTCAGCTCCTCCTCCCTCCACCTGTCTGATCCACCTGCGCCATGGCACGCTGCTCCTCTCCAGCTGCGTCATGATGCGCAGCTTTCCTCTCTATAAGCGCGCGAGCTCTTTCCAACTCCGTCATTAATATTTAAATTATTGTCTTTTAATACCAATTTGAAGAATTATCTCAGCTTCCTGACGTGGGGTGTTTCGCAACAAGCTGCAGCAGCAACAGATCTGGAGCTGCGGGAGGGCTGTGCGAGTCAGCGGGACTCGCCGCCAGGACCGAGCTCTGAGCCAACTACGGAGCGGTCCGTTCAGGGGACGCGAGTCCCCGCTTTTCCTCTCTCATCCGCTGTTTCACCAAATTCTGCCACCCTCATGGAGTCACTAAATACGGGTGACAGATGAGTTCTCTCATCTACCTGCATTTCTCCTGCGCCCCCTCCTTCTCCACACCTCCCGCTATGCGCTGCTCATAATATGAGGCAACTACGGCCACCGGGAAAATTCAAAATTATATTGATGTAATACCGGAAAAACTCCCAGTACGGCCCGAACGCTGGAAAAAAGTGCCGGTATGCTGAGGGGTCAAATTTAGAAGTCCCGGTACGGCGTACAGTTCCGTACCGGCCCACTTAAAGCACTGAGTATTAATGTATCCCAGGAACAGGAACTGGAAGGTTTCAAAACCAAGGCTGACTGGCCTTGATCAGGGGCAGCAGGACATGACTCTATTGTAGAAATCATTTCAATGTCAGTAAATACATTTTATAGCATGAATGTTGGTGTGGCAAAGATGGACTCTGCTTCATGGAACGCTCTCTCATCCTTAGAGTCTGAATCCGTGATGCTAAGTGGGTGCATTAATGCACAAGGCAAGGGTAATGTTCTCATCTGTAAGGGCGGCAATAATGCTAAACCATTTATAATAGTTCCAAAATAACATTCTGCTCCATTCAGACCTCCAAGACAAACCACATTCTGCCATAATGCAGCCAGCATTCATGTCATGTCGGTTTTTTTCTACATAAAGATAAAGGAGTTCCCACTCAAAGAAGCCTGGAGCACTGGTGATTAAAATTCTATTATTTACATCTCAGCCTTCCAGACTCTCAATTGTCTTGCTTCTACAGTCGTCTCCACTACGATTTTGCTCTTTTTATTTGTATTTTTTTAATCTTTTTATTTTTTAAGGTATATTTTCTGACCCATGCTCTTTGAAAGAATTGCTGTCATTCTATAAAGCTCTTTAAAAGTGGTCTCTGCTGTAAAGGCGCTGTATAAATAAAGTTGACTTAAGGTTACAGGATAGACAAAGTACATTAAAACTCAGGCGTAGACGTTTTTCTTCGGGTCACAGGGTTGTCAGACTTACTTGGAACAACTTTTCCTGTTAACGTATTGCTTTCAGAAGTTCATCCTGAGGTTGCTCTTACATTTTCTTTCTACTCCTTTATTTAAAAAATATCAACCAACTCTCCGAGACCACATTTCCAGGTGGTGTTCAAACGGTTATCATATATTGGGAAATTATCATTAACCGAAAGCTTGATTATTTTTACACCACAGGAAATGCATTTCATTGGTGTACAAACCAACGTTAACCAAATTGCTCATTTCTAAAGTTTTGATTTGTATTATAATACCCAAATTAACATTAATCAAAGTTGGACAACTTTCTTGTTTAACTATGAAAAAACAAAGCCAGGAGTAAATTTCCGTTTCCTGATTAACAAACAGTCACTGTTCATCAAAATTCAGCCAATCAAGTTTAAAAAAAAATACAAAAAGCAAATCTCAAATCCTCCAACAATCATGTTTGTTTTATAACAGGGCAACGGGTTGATTTCCCATTTATGTCATTATTTATGCAAATCAATAAAATGAAGTCAGACTAAAACTTTGAAATAAAACTTTGATAAAAGAAAAGAGATTCTGTCAGAGCAGAAAGGTGACGGTTACACTCTGACACACGGGAGGCTGGTTGACAGCAGCCTGGGAGGTAAAGCTTTCTGGTTCTGTTCTCAGCTTTCCAGACGGTTGTACCCATGTGACACTTCTTTTTCCACAAGATAAGCTTCACCTTCCTCATCTATTGACTAAAGAACCTCAACTATTCTGGATACCAGACAGGACTGTATGATGGGACAGTTGACATTAGAAAAACATGCAATTGTGATGTAAATATTATGATGAGAAACCCATTGTGTGTGTTTTTGCATCTCTGTTATCATCACCTAAACCTGGTGTGAGCATCAGTGTCCATCAGGTGGGTCAAATATACAGCCATAGCAAAAATGTTTGAGAATTAAACAAATATTAATAGTCACAGGTTGCTGATATTTCCACTGCATTTATAAAGAAGACTTCAGGGTGATCAAAAACGTCCAGCAGCACCAGGACCATCTCCTAAAGTGGATCCAGCTGTGAGACCAGAAAAGCCGACTTAAATAACCATGAAAAAAGAATGGTACCTAAACCTCCTCCCAGAGGAACTCCTCCTAACTGTCAAACAACAGTTTAATGTCTTTTTCATCAAGATTTTTTATTTATTCTTAAAAGAAACATACTCTTTTATATAGATGTTGACATAATTTCCTGAGGTACAAAGTAGTGAAGTACATTCTTCACCCTACGAAGTTTCATCTAATCGGTTTTCCTCTGATGTGGTTTTTGAAGGTTTTTGTAACATCTCCTAGGTTTAGTTCACTTATAAGTAGGGGTTGCACGAACTAGTCGACTAGTCGACTTTTGTGGGCTGTAGTGACGTTTTAAACCAAAGGTCGACTAGTCGCTGATCACATGAACTTTTATTTTGAAGGGGTTTCCTTTGATTAGTTCCATTTCCTTTGATGTGTGTCTGGCGCTGCGCTATTAAAATGGATATTTACTCAAAGAATACTTATTGGCAGCTTTTGATGCCCTTGCCAAACGATTGTCCTTATTTAATCAACTTAATGGTGAGTCTTTGCATTGTTTATATCTTGTTTTACTAAAAACGCGGCGCTATTCAGTCCATTCAAACCTCCGATGTGCTAACGGCTAAGCTAACAAGCTAATGGCTCGGCTATCAAGCATTGAGTGATTTTATTCATTAAATAGCGAATGTCTTTGTTATGATTATGGCCGAACAATAGACCACAATCTGACTAAAACTAGTTTTAGTCAAACTATTTTGCATATAAACCTGACTAAAATGTGACTAAAACTAATTAGCATTTTAGTCTAAAGACTTGATATTAAAACTAAAGTGCTCCTAAAACAACTGCTCTCTCTGAGCTGTTTGTTGTCGGCATAAAAATATGTTTTTGCAATAAAGCCTGTCAAGTTTTATAAAGCCGTCTTGTATACGCCGTATGTATGACATCATCAGCGATTAGTCGAAGTCGACACTACTTTTATTACTTGGTAGTCGACTTGTAAAAATAGCAAGTCGTTCAACCCCTACTTATAAGTGGTAAGTGCGGATGGTCAAAATAACAGTAAATGTAGAAATCCACACATAACTTTGTCCATTTTGAAAATTGAACTAATGGAGTTTGAGTATCCCAGTTACACAGTCTGAGCTGGTGAAAGTGTGTGAACCCAGCTATACCTCAGACACAGTCAACACTGACGATGTCATTTGCTTGCTTTGCTTTTGTCATCATTGCTGCAGTACTCCTGGCTAAATGTCCCACGCTGATTTACTGTGTAGAATGATGCAAACCTCCTGAGTCAGGAGCCAAGACTTCCCTCGCCTCCCATGAATATCTGATGCTATGGTGATGGCTATTAAATTGGGAGACAGAAAGTAATAAAACGAAAACTGGGCCAAACACATTAGAGTCTCTATAAATGTGTCCAACACAATTCTCACACATATTACTGGACGAACACTGGTGAGAGTTTCAAAACAGCAAGTGTAAATGGAACAATGGTTCTGTCTGCTCCTTCGCTCATTACTCCGACTGTGCTCTCCACCACCAAGTCTTTTCTTCCATTGTGTTCAATACCGACTCTCTAAAACTACTCCATCTTGCAACAGCTTGCTCTTATATTGCCTGTCCTCACTCTGAGTTCAAACAAAAGACAAGAAAAACAAACTGGAATGACTAATGTCTTTATCATCCAGAAGGATGGATGGACAGATGGATGAAGTTTAGTGGCACATACTCCAGTCCAGTAGGTGGCAGTAAATGCAACGTTAAGCTGGGTGCCAGCTAGTCATAAATACAAAAATAATACGTGCTAAACTCTGCTATCTGCACTTATTCCTCATAATGTTAAATAATTAACAAATTAAGCTATAGATCTATATGAGAACGTGACAAGAGACAAATCAAAAACCCAGAGACCTCAGTTTTGTTGAACTCTTCTGTTTGGGAACATCCTAAAAATCTCCCTAAAGTTTAAAAGCTTGGTACTTTGCACTTTTTGGTTTGAATTGAAAAAACTCCACAAATACAAAGCAAAAGATCTTCAACAAATTGAGGTCCAGTTGCCCATTTTCTTAACTAAAAGTTAAATATAAATTACCATATTTGGGGATGAAGTTGCTATTTCAATAAACAGATATTGGATCCAGCATTTAACAAAAGTGAATTGACTTTGTTGTTTGTGTGTTTTCAAACCGAATGGTCCAACTTATTTTTACTGGCTAATAAAACACCTGGTTAAAATTGCTTTGCCTTTTATTAAGCAGCAATTATATTTGGCGTTTTGTTTTTCAGTCTCATAGAGACATAGTCTAATGGGGACTTATTGCTAAATTAATGATATTTCTGACAAACACAAATGTAAAACATAAATAGAATAAATGATAAAAACATGTAGAAGGCAAATTGGTTTCTCAGCAATAATCTATCTCCAGCAATACGAAAACTAATAACTCCAAATCCACCCTGCTGTGATTGATTTCTTTTAGTATTCCGATCGCCCACGGCAGTTTAAAGACAAAGCGTGACTCCAGAATGAAACTAAAAAACATCTTCATTTTCTCCTTGGTTTTTTTGTTGACGTCTCTCTTTCTTAAGGTAAATTTCTGACCTTTAGATTCCCTTTCCTGGAAGAGTACAATACCAAGATGTAAGAGAAGAGCATGTGGGAATTACTGAAGGAGTGATAATGAAGAGTCTTACTGGAAGAGTTCCACAGAGTCTAGGTTACCTGGTTTCATCACCAAGCTAAACGCCGCTCTCTGCTCCTTCTCCCAGTCCGTTTCCTCATCACTCTCGTCCTGCTCTCCCCGTCAGCCTCCTCTCCGTTCATCTCACCCTTCCTACATCATTCTTCTCATTCAGCCCTGGTGTTTGTCGAGGAGCCCATAAAAGTGGTACCAGCAGCTGTCTAAATACTGATGCCCCCCACTGTGTGTATGTGTGGGGGGTCAACAGCCCCCCCAAGACCACCACGTTCCCAGGTGATTTTGAGCTCTCTATTATAACAACCTGATATATCCACTACTGTCGCCATGGCAGCCGGACAAGAGAAAGCAGAAGAAATAGGAAAACAGCGGCGCTGGGAAATCAAGAAACAGACTAAACATCGAGAAAGCATCGATGATAAGATGGGATAAGTGATGTGATGTGGCCAGAAGTCATCAAGAAGCTTTTATTCAATAAATCAACTATGTTTTAGACTTAGGAAGGAATAAAACAGACATATTCCCTCATATTTGTCACACACTGCTTTCAGAGATGCTGTAGATTTTAATGAACGCTGCTGGGAGTCTATTCAAACACAACAGTAGCCAACGTTTGGTTCGACAAAGGCAGGAATGGTGATACATTCAGAATGTTTGGCTGCAAAGATGACCCAATCTAGAGCTTTTAAAAACGATTTGGGCCATGAAGGAAACGTTACACCATCCTGCATCAACACCAGCATTTACAGCCTAGTTTTAAAGTTTTTGACAGCTTTAAAAGGGGTAAACATGCAAGAATTTGAGTGACTTGACTTTACAACCTGTGGACTGTGTTTTACATCTCTGACTCTTATTTCTTGGGCACTTTAGCTGCAGCTTTACTCAGCAGTGTGTAGTCTGAAAAGCTGTGTTAGGAAAAGTAAGTATAGAAAAATAAAAAGCTTCTAATTGCTGTTTTCCTTCTAATATAAAGATGCTTAAAGGTGAGCGTTACTGAAAGTCATTAAAACAGCTTCCATAATGTTTTATTCCCAAATGAAGCTTATGCATTGGCACCCCGCTATTCACTCGTTATTTTTCTATTTATCTCATGACGTTTAGTTTATTTCACTTCTCGTGGATTTGGAAAAATGCAAAACAAACATCAAAACAAGAGACTCAATTGGATTGCTTTTCATTTTTGTGTGTCGTACAATATATACAGTCTAGACAAAATTCAGAAATAAATACAGCTGTTTCTACATAAACGGCAATGGGACTTTGGCTAGAGGAGAGAAACCCCAGCTCTCTTTGGAGTTCTACTGTTTACTTAATAGTATAAACAATATTCAAAGTCAAAATGGGTTATGAAAAGTTCAACTTTAAGTATCTAAACTGGTATTTTGATGTCTTTTAGAGTGTTTATACAGTTATAGTTTAAGATTAATGATGTGTGGAGTTTTTTACATTTGTTCACCTTAGTGTGATTATCTCACACACTAACATTTGAGTTGTGTAATCATTCAAAATATTTGCAAACGACCTCTTCTTACACCTGAAACATTTTACTACATGTACAAATATACCTCAAAATAAATGCTTTTGTCCACTTTTACTCAGTCTCCTTTTACCGGATTGCTCCGAATATCAGACGGTATTTTTGTCTTGTAAACTCATCTGGAAAAAAAGGGGGAGGACGGTCTGGGATTCCCTACTTGGGATGCTGCCCAAGCGACCCAGACCCGGACCTGGATAAGCGGAATAAGGCGAGGCGAGGAGGACAATCATAGCATGTGATTTTCTGGATTTTGGATTCTGTCTCGATAAAGTGGTAAAACTTGAAAAATCGATGGGGGATCAAATACTTATTTGCTCCACTTTACATTGAAGCGTTATTATATCCTAAATACTGGCAACAAAGGGTCCTAACTTGTCAAATCTCCTACAGAAAACACCACACACAAACAGTCAGCTGTTCACTGTTCAAGATGCTTTTAGGCACGACTAGACTAGACTAGTAGACATTAGTTTCACACATGACTGATAGTTTTATTAGGACTAAGCCTGTCTCAAAGGAGTGTCACATTTTCTTACTGTCATGTCCTGGGTGCCTGCAGGCAGTCTGTGTTTTTCCCTCAGGGCGTGGCAGGCAGATTCTCTCCAGCTGCAGCTCCCAGCTGCAGCTCATCAGCGTCATCAGAGGAGGACCCTTCTTAAGGAGCAGATCCACAGAGGGACGACGCCAGTCTTTTCCACCTCACCAGTGGTAAACACAGGTCTGCTATCTAAAACCTTGTCTTTGACCTTTTGTAATCTTATATCCTTGTTCCTCCAGTCCATCTACCCGGCGCCGTCCACCTCAAGATCCTCCGGAGTCCTCCTCAATCTCATGTCCGCCTGGTCTGCCTGTCCCCCTGCCAGCCAGCTGCCTCCACTCCCTTCCTCACCACCGCTCCAACCATCCTCACCCAGGACAGACAAAACCTCCCCAAGACCCCATCTTCATCCTACTAGTAAGACCTCCACTCAAAACTCATCTCAGCACGTATTATCCTCATCTCCAGTTACTCACTCTCCTCTCTCCTCTCAGAGAAGTCTCCTGTACCAGGATCCCACGGATCCTCCCGGATCCGCCTCCACACCACCAAAACCGTACAATAAAAACATTATTTTACTTACCTCTTGTTTCCCTCAGACTGTTGTGTTGCTCCAGGATCCTCACAAAACCTCAGATTATGACAGAAAAGACTGGCCCCTTGGATCCTGCGACACAACTCCATAACGCTGTCGCCCACCAGGGCGCGACTCTCGGCCGCCATGAAACCCTGATCCAACAGCTGGCTCAACAGCTCCAGATCCAATTTCAAACAGTGACCCAACAGCTCCAGACCCAGGCTCAAAACTTCGATTCCCTCCAACAACTCATTAAGGAAGCTGTGAGTAAAGACGCTGTTAATCCCTCTGTTTCCTCCTCCCCAGCCGGTCCCATACCGGACGAGCCGCGACAGGCTCCTGATGACGCGGCGGCTTCCTCAGCGCCTCAGTCTGACGTCGGTCTCCCCTCTCCGGCTCCTTTCTCTGGGGATGTTAATAGAGCTCGTGGGTTTCTCCTCCAGTGCTCGCTAACCTTCCGTCAATCACCCCGGAGGTTCAGCTCCGACGAAAGTAAGATATCATTCATAATCGGTCTCCTCCGAGACAGCGCCCTCCAGTGGGTGGAGTCTGTCATTACAATAGACAACATACAGTCATTCCCTTTCAGTCTGTTTCTGAGTCTATTCAAACAGACCTTCACTGGAGACACAGACCCTGATGCTGCTGCCAGGCGCCTCTGGACCCTAAACCAAGGTAACCGCCCTATGTCAACCTTTATCGTTGAGTTTCGGACTGTTGCAGCGGAGTCTGGCTGGGACCCGGTGGCGTTGAAGGGGGCTTTCTGGCACGCCATTAACAACCGAATAAAGGATGAGATTGCCTACCGGGACCCACCTAAGACCCTGGAGGAACTCATCAGCCTGGCTAGTCGCATCGACGCCAGGATGCGTGAAAGGGCCACCGAACGAGGTCGTGGCCCTGTCGTTTCACCCAAACCACCTCTCCTGGCTCTCATGCCGGCTCCCGACTCTTTGCTTGCTGTTCGCCCCAAACATAACCAGCCTGAACCTGAACAGGATCACTCTGAACCCATGCAGTTGGGCCAGACCCATCTCACCCCTGAGGAGAAGGCTCGCAGACGAACCTCAGGTTGCTGTATGTATTGTGGCTCCCCCTCACATCACCTCTCTTCTTGTCCCATACGCCCAAACGGGGTCGCCCGCCAATAGAACCGAGGTTATTGGTGGGTGGATGCGCCAACTCTGACAAGCCTCGATTCACCCTCAACATAACTCTCCAGCACAACCAACATCAACTCCCTGTTCAAGCCCTAGTTGATTCTGGTGCTGAACAGAACCTCATAAATCCCACACTTGTTAACCAGCTACAAGTCCCTGTTCGACCACTGGAACCTCCTCTGTCTGTGAGTGCACTAGATGGACACCCCCTAGTCACTATTACACACCGCACGTTTCCCCTTTTCTTCACTGCCTCCGGTAACCATCAGGAGGAGCTCGAGTTCCTAGTGTTTCCCACCAACTCCTGCCCTGTGGTCCTAGGCTATCCCTGGTTGAGATTACACAACCCTCAGATAAACTGGGCTGAGTCCCGTATCGAAGCCTGGAGTCCCTATTGTTCTTCCACCTGTCTTCGCTCTGCTGTTCTCCGTATTGGGAGTCCCGAGTCCCACAGCAGCCCTCCTCCTGACCTAGAGCTCGTTCCGCCCGAGTACCATGGTCTAGCCCAAGTCTTCAGTAAAGAGCAAGCTGCTTCTCTCCCTCCACACAGGCCCTACGACTGTGCTATTGACCTGCTCCCCGGGGCTCCACTCCCCTCAGGTCGCCTCTACAACCTGTCCAGGCCTGAACGAACCGCTATGGAGACATACATAAATGAATCCCTGCAGGCGGGTCTCATTCGTCCATCTTCATCGCCTGTTGGGGCTGGTTTCTTCTTCGTCTCCAAGAAAGATGGCGGTCTCAGACCCTGTATTGACTACCGGGGACTCAACCAAATCACGGTAAAAACAAGTACTCTCTGCCTTTACTCACCTCTGCTTTTGAACCCGTCCTAGGATCCTCCATCTTCACCAAACTGGATCTCCGTAACGCCTACCACTTGGTGCGTGTACGTGAGGGAGATGAATGGAAGACCGCCTTCAAGACCCCCATAGGACACTTTGAGTACTTAGTCATGCCGTTCGGACTCACTAATGCCCCAGCTGTCTTCCAGAACTTCATAAACGATATCCTCAGGGACTATCTCAATGTCTTTGTGTTTGCCTATCTGGATGACATCCTAATATTCTCCTCTAACCCCCAGGAACACACTCGCCATGTCTCTCTGGTCCTGCAACGCTTACTGGAGAACCGTCTGTTCGTGAAAGCCGAGAAATGTGAATTCCACAAACACACCATCACCTTTCTCGGACATATCTTCAGTGGGGGGCAGGTACAGACCACACCAGACAAGGTAAAAGCAGTCAAGGAATGGCCGAGACCTGAGACCCGGAAGCAGCTCCAACGCTTCCTTGGTTTTGCAAACTTCTACCGTCGATTTATACGTAACTACAGTCAAATTGCTTCTCCCTTGACCGCTCTCACCTCCACCAAGCAGATTTTCTCCTGGAACCCGGATGCAGAGAAGGCTTTCAACCTCCTCAAAGACCGTTTCTCGTCAGTCCCCATTCTCACCTACCCAGAACCTACCTCCCAGTTTGTCCTGGAGGTGGATGCATCCGACAGTGGAGCTGGAGCCGTCCTCTCTCAACATAACACCTCTGACGGTAAACTCCATCCCTGTGCTTTTTTTTTCCAAACGTTTCTCCCCT